>VZRH01007072.1:1863254-1943572 GCA_013397555.1 Urocynchramus pylzowi | reverse complement strand
GGACGCGGCGCAGGTAACGCGGGCCGGGGGGCGGCGGGGCCGCCACCGCTCCGGGAGCCCGCCGCGACCGCGGGGCCTGAGGCTGCCCTTGAACCTTGCTAACCGGCCAGCGGCTTCGCAGCTGCTAATTAGGAGGGAGGGCCTGGGAGTAGTGGTGGATGGCAAGTTGAGTATGAGCTGGCAGCGTGCCCTGGCGGCAGGAGGAAAGTCAGGCAGCAAGATCCAGGCGGAGCCGCTGTCCGGCGTGCCAGGAGCGATGTCCATGAGCTGAAACACGAGTTCCGCCTCTACTCGGGGATGAACTTCTTTGTTCTGGGGCTGGCAGAGCGCTGGAATGGGCTACCCAAGGCAGTCGTGGAGTCTCCCTCTCTGGAAACATTCCAAACCCAGCTGGACGCTTTCCTGTGTCACCTGCGCTGGGTGACCCTGCCTTGGCAGGGGGATCGCACTGAATTGTCTCCCGAGGTCCCTTCCAACCCGAGCTGTCCTGTACACCTATATAAACATGTTATAAAATTCAGTTCAGTTTCCAGAATGTTGCCAGCTGTCAGTCCGGCTGCATACACAGGACTCGTGGCTCTTTTTATCTTAACTGGGGTGGTTTAGGTTTGTTTAGTGATTTGGTTTTCCTTTGTTGTTGTTTGTTTGGGTTTTTTTTAATTGGCCTTTGATTGGGGTTTTATATATTGTCACAAGCAGAACATGAGCTGGCAGTGCTGTGCTTCATCAAACATTGAGCATATGGAGGCACTGCCTGGGCAGGGCTCAGAGCACCTCTCCAGTTTGTAGGTGACACTGGAGGAGAGACCAGCCCAAGCTTCAAAACCAGCAAGAACCGACAGCAGGGAGATGAGAGGTATCAGCAGCCTAGATAATGTGGCCTGTCAGGAAAGTGGGAAAGAATCCAGTTCATCATAAACCAAACAAAGCAAAAAAAGAGCAGCAGATTGAGTTGTCATACTACATAAAACATTGTCACAGAGGTGAGAGGGAAGACCATCTTCTGTCTGTCCATCATCTTTGGTAAGAGAGAACAAATCTCACTGCCACTGGAGGTTGTGAAGATGAGGCTAGAGTAGGAGATTGCAGAGGTTGTCAGACGTGCCCCAGGCTGCCTTCTCTAGTAATTCACCTTCCCAGTCTCCACTGCCTCTGCCTCGTGCTCCTGTTCATGCTGCCTCCCCACCCTTAGTTCTGCAAGGCCATCAGCACCTGGAAGCACTTCTTTCTGAACATTTCAGCAAAGGTATTGGCACCAAGCAACCACCTGCCTACCGTTTTTGCTGTGTGCTGCTTTTGCTTTGGTTCTCTCTATTCTTTTGGTGTTGACAAAATACTCCCCCCCATTGTGGATTCTTGCTGCTAAACAAAATATTTTTCTTGGAAATGTTTTTGATGGGCACTAATGACCGAGGTGAGCAGTAGAGCAGCTAATAATTTATCATTTTAGAAAAACTTTCAAAGCTTCTAGTTGCTGCAATTAAAAAAAAAAAGAATCCTACATAAAAGCACACCATAAAAGCAGCTGTTTTATTGTGGTAATGTAGGTAGAAACCTTACCTCTGACACCAGAATACCTTTGGTTAATATATAGATATGGCTATTATTGTAATAAACAATGGAATATGGAAAAAATACAAGATTTCTTTTCCTTCTAAAGAAATATTAAAATAATGCAATTTGCTTTCTGACTAAACTGCATGTAAAGTAACTTTGTGTAGTAAAAATGTAGGAATGTAAAGTTCATGAAATAATTTGCATATATTTTCCGTGGTATTTTTGACTGCTGTTTAAAAATGTATATTGACTAATAAAGTCTGTTCTGAAATTTGTAAATCAACCAAAATAAACCTACAGAAAAACTGATTTAATAGGAAAACTATTAGTCAAGCTTTTAAAAATTGCTAATGTTAGATGCATTTATTTTCCCTTTTTTTTTTGTGCAATAGTCCGTAACATAATCCTGCTGGTGTAATATCTGTGGGTCACTACTCTCAAATAAATTTTAGGTGAGACCTTTCCTGTGAAGGATAGTCAGTCTTGCAACTTATTTGGGGGTTTTGTTTGTTTCAAGTAGAAAACATAATTATGTTTGGCAGAGCATAAAGGGCATTGTGTAAACATGCAGTTATTTTGTAATTGAAGTTCATTAGCATAAATTAGACCGTTTTGCTGCAGTATGAGAGTACTAATCCTTTAAACTCAGTTTGAGAGCTTGAATTCTTAGGTGTGAGGTGTTTCTGATGTGTTTTTCATTGATTTATTTATTTTCTTTTTAGGATGGGTTACATCCAAGGAATCTTATCCCAGAGCTTTGTAGGCTGTTTTATGGTTTAGGCTGGGTAACGGGAACTGGTGGAGGAATCAGCTTGAAACATGGGTAAGTAATGATGAAAGAGGGATCATGTGGTGGTGAGAGAGAGGCTGGCTGGGTTGAGTAGTTGGTGGAGGGCATTTCAGTTCCATGAGAAATGTTTCCAAGTCGAGAGTGAGCAAGAAGTTAAAGGGGGAAATGAGCAGTATGCCAAAATTAAGCATATAGGAGGAAGGTAAATAGTCTGAATTATTGCAGACCCTTCAGTGGGGAGAGACAACTTCAGAGAGGGACCTTATCCTGTCCTTTTCCTGCCTTTGTTTAAGGTAGATCAATTGCCTTTAAAGACCAATGTGTTCCTCCTTTTTCATTTCACTGACTATGGAATTGAGAGTGGGTTACATGAGGCACACAAATGCCTGTGATTAAATAAGATCAGTCTCACCCTGGAGATATTTTACAGGCCAGATATTTCCTCTAAGAAGGAAATTACTGTTCCACTGAGGTAATTTCTAAGGAGACAAATACTTTACATAAAATTAAAGCATGACAGGTAACAGCAACAATTTTTGGTCTGTATCTCCTATGAAGGAGTACCACTTAGCGTTTTGATTTGCCTGTCTCCTGCCTATTCATAATCCCCAATCCTTTTAGTGGGAACAGAGCTCCTCTCAGTGGCCACTGGAAAAAAGATAAGTTCTCATTCTGCAAAGAGCCTTGCACAGTGCCTGCAATTCTGTACCCAGTCACAAGGTTGTGACATGGTCTTGAAAGTATCTGACCTCTCGTTTTTCTGGTATACACTTGCATGCATGTACAAACAGCCATTGCTAGTCAAAGATGTATTATATGTATATATATGAATAAAAACCCCTAAATGCTCATACTTGTGCTGTTTGGACTTTGTGCAGGTCATTTCACCTCCCTGCTTGATTTTGCAAGCAAAGCCACAACAGTAATAATAATGACATGAATGAAAAGAGGATAAATTCTCTGGGACGATCTTTCCAGCACTAATTTGTCATCAGTACCTAAATGTAGCCTATTTTCCTTGTCATTCCAGTGCAACTCCTGTTGGTTTTGGCAAGACAAATGGCATTATCAGAGAATGCACTAATATAGTAATATAGTTTTCCTTAGTAGTTCTCTAGCTTGTTTACTTGGCATTGTTAGAAAGGAAAATGTGAAAGAACAGTTGAAATTTGATTCAAATATAACAACTGTTTTTACCAGGTAATCTTAATCAGCCTTACTGTGCAGTTCATATCAACTATCAAGGAAAAAAAATGCCAATTTGGACTTGGCATAGAATATTAAAAATGGATGTAGAATTCTTGGTGAGGTATCTTGTATTTGAAGACTTTATTTTATCATCAGATTTTCTCTTTCTGGTTAAGTTCTAAAAAATAAAAAAATCTGGTTTAAGAAAAATTGTGTGTCTGTCATGAGTAACTGAGTTTACCACTTGATTTCTTATCTTGCTCAGCAAATGAATCAAGACTAAATTAATGCAATGCCAGCAGTGTTAATTCATGAATGTCAAAAATTACAAATATGATAAAGCCACATTTTTATGTGCTTCACAGACATTTTACCTCTATGAATAGTACATAATCTTAAGAGTTTTAGTTTTGGAAGAATTAAAATCACAGAATTGTTTAGGTTGGTAAAAATCCATAATATCATTGAGTGTCCAACCATAAACCTACCACTGCCAAGTTCTCCAGTAAATCACATTCCTAAGCACCATGCCTAAACGTCTTCTAAAAACTTCCAGAGGTGGTGAGCTGACTGCTTTCCTGGCAGCCCCTTCCAGTGCTTGGTAACCCTTCCAGTGAAGAAATTTTTCCCAATATCCAATTTAAACATCTCCTGATGTAAATTGAAGTAATTTCCTCTTGTCCTGTCACTGGTTGCGTGGCAGAAGAGACCAACCTCATCTTGCTACAGCCTCCTTTCAGGCAGTTGTAGAGAACAATGAGGTCTTCCCTGAGCCTCCTTTTCTCCAGGCTGAACACCCCCAGCTCCCTCATCTGCTTCTCAAAAGACTTGTGCTCCAGACCCCTCACCAGCTCCAATACTCTTGTCAGAACCACAAAGATCCCATGGTCCATAGGAAATGTCTCTGTAACTTGACTACTTATTCACTAGATGTCTCTGTGCTCCTGAATTTAGTGCATGACTGCTGAAGCCAAATAGTGACTGCAATTCAGAGAGAGAATGAAGTTGGGGTTTTTGTGCTAATAATGAAAATAATGCAGTGCCATCTTGAAATCATTTTACTTTCAATCAGTTTTTACGGTTTTTTGTTCATGTAGTCCTTGCAAGAAGTGATGCACTTCTACTTAAATTTCAGTCATTTAATTGCACTGAATTAGTTCTATCTCTTAATCAACACAGCTAAACATGAAACTGCACTAGAAACCAAACCTGCACAGTTAAAAAATATATTTACAATGTTGAATGTTGCAGATAATTATTACTATTTATAAACAGTTTATGGATTTTTATGTAATGGTTTTGTCACCTGCCTTGTCACAGATCAGTATCTGTTTGCAATTTCTCATTTAATTTTTATTCTGAATTCCAAGAATTTGAGTTTGAGTTACTGCAGGGAGAGGCTGTTTTTCTTTGTTGGGAAAATAAGGCTGCACTTCTTACATGTGTTTCGGATATCTGCCAAGTTGAAAGCAGGGCTTTGTACCCCTGCAAGTTAAAGATTTTATTTGCCTTTGTACAATTTGGTTCTATTTTGGTTTTATTTTGGAAAACTGTCTACCTGTCAATGTATGGGAAGAACAAGAAAGTTTTTAATTTGTGAGGGTCTAGATTTGCTATTTCCCTTTCAGTGGCTCAAGAGCTCGAGTGCCTGTATAGTGGAAACAGTCATTGCTCAACTGTGTTTACTGATTTTTCTCATCTGCAACTTTTCCTAGGGATGAAATCTACATTGCTCCTTCAGGAGTCCAAAAGGAAAGAATACAGGTGGGTTAAACTGTACTTTTACCTCGGAGCTCATCTTGAGATGGATGGAAGTGCCTTTGTTTAGAGTTTCATTTTTCCTTATGTGAAGTTACAAACTTGTTGTACTGTTAACTACATTACTGAAACAACTGCTGATTTCTCCCAGTACTCCACTATCACAGCAAGCCAGTATGTGTTTCAGTGGCCAGTGTAGATGAGTCTTGATGTTCTCCTTGCTTTAAATTAGCACAAAGCAGTGTGAGAGTGGAGCATTTCTCCAGTCCAGCTTTATTCTTTGTCAGGCTTGGTTGGCTAGACCTGTCTGGCTACAGTTTCAAGTTACCCACGTAAATAGACATTAACACCTCATCGCTGTGTATTTTTGTTTGAGTGATTGCAAATATTTGTCATGATATTCTCAGTAAGTAACTGGGCTCTCCTCATGAAAAGGTGACCTTGTCTCTCTGTCTGCTTTCCAAAAAAATCCAAAATGTAAGAGGAGGGGGGAACAATAAACAATACCTATTTTATGACAGCATGAACTCCCCTAGAATAGAGTAATACATGGAAAGGATTTGTCATGTCATAAATCTGAGGATAAATACAGTGAGGAGGGAAAGGAGTTTCTTCACTGATAGAAACTTGGGTTCTTACAGCAGTGTTTGCTGGGGATGTGGAGAAGTAAGGCAGGCAAAGGTATGGAAGACAGCCACGATGCTCTCTGGTCTGTGCTCACAGTAACAGAGGATTAAGCACAGTCAGGGAGGAAATCTCCTGTAATTGTATTTTCTGCTGATTTTTAAAATAACATTAAAATTTTATTACTATCCTGAACAATTCTTTGTACTATTATGAATAGCTAATTGATGCAAAGGTAACATTCATGTAAATCTACTAAAAGCAAAGTTTAAAAAGAGCTAGTTCTACAAGTTAAATGTATTATTTTTAACTTGTGTCGTTCGTTGGCTCTTTTAAGTAGGGAAGGAAAAGTACATCTACATTTCTTATTTTGAATCAGTTACTACTTTTCCTTTTGATCTATTGTTATTGCTGAGCTACACTATCTCCTTTCTGAGAAAATTGTAGTTTTACAAATATCTGCATGGCATCAGTCGGAGGAAAAAGAGAACCCAATATTAATTTCCATTAATTTTCTAATACTAATTTCCAACACAATGTTGGTAAGTACTATTAGAGGCTGGAATAAATGTGGAGCATTAGAGCACTTTTACAAAGTTCAAATCACATTCTGTATTAAATACATGGTTTGTGTATATTTGTTTCCCTAGAGGGAAAACAAAGCTATTTGAGGTTAAATATCAAACAAAACTATCACAGATCAAAATAATTTCTTTTTTCTTACAGCCAGAAGATATGTTTGTTTGTGACATGAATGAACAGGATATCAGTGGTCCTCCACTGCACAAGACACTAAAGAAAAGCCAGTGCACACCTCTTTTTATGAATGCCTACACTATGAGAGGTATGTAGCAATGTTTGCAGTTCAGCAGTGACTGAAACACTGTATATGTACATCCACAAAATTGCTATTCAGTACTATATTCCTTATACATAGAAGTTACAGTGAAATAAACATGAAACTATAAAATAAATTGATTGGCAAAGGTATATATGCAGTGGGATATAATCCATGGTAGCATCCTTTCAGTATCACTTGCAATTTAATTTTCTCTTGTAGCTATGCCTGTGATCATGTTTTCAGCACTGATTTTTAATGCAGAATATTGTTAGGTTGCAGGGGAAGCCCAGGATTACAGCAGTTCTACATCAGTGGTTTTGCAATTCAGCTATTACAGTTTAAATCCTTTTGCATCCATTGGCTGAGATTAACAGTTACAAATTCGAAATAGGTGAAAACAGTATGAAACTTTTCTTTTGGAGGTAGACAGTAATAGAGAGCTTATGATGTTGTGTAAAATTTACATCTGTTATTTTAGAAAGGATTTAGGGAGTCTCTTCTGGTCTTCCTGCACAAGCACCTTACATGTGTCCTCAAGAAATAGCAACATTGCATCTTTATAAGTAGATTATAATTATTGTCTACCTATCTTTCCATCTTGACACAATAAGATAATGATGAATTTTTTTTCAGAGAATCAGCAGATAATTGAGGAAAACATAAAAAGAAAGTAAAAGGCTTTAAAATTTCATTTAACAAATAAGTTTGGGAATTCTTTATAACCTCAGAACTCTGATAAAATTAAGAGTTTCTCAGTCATTGTAGTATGTAAAGAAATGTACAAGTAGTGTTTCTGCTTGAATTTGTACAAGCAGTGTCTCTCCTGAAATGTGTCACTAACTGAAAGTCAACACAAGTGTCCTAAGACAATCCATAATTATCCCTTATATGAGTATTTACCTCATATCTTCATTTAGGTGGCTGTATATTTTTTCCTCTCATACAGCAGATCACCATTTGCTAAGATGCCTAATCAAAGGAAATGAATCAAGTATGTGAATAAAATTTTCTTAATAGACACATTTTAAAATTAATTCTAGATTTTATTTTTCTGTTCTTAGGGGCAGGTGCAGTGATCCATACACATTCCAAGGCTGCTGTTATGGCTACTCTTCTTTACCCAGGGAGTGAGTTCTCTATTACACATCAGGAGATGATAAAAGGAATCCAGAAGTGTACTTCAGGAGGCTATTACAGGTACTTCTCTATATTTAAGAAAAGAGGTGTAATGTTTGATCATTTGTTTTCAGCAATATCAATATAAGTAATTTGACTTATGTACTTGAAAGTGTATAATACAAAGTATTAGGAATAAGAAGTAAAAAGACCTCTGGAATGAATGAGTCACCACTGGCTCTCTGTAAGATCTGAAGCCTGTGTAAGAGATCTGAGATAAAATCTTGTAATGCCAAGGCTGCTGTGGTCTGTTGAGCTGCAGGAAGAAGCCAGATAAAGAGCTACATCCTGAGATGTTACCACATCTGTACAACATTCAGCTGAAACTGGAGCCAGCCAGCACCAGGTTGGATTGATAGCATGTACAAACTGCATTTGGGTGGACTCTACATATCACTGCCTGTGCTAGTTTAGGGCATGTTAAGAGAGTAGAGGATTTCAGGTTTACTTGACAGAGTTTGAAAGAAAATTCAGAATAAACAGCTCATTAAAGATAATGTTATTACTTTTCAAGGATGAGGTCTGAGGTAAGTGCTGAGTTATTCCAAATTATGTGTGATGGCTTGTTTTGAGGTCTCCACCCACAGAGTGTTGAATTGGGATCTGCAAACAACATTTATATAACATGTGACAAGGAGATGAGAAATTGAAATGTTAAATTCTTTCCACTTTTTGATGTTAATTTTTGTATCTAACTATTGCCCTTTGGCAAGGGAGCAAGCCATGTGTGATTTTATGCCCAGGCATATTTTATTCCATTTTGGTTGACTTGCCAACTTTACTTTCTTGTCACCATTAGCATGTGCATTTTTAATGTGGTGAAATACAACCCCTTGTATTGAATTGTCTAACAACACTGGTTTTAAAAAATCCACAATTTTTTAAATATACATTTTGAGCTCTCAAGCATTCCAAAACCATTAGTCAGGAAACTTTGTATTTATTGGGTTCCATACCTCCAAGTTTTCTGTGTCATTCTATTAATTTACCAGAAAAACTCAAGAAATCAAAGCTCCAGCTTATATGACTCATAAGCACATCTTCATTCACACTAGACTGATTCCACTGGCTTGCCTCACACAAGTCTCCCCATTGAATTCCAAAGATAAATGGGACCTGGGATTCAAAATTCAAAATGGCACTTTTCAAAAAAGGGACTGCATGTTGTTTCTAGTTACATAAATCTCTTCTGGAAGCTGTCCAGGAAAATGCTACAGATAGAATAATAAGAAGTATATCTTGGCCTAAATATGACTCCAGTGATCCCACACTAGTTTTACCTTTGATTTCCATAGAAGGAGAATTAGATCAGTAGTAAATAGGTTTGAAAGTCAGACTGTCACAAGGTATTTTACATCCATGTTTGACTAAATGTAGGCTGCTTATATTTCAATTTAAAAAAAAAAAAAAGAGATCCCAAGTATTTAGCTCATTCAGAATCTTCTTGACATTTTTTAGGTATTAGTTCTTGACAGAAAGCTTGTGGTCCTGGTTAGGAATCAGTTAGGACATTTGTAGCAGCGCCCAAGCAGAAAGCAGAACCTAGGTAGTCAATCCATTAACTCCTTTGGCCTCATTAGTAACAAACACTCCAAGTGTAATTTTAGTGATCCAAATTTATAAGAGTCAAAGTAGAGCTTCAAATGCCACCTCAGTTTCTTCATTCACTACTTCTGTAGCCTTCCTTGAGAAAGCGTCAGCATTGAGAACCATAAGACATGAGACTTTATCTTCTGAATATTTGATTTAAAATACAAGCTGTTGGTGTTGGGTTTTTTAGCATTGCTTTCTTTCTGTGTTTTACAAAAGAAAGTACTACTAGCTACCACTCATGAAATATCTGTGTGATCTCAATGATAAATCTGAACCTGAACTGGGGACTTATTAAAACTATTTAAACAAGTTTCTGCTAGTGTTAATTAAGGTTCAAACAATGCCAAATATCCCAGTCCTCCTTCAGAAGAAACTCTTAGGCAAGTTCCACTGAGTAACGTGCATCATCTTGTCTTTGGAGCTGGGGTTCTCAGGCTCTCTTAAGATCACATGTAGCCCACCAATGACTCCATCACAGAGAACTTATTTTTCATGTGTTGACTCTACCTTCTATTTATATGCCTTAGCAGGACAATCTTCCAGGGGCTTTTTGGACTACCTAAATGAATTTTTTTCTGCTCTCCAGCAAACAGCTTCATTTCCTTCTATATGATATGATTCTTTTAAATAATTTAATCTGAGGTAAAACTTGTAGATGATGCCAGTACAGGATGATAAGTTTGAAAAAGTTGTAAAGGGACCCAACTACAAAGTGATATGGGAATAAACAGCTACACCTAATAGATTAAAGTGTTTTCTTTTTGTGCCTCAAGTGTAGCTCAGGTATTGCCAGCATAATATGTGTTTGGGAGTGAGAGATGTTCCTGAGAATTCCTATGCCTACAGCATGCCTCACAAGAGAAGAGCATAAAATCTAGTGCTGAGAATTTAGCATTTTACACAGTCAGAGGATAATTTCTTTCTTAGGGAAAAGTTTCATACATCCAAGCACAGGGTTTTTTTAAATATATGAAGATGTCTTTTTTTTTAATAGATATGACGATACACTAGTGGTTCCTATTATTGAGAATACACCAGAAGAGAAGGATCTCAAGGAGAGAATGGCACGTGCAATGGAAAAATACCCAGACTCTTGTGCTGTCCTGGTCAGACGTCATGGTGTTTATGTATGGGGAGAGACATGGGAAAAAGCCAAAACTATGTGAGTACAGTTCAGGAATATGCTATCTCTTGCCTCAAGATCTTAATGAACTTAATGCTGTGTATATTTCCAGGCCATGGACAACAATTCAGAGTATTAAGGCCTCACTGCATGTATAGGGAACTTTTGGGAATGGATTCATCCATAATTCCATTGCTTGATTTTCCTTTCATATCAGTGCTGGCTGATGGTTGCCAACATTTTCCTTTAGACAAGTCAACAAATCCCTCTTCATATCAAACATGCAGGCAATCTCTGCTTTTATATGACACCTGCCAATACTGTTTGTGAAGCCCTCCCTAGTCCCATTTTTGGAATTTACCTCATCTGCTGATGGAAATGCAGCAAATCAATATTGTGCAGGAGAATGGCACTTTCCATTCCACAAACTGGAAATAAACAATAATAGAGCTGTCCAGTCAGATTATCACATCGGTGATAAAATCTTAAGGAAGGAAAATACTACTTTTCATAAAACATGATACGGCTTGAGCTTTACTTACATTGCATTTTTTTCCTATTTATTTTAGGTGTGAATGTTATGACTACTTGTTTGATATCGCAGTGCAGATGAAGCAGCACGGGCTAGATCCTTCAAAACATCCATCAGGAGAAAATGGGATCTTGTAAATGTCAACAACATTTATACTCAGGTGTGAATTTATCTGTAAGGATGATCTGTTTGGAGGGAGAGACTACAGATGACACCATCACTTCAGTCTGCTTTCCCACTCAGGAGAAACTTCAGTATTGCTCATCTTCCCCAGTCTGCTCTGTTACCACTGCAGTTGTGTCTATGCCTGAAATAGTGCTCCTTTTCCACACAATGCAGCAAAAAATCTATGTATTAATAGTTGGATATGTCCATTGGATAATTAGTACCAATGTACAGCATGGAGCGTGATTTCTTTTTAAAACAAAATAATATCAAGCATTTCCAGAAAAGCCAGTGGACTAAAAAGGCCAGAGCCTAGTGAGCTGATGTGGACAGAGATGTCTGAACACCTACATTTGTTCTTCTGCTTGCAGGATCAGGTTTGATTTCAGACCATGTCAGTGATATTACTTATGTGGTGGGTTGGTTGGGGGTTTTAGGGGGTTCGATTTTTTCCTTCAGTGTGGCTGGTTTGAGTTTCACTGATTAGTGTTACCTGTTCACCTCATGCAGGAAATCACATTGACTTCTTGTCTTCTACTGCAGCAAGGATAAGTTTTGAAAGTTTTCATAAGAAATTTTTGAAGTTAAAGCCCATAGATAACGTGGTCAGAGTGTACTTTACATGAAGGATGCCTGAAACAATTCTCACATCAGTAATGTGCAGCTTGGTGTGGCAAAACGCAGTGGTGGCATAACATTTCAGGGTTGGAAAATACAAGTTCAAAGGTACCAGTACTGAGATTATGAAGGAATTTCTTGACCAAAGCAGTGATGTAATTAAACAGGATAGGCTAATGACAAATGCTTGCTCAGGCAACATGAGCCCAGAACAGACAGGGACTTGGCTCCTCAGGGTGGGTGTTTATGCCCCCACTAGAGGAGGAAGCAGTGGGGCAGGAGGTGTGCTGTCAGTGAGCCTCTGCCTCAGCAGGTTTTTAGGGTGCTGCTGCTGCTTACAGTGATGAAGGCATGTTGGCTGCCACATCTGCACAGAGCTACCTCATGGCCCACGAGAGCCATTCTAAAATTACTCCTCAGCCCCTGCAATTGGATAAGTTGGGCTACTGTAGTGGCATTAATATTCCATTACCTATTTAGTATGACAAGTTTTAGAATATTTTTTGCTTTTACTTTGTTTCTCCTGTACAGGTTTCTTACATGATGATGGGAGTTCCAGCTTTCACCCCACACTACTGAAGCCAGAAGGGGGTGCTGATCCTCAGCTGATTGACAAATGTCAGCAGGAACTTTTAACTGTTAAACACACACAAGAATGAAAGAAGAAAAACGCCAACAACTGAACAATCATTGTAATTTGCAAGTCCTGTCAAATGCCACAGTAGGAGGAATGAAAATTCAGATGCAAAAATACTTTGAAAAACTTTTGACAGCTAATGTCACATTTTGGTTTTGTGTCTTAAAAATTCATATTTCAACAACCTGCATTTGTTGATCCTACTCTAATGCTACATCATTTGTCTTGAAATAAGTCTGCATTTCTGAAAGTTATTGTAGCTTTTATTCTTCGGGAAAAAAGTGAGGACAGCCCCTTAATTAGAAGTTAATAAACTTTAAAGCATTGTTTGAACTGAAAGCATGTTGATTCCTTCATACCATGTTCATGTTTATGTTTTGTTTTGGTTTTTTTTCTTTTTTTTAAATTAAGCCTGTAGCATATGTATTTTTAAATTCTCCTAATTGTCATTATAATGAGAAGGAAATTTTATAGTATTTTGTAGTTGTTACTGAGGGACTGCTCTGGGTCTTACCTTTTTTAATTCCTTCACNCTACTCATTAAAATACAGTCTCACATAATTATGAAAAATCTTCTGGAACGGCCCCCTGGTGGCATCAGTGTAAGCCCAGAGTGACCAATTTTCTAATTGAGTACTGAGACCTCAGTCCCGAGGGTGAGCTGTGACATGCTAAGTGCCAGCTGACCCTGCTTTCTGCATTCCCACCACTTCCATCATCTCTGGCACTTTTTTGAAGCTTCCATGAGGTGAATTAACTCTTCAACATACAATAAAACTACTGTGGGAGTGGGGGAAGAAATGTTTCAATTGTTTCCTACTAAGCCACTGATAAAAACACTGAATCGAGTCAAAGGTGGGTCCAAAGAGAGCCTACAGCCAGGGCAAGAGGAGATGGCTGATGCCAGAGATGGGAGGCACCACTTCCCCCTTTTCCTGGGGATGACAATTAAGGTCAGTGGTTTGTGTACCTTAGGTATGTTTGCTCTTCCCTTTTGTACCTCTATACCTGCAGTGTGCAACATTTAACCCTTAGGGGGACCTTGTTATTGTAAAACAATGGTTGGTTATGAGTAAGTAACTACAGGTTGTTGGCTATATGTTTATTGATGTTTTTTGTTAGTAGACACTCGTTTGTCAATGGCAAATAGTTAGCAGTGATTCCACATCTTCTGAGTGTATGTGGATTGCAGTAAGACCTTCTGTGAAAATGCTATTTTTTAGACCAGAGAGTGACTTTGGACAGGCTTTTTTTCACTTAAGCATAAAATATCTCTGAAATGTGTTCAAGACTTGAGGGATGCAACTGACCTTAAGGGAAAGCAGTCTGTAATTCTCTTAGCTTTTCTTCCTTGTGGATGTATTAATAAAAACACTTCTTCATGTGACAATCCAATTAGTCTTGAAATCCAGTTGCCATCTATTCATTGTGGCCTTTAATTCTTTATTTAAACTGCCTGATTTTTGCAAAAAATAACTTTGTGTGGTATTCTGCTGATGATTTCAGAATAGGTGATAATTGTATCATTCCACAATACTGATGTTTTGTAAGGATGAAGAACCTTTTACATTTGATGTTTTTTTTTGTTTTGCATATGTAAAGACAAACCATAAAAGAACACTCATGAGGAAAGGTATTTTTTGCCAAATATTCCTGTGGGGTTATGTTAGTTACAATATTCACTTTCTCATGCAGCTACAATTTGCTCTGTAGCCTTTCTGTAAATCATCACATTCCTACAGTAGTAGTTAAGTTCTTTCACACAGGATTCCTGGATGTTCAGAGTCCCATTCAGTGATTTGGAAATGAGTTAAATTTACCTTTCTCATGTCTTCTCATATAAATCCTCATCTAAGAAATTAATGCCTTCACAACTGGTGGCTTCATAACCCTGTGAAATGATTACTGTGTGAAGTGCTCAAAGCTCTGGCAGTTCAGCTCCAATTATGTAGAACAAAAATAGGAAAATGTCTCATGCGATTCAAAGCTTCTTGACTCACATAATTTTTAAGTCTATCTCTTTTCCTGATGTGAATACTAGGCTTATAAGCCAGCTGGGTATTTTTCTCTGTTTGCAGCAAAGACTTGATCTCCACCAAAGCTGATTATCTAGGTTTAGTATCACCAGATAGGCTCATGGCAGAATGACATAATTCCCATTTAAATGGCTCATCCAAAAAGCTAAGTAAGTTCCAACGTTTCTCAATAAAAGTAACTTCCTAGCAAACATCCTGCTTGCTTTCCAAGAAGGAAATAAAACTGCAGAATACAGGATCTTGAAATGTTAAAGAGATAGAACTCTTCACTTACTGTAAGCAGTTATGATGCCAATATATGTTCTTTCGTAAATGCTGTAATACCTGAACAATTGGCATCCTCTTTAACTCTGAAATTTTAATTTAAAAGTTAACATTAAAAGAGCCCACTGACTATGTGTTCCACTGTAATGTGGAACATTACAAATAAACCAGCAGTCTTCCTCTAAATTGTTTTTTTGCCGCACATTTTGGCAAACAGGTTTGTAACAGTTTTTTGCCATTTTACAGAAGATGGCAAATGGGGAAAAAAGATCCCTGGAACACTCTAAATGGATTACTCTCATAATGAGTAGTAGAAGAAAATACATAGTTTGATATTAATCCTTCCTGATTTCAAAATAGTTAAAAAACCTCTGAAAATGCTGCATTTTTCAAGCCACGTCATATTTGTATTTAAGGTTTGTTCTAAGGGGAGGTGAACCCTTGCAGGCTTTGGTTTGATTTTGTTTTCCTGCCTGTTAGGTGAAATAGAAGCTGTGCCTTACAGGGCCAGGTTGTGTCCAAGGACAGCCCTCTGAGCTGAGACAGACTTTTGTAACAGCGTGTAGAGGAGCCTGGGGTTGCACTTTGCCTCCAACTACTCTAAGCCTCCATGGATCTGGAAGTTTGCTTAAATTTCAAGTCGGCGTAATGTTAAAGGCTTAATGTTACACCAGAAGAATGCTACCTGACCTGATTTTTAAGAGTGAATTTCTAAGTCCCTGAGTCTGAAATAGAGCTCTCAGGCATTTATCCTGGTACTGCTCAAGGTTTTGCTGCATATAACGGATGATAAATAAAATCTGGCTTTTGGTTGGCTTGATTAGCACAGGGCTGCATTTCTGCTAAATATGAGTGCAAGGCTTTCAGCATATACTAAGTGGACCATTGCAAAATTATTTTGGAGGTGAAACCTCTAGTGGAACCACATCTGATGCCTGTTTCTTAGGACTTTAATCTATTGAAATCAAAAGCAATTCCAAATACTAAATTTTTAAATTTTTCTTTGCACTTAATCTAGCATCTGCTAGTTTTTGCTAGAGCAGTCAAAGAAAACCAGTGACTGCCTAATGCTCAGTACAAAAAATGTATTAAGCATGTTTGTCGGGATGGGCAATCATGTAAGTTCATATACTCTGAGTAGCATTGATAAACAGTCTCTGTACTTATATATGTATGTTGGGTTTTTTAACTCTGAGAGACTGTGCTGTTGGACTAGCAAGTTTCTCCCATCTATGACAGATAAAATTACAGGTTAATCTCCAGAAACCAGATCAACAGGAATTTATTTAAGTAGTTAAGCATAAATTCTCTCTCCTTAATGAGCCTCAGATTAGCTTCAATTTCTCTAATGGTAATTTCTGGTTATTACAAACAGAATACACTGGATATAGAAGAAAGAAAGGTTTTATATTTAAAACAAAGAGCTGGATGTCTAGATTTTGTGGCTGATTGAACTGTTACCTTAAGGTCATGCCTTGAACAGTTCACTTTGATGGGAATTTCAAAAGACTTTGAATGAATCAGATACTACCCTAAATCCCATTGGAAAGTTATGGGATTAATTTTGTTAGACTCCCCTCTTAACTCGAAGGATGTAGTTGACTTTATTTTAATCAGGAGTAAAAGAGAAAGAAAAAAAAAAAAAAAACCAGAGGCGGTCACCTTGAGTACAAGCTGCCAACTTATCACTGCTGTATCCCAGTTTGATATCAAATACCTAACTGGTATTTTTTCCACATAGTAGAAACTTGTAGTTAAGAAAAAGGTTACATAACTTGATTTCACCCAGAAGGAATTTACAAATCGAAGAAATCAGGAACTGAGCTGTCCTGCTTACTCGAATGTGCATTAAGACTACCAAAAGTAACAAAGCACAATTTTTGTGACTCAAATTTCTCCCTTCCCAAAGGATACCAGCTCTCTGTCTTTCCAGATGAAACCTCTGTTTTATAATGTCATTTTTTAGTTTCTGCTCTCCAGACAAAGCAGGTTACCCTGACAGTCCCCATTTCAGGGCAGTTCCTGAGAACACTGCAATGAGGAATATGTGTGAATGATGACTACGCATTACCTGGGCTCAGCAGATTGCTGGGCACTTAACACAAATGATTCCATTTCTTTTGTCTTTATGCTTTGTCTCATTTCCGTGTTTTATTCAGTTTTAATCCTGCTTTTCGGTAAGATTTTCTTCCTTCTGGTGTTTTCCTTACAATCATTGAAACCAAATGTAAACTTAGTACCATTTGCATTCTGGTTGAACTTTCAAACCCAGGAATATTTTTGTGTTAGCAAACATCTTTTTCCTGATTCATCTGCTACATCCCTGACATATCTGGGCATGTCCTGTTATTGTCTGTTTGCAAAATTTTGGTACTTAAAACAGTTAATGTGTCTTTTGTATCTCAGACACACTAGAGTTTTGCAAGCAAGTGTCTGTTGATTGCAAGAGCATATGAGCAAGTATGAGACTAATTTCCTGTTAAGGAGTCGCTACATTAAAAGGATATTTGCATAATCATAGACCAAGATAATGTAGGGAAAACCCCTGAGATCATTCTGCTGCCAGGATTAAGCCAAGCCCAACATGTAATTTATTTGAATGCATGAAAGCTGCTTCTTATCGTTCACTTCTATCTCAAGTCTCCAAGCACTTTAGTTGGCAGCAGCAGGCTCTAACTCCTCCTGGGTAATTCATTATCCTCAACAACTTTTAAAAGGGTTATTTTAAGTTTAACTTAACAGTCCCTGCAACTTAATTAATACAATAAAAAAACTATTCCTTTTATGAATTTCTGTCACGTGTTCAAAATCAAGCTGCAGCATCTTCTTGGGTCATCATTTTATTTGATGCCCTCCCCTTCAGGTTATGATAACTTCAGAAATATTGCATGCACCACAAAAACAGGGGTACAGGACTACACCTATGAAAAACATAGGCAAAAATATTTCTTAATGCAGGTCTTTTTTTCAACTTGTAGATAAATGAAGAAGTGTCCACATAGGAGTTCAGCAGAAGTACTCAAAAGAAAGTAAATTAGCAATGAAAAATCAAGACACATACCAGTGCTGCTTCTGAACAGATTAATACTTAGGGCTGGAGGTTCCTGATTTCCATTTTAAATTCAGGTGCATGCTTGAAGTTTTATTTGGAGAATCTTATTGTCAAAGTAAAGAATTTGTCATACTTGCCACCAGGTACTTCCTCCAGGTAAACATGCTTAGAGGCTTATGGCTAGAGTGCTGCAGTGATACCTGAAAGGTTGGGGTTTTTTTGGTTTTTTTGTTTTGTTTTTTTTTTTCATACTCTGCTTGCATAAGTAAGTTATTTGAACCCAGAGATCCATTTGCCAGGAAAAAACAATGGTAAAAAAATCCCAAGGCTGTGTCATGCTTGCTTGCCATGGTTAAAACAAATGGGGATACACAGAGATGTGTAGGTGTAGCAAGAGGGCAGCTGCCGTTTCTGAAAAGCAGCCGAGGGAGGAGAGCCCATTCAGTAGCATTTCAGGGACAGCTCAGACTGTCAAGCCTCCAGCCACAGCACAAGAGGAAAGAGCAAACATTATGATAACAGATTATTTAATTGTAGGAAAGGCAAGAATAGAGAATATAATTAAGGTCTCAGACACCTAAATAAAAAAGCATCTAGTAGCAGTGGTAGCAACATTAGCAGATAAGCACAGTTAAAGAAATAGCATGATGATCACTGTCCATTTCAGTTTAAACACTAATAAAACAGTTCCACTCCACTAGAAAATTGTACCAAGATTTACTATAACTGATTAAAACAGCACATCTCTAGTAGTCTGAGTACTTCAATATTATTAATAAAAGGGTTGTATACTAACCTACATAAAGATGTATTGTCCTGTTTGAAACTTCCAGTCCTCAGTAAGGAAGACTACTATATATGAAAAAGGAGGTCTAGACATTTTAAATAGTTCATACAGCATACAGTTCATACCAATTCCTACTAAATTTTTTTAAAGGTAAAAGCAAAACTATCCAATACTGAAAATTAGGAAATAATTCCATTCAAACCAGAAGAGAACAAAGGCTGATCGAGTAGACAATAAGTGTAACCTGAGTGTAACCCTCGGTGTAACTTGAAACTCACATTGCACAAAATGAATTACCAAAGACAATGAACTGACAATACAGTGTAACCTGTTCCCATAGGGAGACAACAGACTGAAGACAGTCATCCCAGCTATATTTAATTTCTCTCCATAAAATATAGTCTAAGTTTAACTCTAACTTGATAAAAGTTCCCAAGCTGAAACACTGAGACCAAAGTTGTGGCTTTATGCCATACAACAGCATTATGCAAGACATGAGCTTTTCCTTATCATCTTTCTGTGCATTTGGAAATTTATGCAGAAATTGATGTGAAGAAATTTATCAGAAGGCTTAATCTCTGGGGGGAAAAAAAATCCCAAAACTACTGTGCTTATTTCCTTTGTTATTAATGGTAGGCCATTCACAGCTTCACTTCCAGAAATCCTTCAAAGCTCTGCAGGGTTCCAATCTGCTTTACCCATCTTTAGCAGCCTCTGACTTTTTTTCCCTCGTACCATATCCAGAATTGATCCTAACAACACAGGGGATAGTTTTCAAAAAGACTTCTTCCTAGAAGAAATGCCCACACATGAGAACTGCTTCAGGATGAAAGAAGAATACAGAATATTCATGGTAAAAAAATTCCACCATGAGCACAAGATTCCTGAACAGAGGACGAGGGTGCAGATGAACAGGAAGGGGCATGATAAAAGCCATAAGTAATTAGTGTTAAAACCCCAGAAAATCCAAGTAATACAGCAGGGATCACTAAAATGCTATTATCCAGGAGATGTTAAAGTCAGAATAGTTTCATAAGTTATATTTTTATACCTTGCCACCTCTGCACTAAAAATCTACTTTTGGAAATAACTAATTAATTAGATGGACTAATTCCATCTATAGAGAAAATTATCATCATTTTCTATGCCTTTTATATTGACTAGAAACATTTAAAAGGCTCAGATCAGGCCAGAGATAATTTCACCAGGATAAAAAATAATGTAAGCAACTAAAGACTTCCTTGCAGATCTTTTGCACACCCCTTGAGGGGCTGAGCACAGACAGTGATTTCAGGAGTAGGAGATACAACACTTCCTCAGGATTTGCAGATGTCCTTGGGAATTAGCTTCCCTAACCCAAGCAGGCTCTTGGGATTACCTAAAATATTTCGTCAATTCAGCTTCAAGAGCACAAGAGCAGTATAAAATCACAACATCCTTCTCCAAACTACAACTTCAACACTTGACTTCTTAGAGGAAATCTAAGTTCCTGTTGTGGTTTAATCCCAGACTAAGCCCCACACAGCCACTTGCTTACTGTTCCCTGGTGAGCTGGGTAAGAAAATCAGGAGGGGAAAAAAAGACAATTCAAGCATTCAGAATTGTACAGTCCAATAGGTAAAGCAAAAGCCACAAGCACAAGCGAAGCAAACCTAGGAATTAATCCACCACTTCCCATGGGCAGTGTTGAGCTATCCCCTGGAAAGCAAGGCTCCATCACACAGAAAGATGACTTGAGAAGAAAAATGCCATCCCTCTGAACATATCCCTCTTCCTCTTTCTTTCCCCAGATTTATATGTTGAACATGACACCACATGGTGTGGGACCTGTCTCCAGTCATCTGGGGTCAGCTGTCTGGGCTGTGTCCCCTCCCTTGTACACCCCCAGCCTCCTCACTGGTGGGATGGGTCAAGGAGGCCTCATTTCTATGTAACAGTGCTGAGCAATAGCAAAAACCATCCCTCTCTTATCAAAAGTATTTCCAGGACAAATCCAAAACACAGGCTCATACCTAGGACCATGAAGAAAATTATCTTCATCCCAGCCAAAAGCAGCACAAAGACAAAGGTGTGATTTCCAAGTCAGGTACAAATCAATTCCTGTTCAGAGAAGTAATATCAGGTGTTTGACTCTTCTGTGATTTACCTAACCTCTGTAACTCTTTTGCTCTTCCTTAGACATCTTTCAAGCACTTATAGCTTGAAAGTGCTGTCCGAAAAAGAAGGTAGGTTTCTGATACCTGTAATGAACTGCCTTGTAAAAATTTTGTATTCGATGATAGAAGAAAATTTACATTTTTAAAATGCAAGCTGTATGTGAAGTAAAATAAGGAACCAGTAGCACACAATGGGAGCAGCAGCAGGTCTTTAATCTTGAGCCATATCTGGGTGTTAGACTGAACAGAGTGGAATAGCAGCCTCCTCCTATTTGAGAAATCTCAACCTAGAATCCATTCCTAAAGGTGGATGACTAAGCACTGTCTTTGAATAAAATGTAACCAGGGATTTTTTTTTTCTCCTGAGGAGAAGGAAGTACCAGTTCCATCAAGTTGTATCCAAGGCAGTTATTCAGAATTATGAAAACCTGGTACCCTTTTGTAATGAGGAGGTACAACTAACTTTCTCCCATCCCAAGACAAGAGCTAAAACTTTAGTTATTCTAAATTTGGTTGGGAGTACTCTCATTCCTTTTGGCTGAAAATGCTGTGAAATTATTCACTGGCTCAGAAAGAGAAAGCAGTGGGTACCTATGAAACCTCGAGCAACCAATAGGTCATTTACATGGGAGAGGGGAGTCTTGAATTTTATTCTGTGTTTAGTTTGTAGATAGATGCTTAAATCTCTGTCCTACTTGTTGGCTGGTTTTGGGTTTTTTTAGCTTGAGCTAGAGGAAGATGAGTAAGCAGAAGGCAGCTAAAGTACTGTCACTCAGCAAAGCTTTGTCATGGAAGATGCAGAAATGAAGACCCTCCAGCAGCAGAAGGAATCACACTGTACTCTGTACGGGAGATTTTTGAATGAGTGTCATTTATATAAAATGGAATTGTAAAAGCTTCTTTTCTGTGTCAGTTACAAAAAAACATTTCATTCAGAGCCTGACCCAGATGTGCTCACACCCTCCAAAGACATCAAGATTTTGGCTCCTGAAAGGGTTTAAGTTTGATGTATGTGCTTGGTTGTTCAAAGCTTTTGATTATTGTACACAATTCCAGAAGAAATTTAGATGACAAGGAAAAGAACCTACGGATTTGATATCTCTAATACAAATACTTAAGAAGCTTGAGAAAAGTCCTTGATCTTGAAATGGAAGTTTGAATAAGCACTTTGGAATAAATCTAAAGAAATGAGCAATTATAGATTCCAGGCCACCCTTTTAACAAAAACCTCTTTTGCTTTCCATGTTTCTTATAATCTTCCTTTGGTCCAATCATTCATCTCAGCAAATTTTTCATTTTTCAAATTAGTAACCTTTAATAAACACACCCCTGTAATTTGCATTGATAATCCTTTTCCCTAGAAGAGTGGGTGTTGCTGCAGGAACATGTCCAGAAGTTGCTCTCCAACCAGTTACTACTCAAAAAAACACCGTGCCAGTAGCTATTATGACTCAATAACAGATTGAAATCTCTTGTTATGTGTTAATATGGAATAACAACTCCCTTAGAATTTTCATTAATAATGAAGCATCTTAACAAAATACAGACAGAAAAACAGCTGCTGTGAACTTCTAGTTCACTGCAAGATCTCTGTATTACATTAGCACTCAAGACACTGAATCCCAATCTTCCAGACACCCAGAAAAAAAGATACCAGGCCCAATTCAACTGCTGACTTATAAAAATGAGTAAATGCACTTTCAAGATAATGCAGTAACACAGATACTTAGTGCCTTTGTGAATGTAGTCATGTTACAGTGTTAAATGCTGCATTGTTCTGACTAGAAAGGAGTTAAGTTCACCTGAAATAAAAGCAGAAGAAGCTCTTTTGTGTGGTATGAAATGAAGGGAGTTTGTTATACTTGTGTAACAGCATCATTGTAACTGGTGAAGTCTTCTATTCTAAAAGAAGTGGTTTAATACAGATAAGTTTTTTTCTTGGAATACAGACATACATTGAGGATTTGAATAAACAACCTCTTATTCATGTGGGTACCTATGAAACCTCGAGGATTAACATGGCCCTTATGTAGACTGAACATGACTCTTTCTATTAGCATGCAACCATAAATGCTAAAATCCACTGAGACAACCTATTCATTCAAAACTTCTTTTGAGAGAATTGAAAAAAAAAATGGTTCTTTCTTTAATTTTTAGAGAGCCTAAAGATCAAATTTTCTCTCCTATCAGCCAAATATTTATTTTCATGTTAGAAACTTCAAATCTAATTATTAGATCTATTGGATATTTCATTTCCACTCCCATTAAATGAAGCTGATTCTATCTTGCTCTCAGAATTAGAAGTTGAGGTTTGGAGAGTTAATGTCACCCAGAGTAAAAGGACCTTTTGCTTTGTAAATGAGATAGAGCATTAATTTCACCATGTAACTCAGAAAACCTGTCCTCAACCAAATCATTTGCCACACAAGACGACAACAAAATGAAAAAGACTGTTTGATCTTCATTTATACATGTCAACCAAGCACCTCTTCTCTTCCTCATTTTCTCCCAGTTGTGCACCTTTCCCCATTGCTCCACAGCAGTACAAGGGTAAAATTAAAGAAGGGTACTCACTCTATTTTTTCCATTTATTTTTCGACAAGTTATGATAAGAGTTGTCAGTAATATTTAGAGAGGTCGTGGGAGTAACATTTTCTTGCTGTGTTAGCTCGAGATTTTTTGTGCAAGCATTCTTCCAAAATGTCATTTTAAAATGTTTAAATACCAGTCAGTCACACGATTACTGGAAAATAGCAAGCACTGAACATGTTATCCTAAGTTAAACATGCAAGTTATTGCCATTGCTGATAGAGTCACAGAATAGTTAATACCAAATAATTAATTTTAGTGTAGTTTTTTTTTTTTTCCACAGCAACTATGCAATTAACTTGTGTGTCTAGTGTTATTTCAAGATGGGTGTACTGTTCAACTTGCTTGAGTTATGCAATACAGGTGTTCTGTATTTGATGAAACATCCTGTAACCTGAGATCATTGCTACTGAATGGGTGGAAATGTATCCACTCAGCAAAGTGGCCAGGGGTGAGTACTGTTCGCCCTGGAAAAGTACAAAAGAGAAAACAAAGTGTACATAGGGGGTGTGGTTAAAAAAAGAAAAAAAAAAAAAAAGAGAGACTGATAGCCTTGTATCAGTGGGACTCATGATCAATCTGGGCTTTCTAGATTTTCCTAAGGCTTTTGATACCATCCCTCACTGTATCCTTCTGGACAAGTTGTCCAGCTGTGGGGTGGGTGGGTACAGTGTGCTGGGACAAGATCTGTCTGAAAGCCACAGGGTT
This sequence comes from Urocynchramus pylzowi, assembly GCA_013397555.1. Lineage (NCBI taxonomy): Eukaryota > Metazoa > Chordata > Aves > Passeriformes > Fringillidae > Urocynchramus > Urocynchramus pylzowi. The sequence goes on along the minus strand of VZRH01007072.1, from coordinate 1,919,378 downwards.
GTAGTGAATGGGGCTTCATCTCTTCACCTGCCTGGCAGCAATCCACCAGCAGCATTCCTCGGGGAATGCTCCAGGATCAGTCTCACTCCATATTTGTGTCAATGGTCTCAATGCAGGAGTTGAATGCACCCTTAGCAGGTTTGCTGACAGCACCAAACTGGGAGATGCTGATGACTGGCTCAAAGGACAAGGGGCCTTGCAGAGGGATCTGGATAGACTGGAGCATTAGGCTACTGTTAATGGGATGAGATTTATCAAGTACAAATGCTGGATTCTGCACCTGGGATGGAGGAGCACTGAGCACAAGTATAAATTGGGAGAGGAGTGGCTGGAGAGCAGCAGGAATCTGGGAATGCTGGTTGGCAGCAGCTCAGCAGAAGTCAGCAGAGTGCCCTGACAGCCCAGAGGTCAAATTCCATCCTGGGGTGCATTAAAAAGCATCCCCAGATTGTCAAAAGAGGTGATCAATCCACCGTATTCTGCTTTGGTGCAAACTCACTTTGCTCACTGTGGGCAGTTCTGGGCCCCACCATTTAAGAAGGATGTGAAAGTACTTAAATGTATCCAGAGAAGGGCAAAAAAGCTGATGAAAATACTGGAAGGAATGTCCTATAGCAAGGAGGCTAAGTCTTTGGCTTTGTCTAGTGGGGAGAAAAGGAAGCTGAGCTGTGGCCTCCTTGTTCTTCACAGCCTCTTAAGAAGGGGAAGTGAGAGGCAGGTGCTGATCTGCTCTCTTTGGTATTGAGTGATGGGACAGATGGGACAGGCTCAAAGCTGTGTCAGGGGAGATAAACCCTTACTTGGCATTGCAAAGCATTTGTTTACTGAGAGGGTGGTCAAATACTGGAACATGCTTTCTAGAGAGTTGGTCAGTACCCCAAACCTGTCAGTATTTCAGAGGCATTTGGGACTTTCCCTAACATAGGCACTTTCCCTAAGAACAGGTTTTGACTTCTGGTCAGCCCTGAAAGTAGTCAAGCAGCTAGACTAGATGATCACTGTAGGTCCCTTTCAACTGAAATATTCTATTCTATTCTATTCTATTCTATTCTATTCTATTCTATTCTATTCTATTCTATTCTATTCTATTCTACTCTATCCTAAATATCTCAACCCCAAAAAGCATCTGGTTTCCTTTCATGGGTTAGGTCAAGACACTGTCTGGCCAGAGCCACGTTTTCCTTATCTGTGAAAAGAGGATAAAATTCCTTTCTGCTATGCTTTGTAGATTGTGACCAGTATAATATGCCCTCATGGTAGAAGGTCACTTGTGGTCAACTGAGGCTGCTTAAGAGCAGTTAATAAACAAATACAATACTGGGGGAAAGGGAGAGGAATCCATATTCCAAGAGAGAGTAAAGGAAAAAAAAGAAAGAAGGAAAAAGGAAGTCTATTGAAAAAGTCAAATAGGACAAAGACTTTAGATGACAAAGGGACATTAAGAAACACACACATGAAGAAAGCACTAGAAAAAATATAGGGTGAAGAAATTAGAACAAGAGTATCTAAAGGGCAGAAAAATAGTAGAGCTTAGAAAAACATTTACTTTATAAAAGTATTTGATAACAGAAAAAAACAGTGGCTCTGTGACGAAACAATGAGCACTCTTGTGGCACACCATCCATTTTCCCCACGCTGGAAAAACAAGTTTCTTTCCTCTGTAATTGGTTGCAGTCCTCTGTGATACAGCCACACATCTTGGACCCTTCTGAGAGGAGAGCTCCACAGTACAGAGACTCCCAGAGAGCTGAGTAGGTGAACCCAAAGTACTTGCAGAGAAGGGCTACTAAAAGAAGCTGCCCTGAGGGCTTTAACTTTAGCACTAATTAAAGTGTCTGTTAGCAGCTTTGTGGTTCCAGTCTCCCAAAGGGTGTCCAGAGATGACTTTCACAGTTTATTTCTGTGTGTGTAGTGCAGCTAACACATCACTCCTGATCCCCTGGAGCAAAGGCAATTACTTTTCTTCCTTTTCCCTCTCTGTGGAAACTTGTAAAGTTGAATGGAGTCTAGGCTTTTGTTGGTGCTCTCTAACTCACCTGTACCAGCCCAGATGCTACTAACAAACATCAGCCAGCCATGACTGAAGTGACTGGGTTTGACTTTCACTCTTAACCTTTGTCTGGATGTTGACTCAGCTCATTCACCCTTCCTCACGCATGGCAAGCTTCGTGCTATGCTAAAAACAAGCCCAGGGAGATGCTCCCAGCCTGGCCCCAGTTCCCAAGGCTGGGAATGGCCAAGGGCTTTGAGCTCAAAGTATGGCTGTGAGCTGTAGGTAGAGGGCTCAAAGATGGGAGAAAAGGCAGGAGTTTGGAGGAGCAGTGTGCTGGAAGAAGTCTTCTGTGCCTGGCTGAGAATTATTTACAAGTTTGGCATTGGATTATCTCAGTCTCAACAGGATCCTATTGATTTTGGTAGAAACCTGATGGCTATCCAGGGAAGTCAGGTTCAGGAGTTTTTGGAGGGTTGTCCTTTGGTGTTTATTTTGAGAGGGTGGGGGAGGGAGGGAGGTGAAATTTATTATTTGGAGAGTGAGAGAGCTGGGCAGGGGGCAAGAGGATGATTAAATAAAAAGAAGAATCCTGATTTTCAGAAGAAAACCCTGGAGTATTTGCTAGTATTCCCCCTTTCTCCTGATGCTGCATTATTTTCAGAAAATTACATTTATGTTTTCTACCATGAGTTCTGCTTTTGTTTGCTTACATCTCATTCCACATGTCCTATACCTCTGTTAATTCACAAAAATTTCTTGGTGCAACAGCTACACATGTGGGACACATACAAAAGCTACACAAATATTTTGGGTCAGAAAAGTGATCCAGTGAGACAGTGCCTGTAATGGGTTTCTGAAGGCAGAAGGCCAGTTTCAGTCCACTGAGTATAAAGGTTTGGCAAAAATTACTTTTTTATCCCTGGGAATGGCTGATCAATGGCCTGGGAGCAAAGTCTGGGCCCCGACTTTTTACCAGATCCTACAAGACAGTGACATGGAGTGATCAGGCCAGCTGATTCAGAAATACTGGTACATGTAGTGGGGAGGGAGGAAGACTGGGTGTTGAAGGGTTTACCCAGTTTCTGCTGCACTGTGCAAACACATCAATATCTTGCTCCCTTCTACCAATCTAAGAAGAAAAGTGACACCCAAGCATTAGGAAAGTGACTGTTCTCAATTTGTGCAAACAATTGCTAGAAGCAGTCCCATCAAGTGGGACTGTACATACTCATGTACAGCATGCATGTATTTTTCACACAGGGCAAATATACAAAGGAATTATTCCTTACTTGACCTAGGGAAACACCACTCCCACTCTGCACACAATTACATCTTTTATGTTCTGCATGAAAGAATATACTGCAAATGAATCTTAGTACAAAGTTTAAATAAAGAATTGCCAAGTAATAATTAACTCAGTCTGTCATTTATTATGATTAGGCACTAAGGTAAGGTCAGTTTCCTTTAATGCTTTTCAAAGAATGTACTCATTTTAGAACAGGTATGACCAGTTACACAGACTTCTCAAAAGACATAGTGTTCTCCTCCTGGCTTAGTGATGCCCTGGGTATTCATTTTCATTGCCAGTTTTGACTTAATTATCAATATCACAGCCATGTTGACATGCTAAAAACCCAGTCACACAGAAATGACCCAGCACTTTCACCTGTAACCTCTCCTGTAAGGTTTAACTTCTGGGATGAAACACTTTTCACAGCAGGATGAGATATGCTGTTATGGTCCCAGTGTGAGCAATCTCAGGCTACACTTTTTTCCTAAGCTCCATTAATGTGGGAGGCTCTTTGGGCACAGGTGGTCAATCAGAAAACCAATAAAACAGACCTAAGTATGTACAGAATATTTTGCTGTGTACTACAAAATATCTTACAATGGAAATACTTTTTGTTCTAACTTCCTAGTCTGGATGGTGTTTTGAGAGCAAGCTGTACAGACTTTCACATGCACAGTTCCACAAATCTATTAACATTCTTCCATGGTAGTGGGCATGATTTGTCTGGTGCTGAGATTCTGTTGTGGCACCCCAGTGCACTGCACATCACCTACTAATGAGGTCTTATTTTGAGATTTTTGGGTTAGAGATAATGATAATCCCACAAAGTTACTATTTACTGTTTATATTATAGTTGCACCTAGAAACCCCAAATGAAAGGATTGCATTTAATTAGGTATTTTGCAAACAATAATAAGAAAGAGTTCCTGCATCACAGATCTAACAGGGTTCTTATCAGACAGGATAAAAGCAATGGATGAAAGAGATGAACAAGGTGGGAGTGGATTGGAAAGTCTGCTTTACAGTTGTAAAGCAAACAGACTTCACTACAGCTCACTACTTGCCTAACTGATGGGAGTGGTTCATGAGCATCACAGCAGAAAAAGGTTTTGAGGAGGGATTTAGAGGAGGATAAGGCATAAGGTTTTATGGATTTTGGCAAGGACTGGTATCTACTGCTAGGGACTGCAGCAGGGAAAAGATTTAATACTTATGCTTATCACTGAAAGAAGCACAACTGCTTAAGTTGCACTAGGTGACCATCCCTCACTTTAAAATTAATTAACTCTTATAACATATGGTGAAAGATGATTTTTCTAATTGACTCAAGCCCATTTGACATATATAAACTGGAAAACAGTTTTAACTTTCATCTCCTGTGAGTATACATAATTATATCCTCTCTTTGTTATTTATCCTGAGGTTGATCATGTTCCAGTAGGGCTCAAGTCCAGAGAGCATAACTGTATGTTGAAACACAAATTGCACAATAACCATTGTCATAGAGACTTAAATGGAATATTATGAGATTTGTTATAATCTCTTATGGCTTTAGAGGATATTTTAAACAAAAACAACAAAAACCAAAAAAAAAAACCACCAACCCACCAAAAAACCATTTTGTGAAATAGAAAATTTGACCACATTTCAAAAAAATCTCAAACCTTTTCCACTGTGGGTTGAACAAGATTGTTTCTTTGCCATTCACTTCCATGCTTTCAGTGGAGACAACCACCGTTAAACACAGTTATTTGGGAGTAAGTAATAACATTTTATTCCCAAAGCTATCTGACTTATGTTGCATTAAAACATATATGTAAATTTAAATCAAGTTAAACCCTTAAGAATATAATAATTAAGATCTCCTCAAATGGAAGTGTGTGCTACTGTCAGCTGCATATCCTTTATTGCCCTGTGTGCCCCCACTGGCTCTCTGGGGTCCCTGGATGCTGCTCTAGGCTTGGCTGTGCATTCATTAGCTCCTCATCCCTGGCAGAAGCCTCTCTCTGCTGCCAGTCAGGAACTTTTACTCAGCCAGTGGCCCTTAACCAGCTCCTTAAACCCAGACCAGATTTGCTGCCTTGGTTCCCTGTGCTGGTGTAGTTCAGTAAATAATGGAGCATGATGCCAGTCAAGCTTTCAAGCAGGTGAGTCAAAAAAATTGTATGCAAATCTCTTCTCCCTTGCTCTTTAATTACATCTAACCTGTTTGTTTTGATTTTCCCCCCTGTATTCCCTGCTGCTTAGCTTCTGCCATCAATCTGCAAGGCGTTTTTCAATTGATTAATGACTTACCCATACCATATGTACCCATGCTAACTCCAGTCATTTTCTGCACTGTGGGCTCATGCCCTAAGTTTGGTCAGTCCCCAGCTTTCATGTGCTTACTGAGACAAATACTGACTCTTTCATGGACTAAAATAACCTGCTAAATCATCTCTAAATCACCCCCTCTACCCAGTCAACCTCTCAAGCACCCCATTACTTTTGCTGCACAGTTCCAATAACCAAGTCTCCTATTTTTTCTAGGCCTCAATCTCATTGTTTTCACTGACACCTATAAAGTCTTATTTCAGGAAACAGGAAAATTAACCACAATCTCTGTTTATTTACATCCACATAAAATAAATCCTTGCTAGAATTGTTAAAGCACCTGGCACAGATTTAGAAACATAATTACAATATCATAGAATCAGTCAAAACACCAGCTGCTCTTTCTCTCCTGTATCTCTTCCATCAGCTACATATCATTCATTATTTAGTGAGAAGATTCAGTACAGATTAAAACTCATCCTAAACCATATCTATTATGCAATCATATCTTTACCTTGCTGCTATAGTTAAGAACCTCTTGGATAATCTTTGGAAAGAGGCTATGGGGAATAAGCAAACAACTTCTAAAAACAAAGCATTAATGTTGTCTTCTATCATGTAGCTTGGATCACTGCACCCATAGCACAATTCTGCCACTTCTATTGCTCAGAAAGTACTTTAATGTAATTTTGAGAAATGCATTAAAGAACTCTACCCTTCTCACCATGTTGAAAAGCAGAGAATTAATCATCCACCTAAGATCTAAAATAATTCCTACTATATACTATTATCTGATAGTATTTTCAAAGGTCAATAGAGAGGTGGAATGCAGAATTAAATACTGATTAGTCAGGATAGCACTGGTAATTGAAACAAGAGCAAGTTAACCACCTAGTCCTGTAAATAATTACTATTCTTGTAAATTTAACATCTGTGAGTACAGCAAGAGAGGCATATGTACAAAAAATGGCCCATTTCAATATACATAGATGAAAAAGAATTCAGCAGTGTTCTTCCAGACAGTCTGACAGGAATCAGCCTCTGCTCATGTAACAGCTGGGAGTATAATACAGCTGGTACCTTACAGTTTTACCTAGGACACTTCCAGGCCAGCCAAGATATCCCTGCTGATCCAATCTGAATTTGCACCAGACTACATTTTGTCTAGTATGTGTTCAGAAGTGCAGGGAAGCCTCAAGATTTTAATTGTCAGTTAAATACACAGGAATGTGTATTCTGTACATTCACTTTAGATGCTCTTCAGAGAGTGGAAGGCTGGAAAAGAATGCCCAGGTTAACATTTGCACTGTCAGGATGGAAAATAGGCATGATGTGTTGTGTCAAAATGTATACCTGAAAAGCAAATGTAATCCAGAAGCCTTAAGAAATGCCTGCTACTCTAAATTAGATTAATACAGCCATTGTAAGTGATACTTAAAATCAGCTTTTTGGGAAATATTGGATACATCCTACTACATATGCTCTTATTGTTTCTTTTATCAGAAAAAAAGAAAAAAACTTATTCTGTGGTGGGATTAGTTATGGTACTTATCTGTAAAATACTTCCCAAACAGTCTAACCATTCTCTGCATAAGCACAAAATTTTGCTCTATTTTCTTACCCTTTGCTGGTGGAAAAGGCTATGCAAGCATTTCTCAGTAACATTAATAAAACCTTGAAACCTCAATGCAACTAAAGATTGGAGTGTGAGAAAATCTCTCCAGGCCTGCAGTTGGACTGTACACTCTGGGTCATCTCAAAAGACTGAGAAATTTCATTGATTGCTTGGCTAGCTGTTTTATTTTCCCTCTATAGTTTAGTCACATCTCCACAAAATCCAGGATTCCCCTCCTCCCTTATTTTTTTGAAGTCAGCTAAAATTAAATAAATATCTGTCAGCAAGCAGTTCATCAAATAGCAATGAGAAGCTTTGGTATATCAAAGGGCAAGAGATCATAGAACAGGCATTTGTCTAAAATGTAGCCAGATTTTCCAAAGAGCTCAAGGATAATTTTTTCAAGTGCTCAGGATCCACCTCCATAGGCAAATTTTCAGAAGTGCTCAAAGCCATGTGTGCCACAAGTCTTTAAGAACATGGTGAGTTGATTTGGTTCTTAAGACAAAGCCAAGTTTTTGAAAATCCTGTCCCCTTTGAAATATTTTTGCTAAAGGCTATTCCAGTATCCCTAAGTTATTATTTTGGATTCTATGCGTATCTGTACATCTCCACAAAAGAATCTTATTGTCAACCCAATATTCTGTTAAATGAAAAATAAACACATTTGCTTTAGAACATAACTCTTTCATTTTGCTATTTTTGAAATGGTTTCCTAGGCAGCCTTTGTATGAAATACGTCATCCCTGAGTTTTGGAAGCCTTTTATCATAAAGACATATAATTTTTCCCTTGCAATAATTTATAAAGCAGGCATTCTATTTTGTTCCCTTTACAGATATATCTGTTCCTAAACTAATGCCTATTTTCCCCACTACAAATACTGTGGCTTTTATATTTTAGTCAATTTATTCTGTCGGTATATGGGGCACTACAGCTATCTTTTACAAAAACCTTAACTCAGAAAAAAATATGGAGAAGAGCCTCAGAAAACAGTGGTGACTGTTGTAGCTATCAATAAGAAAATTCAAGAAACTGGAAGAAAAACAGATTAGAACGTGAAAATGGGTCAGGTGGAAGATGCTACACTTACACAGGTGTGTTCAACTCAACAAAAAGAGAACGGGCAATACCGTTCAAAAATAATTTTGAGTAGATGGAGGCAGGGAATCTACCAAAGCCCAGGCTGCACTTGAGTAAAGATTATGCAGCCACAACCAAAAAATCAGAGACTGACATCACCCTTGGATGTGTGAAGCAGAGCACAGCCTGACAGACACATGAAATATCTGTTCTCAGTGTTTGTAAGACTTTAGCTGAAATACTGAGCCTATGGAACAGATAACCCCACTTCAATAAATATGGCATCTGGAAGTGACAGAGGAGAGCAAGAAGAGGCAGGGGTCTCCAAAAGACTGCAAGAACCAAGGGTTGTTAGCTAAAAAAAAAAAAATTCAAGTAAATGTGCACTACACTTGCTGTCTTGCTGTTGCAAAAAGGATAGGTATTATCCTTTTATCAGTGACACATCCATCTGGGAGGAGCACAATTCCCAGGTGATAATCAAGTCTGCCAGAACTCTGAGATACAGTGATATATTTCAGGGAAGGGAACTAGTAGGTGACTTAATTATCCAGTGCCAATGGAGATTAAAAAGAGGAGATTTGCACTGGTGAGAGGGAGCAGGAAAAGGCTGAGTTCCTGTTCAGCAGTAGGAATGCAGAGAAAGCAGAGGAGCACTGAGCAGGGATGGCAGTTTGGTGACAAAGTCTCTGTTGTACACCAGGCTCTGAAAGCAAATCCCTTTAGGAGATGCCACTAAGGGCATCTGGTGTCGATATCATGACAGAAGAGAAGAGTATTCCCTGCAGAAAATTCCACTCTCCACACAAATACTGCAGAAAGACTGCACAGTGTGACTACCACAGTCATATAATGTGACGTATTTAGTTAGAAACTTAACATTTTATGAAATTACTCTCATAATTATAAGACTAAATTCAAAGTGTTTTAACATAAGCACTTTAAGTGTGCTTTGTTGAGATGTTACTGCAAAGACTTTTTTTTTCCCCCAGGTTTAACATTTAAACAAATTGTCAGTGGACTGGAAAGAAAGAGGGAAGGTAACTTGAAAACATCCTGCTGACCCAAACCTGGAGAAGTCTGTTCTACCTTTCAAAGCTCACAAGACAATTTTTGGCTGCAGTTTCTGCCAAAACATAAAATGAATCCTAAGAGACTACCAAGCACAAGATTAGTTTCTGGCTGTGTGCAAAGGAAAAAATATTTTAATGACAAAATGGAGTGTCCAAACAGGTTACTGAGAAAGACTGGGGAACGTGTGGTTTTGAGGGCTTTTGAGACCCATCTGGGCAAACCTTCCACAACATGGTCTGCTTTCATAGTTTGCCATTCTCTGTGATGGAGGACAGGCCAGAGACCACCTGGAGCCCCTCCCCACCTTTATGACTGTGTGCTGATCCTATGGATTCACCTTTCCTTGAGGTTACCAGCCTTGGAAGTGACTTTTCTTCTAACTGGAAAAGAAATCCATTTGCTTGGTGGGTCAGTGGGTAGCACAAGGGCCCTGTGTAGGGTAAGCACTTCAGGATAGCCATCTGAAATGCATTTCATAGCCATCTCTGCACACAGGTGTGTCCAGGCACTGACACTCGTGGGCACAGGGCAGTGACCAGAGGCTGCTCCAAGCTTGGAGGCTCTCCAAGGCTACAGCGTCCATTGTGTAGGTAGATTTCAGTGGAAGATTAAAAGAAATACTTGTGTGTTGCTTGGCTCAGAACACCCAGGAAGGAGAGGAGCTATCCTGAATTGCCTGTGGGAATTTATGACTAGGAGCAATGGGGGTAAAGTCAGGTAAAGAAAAACAGTTTGAACATCAGTAAAATTTCCTAACTGAGTGTTATTAGACTGGAATAATCTCCCCTAAGGGAAGCAATAAAACCAACATCATTTGCATCTTTACAAACTAGACCAGACAAAGCACTGGGAAATATACTGTGGGGAATAATCCTGTAAAATGATTGCACTAATTTTTCTCATCTATTCTTTCTTCATAGGATTGCTTCATACATGGAATATGCCATACTCTTTTTCCTATTACTTTATTCCTTTTCCTGTGGGTTGAGCAAAAAAACCCTGAAGGAAATTATACCATTCTAACAAAAAAGTAACATATTAAGACAATTTGCATTTTTATTAAAAAAAGACATATTTTGTCTTTAAAATATAACCAGTGATAGACACAAGAGCATAATCTCGAGGATAATGACACACTTCAGTACACTAGGCAATTAGGTTTGCCTTTAATTATTTATAGTTTGACATGCTGCTCATACAAATACTCTGTGTAACAGGAGGAAGTCAGTTTGACCTTAATTATTGCCTGTAAATAATTCCTGAATTGTAACTAAGTAGTGCCTTTTAAAATGCAATTATTATAATGTCAGAGTTATAGAGCTCATTGATTTATAATTACTTAATTGTTTCTACCCATTAGACCACAGCTGTGATAGGTTCATCTTGCCTACGTGCACTAGCCTGGAAACTGAGGGGTTATGGCCAAGAACTTGGGCTAATGTTATCTCCCACAGTTAAATGGCTGAGCAATCATTCCAGTCTGGTCAAGGTTAGTAGGGGTTGTCAGATGGCTGAGAGATCGTGGGCAATGAGCTGGGCATTTCAGTACACATCCTTCAGAACAGCAATGAGGGGAGAAGGAAATACAAATATCCATACCTCCGGGGTCCTGAGCTCTCACCAGGTAAATCAGACAAAAACCTACTTCTTTGTGACTCTGATTTTACACTTTTGGGGTCATAATGTATAGTCAGCTATTGGGCATACTGCTAACTGTGCTGCTGGGGAACAGAAAACCCAAAAAATTATGTAATTTTTTTCTCCATCTATCAACACAGTTGTTTTCATGCTTGTATGGAAGGGAGAGACTGTCATTTTGCTTCTTGTGACTTGCATTTCAACAGAGTAAGAGCACTTCAAAGAGAGAGTTCACCCCAGAGTGTTGTGATTAACCCCAGCCAGCCACTAAACCTCACACAGCTGCTCCAGAACCTGTGTTATCAGCAGTGTTTCCAGCACAAATCCAAACATAGCCCCATGCTGGCTACTCTGAAGAAAATTAACTCTATCCCAGCCAAACCCACCACACACACACATGATCCTCTTGTCTTTAATACATTTGGTTCTTTGTGTACCAAAGAACCTGGTAGTCACCATCCAAACCACTCTGTTGTATTACATGTGTTTCTCTGAGAGAAAAAAAAGATGTTAATAATGAAGCATTTTAAAGTAGTCAGCATGACACACTTTCACTTAAATTGTAAACCCCATCTGCCAGAGGAGCAGAAATGCCAAGATGTCAATTCTGAGAAAGTAATGATCCACTTTCTACTGAAAAGATACAGTATATTTTGCTCAAAATGAAGTGGTATTTAGACATAATCTGTGTAGATTTTAAAAGCATTAAAATTTTGATTCAGTTCAAGCCTTTGTTCAAATCTTTTGCTGTCTTACAGTGAAGTCAAAACCAGCAGCTAAGAAATGTATGAATTCTGTGTGCTATAGAAACAGACCCTAGAAGGAGTGCTAGAACTGTGACCAGACCACTCAAATAACCATTCACAAAGCAGGAATAGGAGATTATGTATGTTCTCAGTATTCACACATTTTTTAATGCATTTCTTAGAAATGCAATGTATATTGAAAGCCTGAGAAAACCTATTCTGTGTTAAAGAACACAGAAGTTAAGAACCATTAAAGAAGTTTCTTCTATGAATTTCTCTGAAGTATGCCCAAGACCCTGAAGCTGAGAATGAAGATTTTTGTGCAAGCTGTAGATATACTTTAGGGGTTAAGGCAATTAACCCTTTAATGATGTGTTCCAATCTCAGGCTTTTCTAGTCTGTACAGAGTGGAGGAAAAAAATACCAGCATAGTACATCTCAGTTTCTGCATGCCTAAAAGGAGGAATATTAATCATGTAGGTTCACCAGTCAGGTTACTTCTAAATTCTCCATGGTAAATGAGACTAAAGAAATGCAAACTATTCTAGTGCTGTACAATCCAGATGTAGTGATAATGCCCTGTTTGTTATTACCAACATTCCACAGCAATTAGGGAATTGTGGAAGAATCCTAAATCTATAGGAAGAAAATCAGATTGCCTCGAAGTGTGGTCCTGTCCCATCATGTGACTGAAAGTGTAGGATTAAAAGAATCACTATCTCAGTGTTTCTTGTGCACTTTTTAGTTCATAATTAATTGAAAGCGGTCTTTTTTCAACTGTCAGTTATGCAATTACAGCACAGGTTCTTGCCCTCCTGTGTACCCTTCCCAGTCATCCAGGCTTTGCAGCCAAACCCTGCTCTCAGCTCTACCTGTAGAGACCTATTCCTGTCAGTCTGTCTGTGATATACCAACAACAGGCAAAGAACAACTTGCTTAAATGTAAGAGCCATCCATTCTGAAGTGTTGATTTCCTTGAAAATGTGATGAGTTTCTTTTATCTATTCTGCTTTTTCAGATATAGCATGAAGAAAAAGCTTAAATTTGGAAGCCCTGTGGTTTGAGTACATGCACAGAGGCACTTTAAAAACCACAGTTTCAGAGATTATTACTCGATTCTAAAAAAACAACAAAAACATCACACAGGGACTGTAAGCACTCAGGTCCATGGTAAACCCTTATACTGGGATAAAGTAAATGAGTAAAACCTCCCACAACAATTCCTAATATAAGTAATTTACTAATTCATTCTATGATTTTTTTTTTCCCCTGGTAAACTAAAGGGACATAGCAGTGAGGCATTCTCCAGTTCTGTTATCAATCCCTGCTCCAATATTTAATGTATATCTAGGAAAGATATCTCCATCAACCTGCCTGACAAGGAGAAAATGTATCTTCTTCCTCACCCCATGCAGGCACACAGGTGTAACATCCTGCACCTGCACCATCTCTACTAACTGTTAATGTGGAAAAACAACAAATAAATTGAAACTGTCCTCTGATGATGGCCAGGCATCCTTAAAGAGCACTCTTTCATAGGAGGGAATCAGGCAGTGATAGCTGAAGTGATGCCCACAAGTGCAGACAGAACAGCCAGTAAAGACCATGTCATACAGTTCTAAGCCTGCTCATCACATGTCCTAAAGAGACCTGCTCTTTCAAATTCACCTGCACAGGCTTGCTTTCTTCTCCTCCAGTACTGCATGAACTCACTCAAGTTTTCAAAAACATTATCTATATATAAAAACAACCTGTGCACAAAAAGTTACTAAGAAAACAATTTGAAATATAAGAGTACCAAGAAGGTAGGGCTTTTGTTTTTTATGCATTTGTGTACATTATAAAAGGACAGCTACTACATGAAAAAAAGAGTGTGATCAAAGAATAAGATTAACCTTGATAATTGACAGTCTTACTTGAGGACTCCTAAAATCAAACAAATAGAGGCACCTCCCTCTATTTCACATCTCACTTTATCCTCTCAGATGGGAGGTTCTGTAGGTATAATGCCCTTTTCACACAGAGCCTATTAGCACACAGTCTAACACACCTTTTACCCTCTTCTAATTGAGATCTGCAAGTAGTGAAACACAGATTAAGTACACCTCTTTCCATCCAGAGCACTTTTCTGTCAGCTTGAAAGAGCTGTCAAAACAGACACCTTGAATTAGCACAGAAGTCATACGTGCTGACATGTGTAATGGAAGCAGATTGTCCCACTTTTCCACCTACTGAATTCTTGTTGCTAATCTAATTAATACCCTCTGATTATTTCAGATGGCCACTTGGCAAGTGACAGCAAAGATAAAAGGCTGGGGCATGTTGTGACATGTATCTGGGTTTTATCTGCCCCATTTCCAACACACTTTTCTTTGTGTATTTCTCTCCTTCTCTATCACCCTTGTTACTGCTGATCTCTTGCAAACATGGTACCTCTGCTTCCCAGGCTTTGGGAGCATTGAGACACAAAAAACCTGATTGAGTTGGAGGTCAAATATATCCTTGTGTTTTCCCTATATTTTTCAATTTATCATCTCTGTTCTGTGTGTCCCCTCCTTTTTTTGCATCCCTTTTCACCTCACCAATACTACCTGGTCCTCATTTTGCCTGCAGGCTTCTCATGCAGCCCTTGCAAACTCAGGCACCACCCACTGGTATAGTGTTGGTCTAGAGGTGACAGAGAGGGCTGAGGGCCATGCTGGGCTGGGTGGAATCCACAGAGCAGGAGGACAGCCCTCACCTCATCCTGGAGATGCTGCAGGATGAGTATTTGAAGATACAAGGGGTAAAGCAAACAAAGAGGATGCAGACTTGGTACAAGGTACAATATTTGCTTGTTATATGTTTGGCCATAGTCAGGTATTCTGGGAACAAATAAGAGGCACTGAAGGGGCAGGAGGGTGGCTCCTTTGCCAAGCACAAGCAGGATATATTTTCCCCTCCTCATTATCCTACTCCTTCACCTCAGACTGAGGCTAAACAAAGCCATGAACAACCATGGTGAAACAACAAGGGAAAGTACTGGAGTTTTTGGACGTGAGATGATTTGGAATTTTTTATTTATTATTGACATATTTTCAGTAATAAGAGAAGATGGACATATACCCACACAAAAGAGGTCTCTTTCCAAGAGAAATGAAATAGCAAAACTCTGATTGTAATAAAAGAATTAAAGCATTATGTGTATATGTGATAGATCTCACAGAAGAGGATCTTTTGTGACCTTCTGCTACAAGGGAAACAAGAAAAGCTGCACAGACACGAGAGCGTGGGAGCAAAGAAGAGCATCTCTGCAGAATGGATCAGTTCACAGAAGACTGAGGGTGTACCAAAGGGGGTGAGTGGATCACAGTTCTTTGAATGCAAACGTAGTGGGTGTCAACCTTTTCTATCCACCATTCTTACTCTCCTTACAACTGACTCATCTGCATTCAGAAAGCACTGCCCACACAACTAACATCGTTCTTATAAAACATCTGATTCAAATTCCATTTTACTCAGCTGGAAAAAAATAAGGAAATTGTGGAGACATGCCAAAAAGTTAAGGACCACTAAATGAGTGCAGAGAATAAATCCAGTTTTTATATATTTTTAACCTGAATTTCCCATGGCAAGAAAACAGACATAGTATGACTAATGAAGTTTGTATGAAAACATAGCCCTTGTATTATAAAAAGTTCTCTCCTTATTTAAAGAGGAGTAGTATAGCTGTGTTATTTTATTTTATTTTATTTTATGCAAACCCTACAAGAGTAGAGCAGAATTCCTAAACAAAAAGGCTCAAGAGTTAAACTATACCAAGCCCAATATTTCACAAAGGCCTCATTATGTTGGAACAACTTAACATGCTGCTGGCAATAAATACAATCATTTCATTCAGTCAGACAGAAAAATAAAGACTGAATGCTTTATCAGTATAGGTCTTTTTCCAGCTCAAAAACATTCCCTCATTATTTGCTCCATCCCATTTTCTCTTTAGGAAGTCACTAGAGGGCATCATCACCTACCCAATTCTGCCTGCAGACCAGGTCAGATCTGTCATACCCTACCTTACCCTACCCTACCCAGAGAAGCTACACTGCTCTCTGTAGAAGTGCCTTCTGCAGAGCTCTGAAAACTCAGATTCCAGTTGTTCCCACAGCCCTAGCAGAGGAGATCCTGCAGGGGCACAATGAAAATGGCCTACTTTGGGTTACAGCAGAGAGGAGAATTCTTAAAAATGGCACTACTAAACAGACCTGACCATCAACATCCTTCACTACTTTGTGGGATTATTTGTAAAAGTACTCCCATACCCACTTTTCCAAACTGCCCTGACCATTTGGAGAGACAAAGTGCTGAACAGAACATGAGAAGATGAGTGGCTTTGTCAGACAGGGCAGAAATCATCTCCCACAGATTCCCCATGGATGGGTCTACTGTGCAGCACTCCTAACACAACCCAGCTCCCATTTTTCCACAAGGGCACTTAGAGTAAACACAAGAGTTGGAAAATCTGGGTGTTGCATGAACTGAAGTCATAGGGGAGAAGGTCAATTGGCTCCATTCTTTATTTATCCTTTTCTTTCTTGCTTCCTGTGCTTCCTGAAATGTCCCACGGGATATCCTCTTCACAGCTTTGAATTTTTAACCATAAGCACAACCCCCACTGTCCCAGAATCTTTAACAATATCACTATTTGGACAGCTTTCCTGGTGGTAAAGCATGCACATACAACCTGGGAGTCAGGGAGATTTTGATCCCTTGAATCTTACTACAGACAGTGCTACATGTGTCCAAATTCACACCAGGGTGCAACCCCTGCTTACCGTCCCCATGTCCCAGTCCCACAGCTCGGGCACGGTGTGGGTGTGACAGGGTCACAGAACTTGTGTTCCTCTGTCTGTGCACAGGGATGGCACAGGGAGCACCTGCTGCTCAGCTAAATGCAGGGCAGAAGAGTTTTTCCCAGTGTGAGGCCTCACTGCTGGCATTTTCCACATTAATCTCTTCCGTGGGTGGAAAGCTGTAGTATCTTGAGAAAGGTCTTCATCCATCAAAGGACTTGGAAGGAAGATCCCTTTTTTCAGGAAATTATGCAGTTCAGAGAGACTGTGGACTAGTGACACATTGACTTATGGCATGCAAAATACACCTGTCTCACCAGGGTCTTCCAAGAGCAGCTTTGGACCACCTCCAGAGCCTGGAGCAGGGCAAAAAGCACCTGAATTTCCAGTGTTGGAAACACCTGTTATACAAGAAACAGGTCCATAGGTCATAAAGAGTTTGTTTCATTTTGATTTTCACCTGGGATTTTCCCTTCAAAGGGTGGGTACGTGGAGCTGTTGTATCTGGGCTAACTCCCAAGTGCATGCTTCAGTTTGGAGGGAATAAATAGGCAGTAGGTGGATAAACCCCCTGCCCTGCACAAGGAGCCATGGTGCACCTGGCACAATGTGCAAGACAGCACCTTTATCATCTTGTTTACCAAAACAGATCAAGTGTTGGAAGTACAAGGGAAACTGGAGGGGACATTGATGTCTATCACTGAAATTGTGGAGGAGCAGTAGTGTAAAAGGCAAGTAAGATAAGTAGGTAGGTAGGGATGAAAAGAAGAATGGGAAAACACTGGAACCACATCCCAATTAAAACATTCAGACTGGGGCACAAATGATCTCATCAGATTCACTGTCCAAGGCTTGAAAAAGATAACACATTTGTGTTAGAAATATGAATAAACTGCACTCAAGTGGGGTCACAGTTGTGGATATCAGAAACTTCAAACGTGGTTAAATGCCTCTGTGAACACTTCATGTAACTTTCTGGGGTGAAAATTATCGATATATTCATGGAACACCAAGAAAAAAATCATGTTAGAGTGAAAAATTACTGGTTTTTTCTATATGTACTGAGAGGCGAAGGTTTCTGTGGACTGGAAAGAGTGGCTCCTACCTTTCTGTGTACAGACAGTGGGAGGACACTTGGAGTGTTATTCACTGAAGCAGAGGTACAGTCTCAGTCATTCTAACAGAAACCCACCCATTCCCAGACCTGGAGTGCTTACTCACAAGCCAGCATTTAGATATGCAAATAACAGCATATTGTTATCAGCAGTTTGTCCAATAATATTTCCTTTGTTTCATCAAAAAGGCGTATCAGTTTTGTGCAGTTGGCAGTGAATATGCAAAGAGGAATTTGAAGGAGCAGGACCAGCCAGAACAGCAGCCTCTGCCAGTCTGATTGCAGGCATGGCTGATGTCAGCCCATGCATCAGAAGGTTAGGGTGCTAATGACTTGTTGATGTGTTTGACATTATGCAGCTATCTCTGAGCAGGTATTTTCACAGTAAGTGTTGTTTTTATACATGTTTCCCTATTACTCATGAGCTGGAAGTTTCAAGGGAAAATTTTGAAAACAAGATAAAAGCTCAAGGGGACAGGGAAGAAGAGAGAGAGAGAAAGCTTGTCTGAACACTCACATTACTTAGTCCAAAACACAGAAATGTGAAATACCATGTCCTTGGTCACAAAGGCCTGTTAAAAAATCAGAAATACTGGACACTTAAACTCATCTTCTCAGCTACAGTAATAAAAATCATTGAATGGTTTGGGACCTTTAAATGTCATCTAACCCAACCCCTTGCAATGAACAGGGAAGAGTCATTTGTTTATATTCATGTATACATAATAAGCTGCAGTCCTTGAAAAGAAGTTAAAACATATTCAAAAAAGAGGAGAGAATTTGAAGCAATAGATCTAACTAAATTATCATCCTGAAATAATCCGGATAGTTTATCTTCTTTGGGGTTTTTTGTCAGTCTTTCCTTTGGAGATTTGCAAGACAATTTTTAGAGCCTAATTAACTTTCTGAATGAAGATGAAGTCCTTTCATTTTGGAGAATTAATCACGTTTAATCTCCAGACACTAGCCATTATAACAAATCTGTCTGTCCACTGTAACAGCAGGATTATGAAAAAATAAATGGAAAGTGACATTCACATTAGCCTGAGAGTGTTTTTGGCAGTCACCAACTGGCTTTTCTAGTTACTATAACTTTAACCCATCATCACTTTTTCATTACAAGTACCCAAGCAGTGGAGTAGATTAGGCTGCCAAGCAGCTTTTTCAGGCATTTATTATGTCAGTAATGTTTATGTTCGAAATTATCAAGCCCCTTCTGAGTGAATTGCTGTCTTAAACACAGAGCTTCATGCTGCCAGCCAGAGACCAGCTGTGTGGGGTGGTTTTAGAGTCAATGTGCTTTGGGCACAGAGGAGTGCAGAGTGGATTGCAAACGGAGCAATCAAGAACACATTTTGGGCTGCATATCCAAAGAACTTTGTCCCAGGACTGAAGGTGCTGGGAAAAGTGTTCTCACAAGGGACTTCACATAAAACAAAAATGTGTGTATCTGTATGAGAAGGCAACTGAGCAAGAATACCAGTGCAGTGAAATATGTCTAAGAAAGGGGGGCAGGGAGTGAAAGGAGGAAGGTGGAGGGGGGAAGAACAAGCTCTCTGTAATAAAAGGATTAAGAACTACGGAAAATATTTCCATAACCATGCCAAAGAAAAAGAGATATATTGTTGTATTTTGCACTTCAGCCAGAAGTGCAATCAGTGCTTTGCAGAATTCATGCAGAAATATGGCTGCCTAGGAGAGTATGTGTTCTGGGGTGATTCATATCAGCTAAATAAAGGTAATTAAAAATATAAAGGACTGAAGCAGTAAAAACAGGACTGAGCTATTTAACCAAGTGTGACAGCTTTGCATGACTGAGTATTCATGAACTACTCCTAGGTAGTTAAGAAACATAAAATGTGATTCATTATCTCTAGAAAGAAAACAAGCTATTAAGAAATCTAACTTCGTGGTCCTCCTAAAACTAGTATAAATATTTGAAATTTCTGTCTATAAAGTTTCTGAATAATGAATAATCCATTCATCCATTCACATAAAGCACATATGTATACATACATCTATTTCTTAGCTGGCAGTTAGCAGGTAAGCATGAATATATACAATGCAAATGCATATCCCAAAAGCCTTATGCAATTAGTTATTATTTCTACCTAGTTCTTACCATCTGTTTTCATGGAGATCAACTCTATCAACTAAGGAATGCTAAATCAGCAGGCCTTTATAAAAGAGAAATGATCCACCATATTATCCTCTGATCAGGTTGAAAGCTCTGCTCTTCCCAGGTTTGTAATAGTGCAGCACACTAAATTATGATCATAAAGTGTATTAAAAACTCTTCATTAACTCTTCACATGCAGTAATTTCAGCTCATTTACTTCATTAGTTAGCTGCTAATACTGAGTGCACTGGAAGCACATGTATGTTAGGGGGTTAATGTGAGAGCCACTACAACACTATGAATTACCAGCTCATTGCACAGCACCTAGAAAATCCCTAATTACAGCTCACAAGCTCATAATGAACCAAACATATATAATTCTATGGAATGATCTGTTAACAAAAAAAAAAGCTTACACTAATTCTTGTTTATTCATCTGGGCACCACAGCAGGATAAGAGATAACTGCTCATTTACATGCCATTTGGGCTTTTTGTCTTGTTTTATTTTTTTAAATTCCCCTGCACTTTCTGCTGCTAAGCATGAGTATTTCTCTTAGTTTTTTGGGATTTTTTTTTTTAACTGATGAGGTACAGTATATAAATATGTATTATAAGGAGTCATGCCATTATAAGCATGCCTTATTATGAGCCTGGTTTGAATTAAACATAAAACAAACACCAGGAAATTGCTATCAAAGGTATTTGCCATAAAATAATGTTGCTTGACTATTGAGTGCTGTAATTGGATATTGCTACAGTTGCCAGTGCATTTGCAGTTGAACTATTCAGGTTTTATGTGGAAGGGATTTTCCTGGAATGTCCAGCTGAATCAAACAGTAAATTTCACAGGCTAGCTTCAAACAGTTTCTCTTTCAGGGTAAAACAATGGCACAGCTTCTTCAGGATCACTTTTGGAATTACTGTATTTTAGTTAGTTTTTCCTTCATCCTATCCTACTCATATTGAAGAAGAAAAATAAGCCTTTACATAAGCACCAAAAAAACACAAAGAAAAGTATCTTGGTTCGAGACCACTAAGCCACCAAAAAAACCTCCAACCATACCTCTAAACCCCCTTCATATTGATTTCTACAGTTGTTTTCCAGCTCAATTTTTTGCTTCTGTTTTTCATTAATAATTTATAGCAATATTTATAGTATTCTTAGGTTTGTTTGTTGTATTTTGATTACAACTACAAAGTTTCCAGGAACAAAAAAAAAACTTATATTAAAAAAATACTTTATGTCATATGAATATAGAAATTACTTTTAAAAATGGAGTGGCCCTTTACAAGGTTACTGCTATATCTGACTCCCTGCCCCTTGCTCACTTTTCTTTGCCACCAATTAATACTTGCAGCTAAAAGAAAAGGACAGATTTTGCAAGGGACCTGCAATGTGATGTTCAGCTTTCTCTCCTTTCACTGGCTAAAGTTTTGTTTCTCTTACAATAGCCTGAGTATAAATAGTCATCATAACAGCATATATTCTTATTTTCTTCAATTAAATTTTGTAGGATTTAATGTCTAACCTTTCTGTAAAAACTTTAAAACCCTTATGCAGCTCTGCTACAGCAATATTCCTCTTTAAGGATCATTAGGGCAAATTACAACATCCTATGAAAAAAAAAATTATGTATGACTTGAAAATATTTTTACTGGACTTTGCAGGATTTCCTCCCTTCATCTGTTGAAGATAACTTATCCACAGAGATTAAATGCAGTTTTGAATCTATGTCCTTGAATGTAGTGTAATAAAAATAAAGGCAGACCCACAGTGTAAATAAAATAAAGGTAGACCCACTTCCAGAAAAACACACGTAGTCATGCAAAACATAAATTAATGTTATGCTTATAGGATTAGATGTGGAGGTTGTCTATGCTGCCTCTCTCTTTGAGAAGGTTTGAAACATCTAGGGACAAATGTAGCCAAAGCCAAGGACAGCATCTGTGGTTTCACGTGGTACCTGTCACTGGACAACAGAACATCCTGTTTTCTGAGCACCTGCTCTGCATTCTCCTCCAAACCTGCTTTGTTTCAAGAGATCTTTGTACCACTGGAACAATTAGCCTCAGTGGTTTTATACTGCAACATCCTCAGCCCGGGAGAGGAAGATACACGATGCAAATGATGACCTGAGGACTCGGGAATTTAATATGCAAAAACACCACATGCAAACTTCAGTGGGGAGAGATCCCTGAAATATGTATGAGTGCTGGGTTTAGAGCAGGATGGAGTGATCTTGCTGGAATAAGTCATTGCATAAGTGTAGAACATCCTTCTCTGAACTTCTGGATTCAGACAGCCTGGCTCTGAACATGCAACACTGACCCCAAAATTACTATGTGGATAGTCACAAATACTCTGGAAGAAAGCCAGTGGTCTGGCTTTTAGCTGGAGTCAAGGCATTTGAGCTATATGACACAAACGTTTTCATTGCATGACAAAAACTGTTTGTGGCATCTAATAAACTCATTATCTGGTTCATGTAGGTATTCACTGCTGTTATTATTCTTGTGGTTAATAGTAGCAGTGCTAATAACAATCTGCCAGTCTTAGTAGAGACTAGGCTTTGTGAAGAAAAAAGGTAGAACGAGTCTAAAAGAATTCATGCTGGAAATGAAATTTCAAAATATATTTATTTATTTATCTGAGGGGTCATGTGTCACACACTGCTGTCACACACTGTTTTAAGGCAGAGCAGCATAAAACAAAACAAAAAAGCAGCTTGTTTGTCTTTATCAGCATATGACCTGGAGAGCATACGAAGCTGACACTCTGCCTTTTCACTGCCCCTGTTGCAGAGCAATAACAGACAGACAGGTGTGGCAGCCCATCACGCTGGTAATCTCTTTATCAGCCCAGCATGAATGCATAGAGCTCATGAATCAGAGTCCAAAGGGTGGATGTGAGAGAATTATCTTGCTGCTACCTGTAGAAATGGAGGTGGCATTTCTCCTGTAAAGCAGGACCATTTAATCCACACTGGTCCTTGCCCTCCAGACTACAGGGGCCTCCTAGGCTGGGAAAAAGAAGGAGCAGAATAAATTCAGCACTGCTAGGACAAGGAGCTATCCATTTGGCAGGGAAAAGAATCTCAAATTCTCATCATAAAGGCAAAAACCACAGCACTGCAAGCTCACAATGGCTCAGCTAAACGGGCAGCCTTTGGCCTGGGGTGCCAAAGGGCCAGGTGCCTTTGTCACCCCTGCTTCTGTAAGACTGCAAAGCCCATTCAGTTTGCAGATCCTGCCACTATGTCCCTGCAGGAAAACTAAACCCTGCCGTCCCCAGGCCCATTGGACTCCCTCTCTCCATGCAGACTTCTAGTGGGATTTAGTTCCCATCCTAAAACATGCTGGGAACTGCTGGAAAAGTGTGCCAGAGATGTTGTGAAAGTGTAATGGCATAAACAATCAAGCAAGGAGTGTTTCTTCACTGTTCAGTTTAGCAGCTCAGATATACCCACGGAGGCCATACGTATTTAGTTCCCATCAGAGCTTCCCAGAATGTTTATGTCCAAGTGCCAGCTCTGTGCAGAATTGACCAAATCCACCTCTACTGACACCTCATTCTTTCAAGCAGAATTATAGGAATTTGGTCAGATACAAGAAACATTACTGGCTTGAACTGTCCCAATTTGTGAGACTTTACAGGAAATATTGACTGGGAAAGAGACCAGATACAGTAAAATCTTTAATAATTCTCTCCCCCAGCCTGGGTTAGATGTGCTTTCTGAAGGGCTTCAGACAAAAGTTTAACTTTTTGCTTTTTTATCATCACTCTTTTTCTTCAGCTTCAAATTGAAGCCAAAAAGGAAAAAAAAAAAAAAAAAAAAAAAAGTTTGCTTTTAGAAACAGATGAATACATAATGCTTGAATGGGTAAAGGAAAAGGGGGATTTTTCTTTAACCAACTTGCCAAAATTAATTTTGCAGTGAAATTATTCTTCCTTCAATTCTGCCTTTCCTTCTTCAATTGAGCTTACACTGAAATAACACTCTTAATCCCCAAGAAGCATCAATATTTTTGCTGTAAAGCATTGCACAACTTGTGGTATGGACTAATGCCATGCATTAGCCATGAAGCAAGGTTTGACGTAGCTAAAGAACATCAAGTACAATACCACGTTTTATCAAAACCAAACAGCAGAACAATGCACACAAAGCTCTCACAAATATACCAGACCCATCAGATTTCAATCTGATAAAGTCAATACAGAGAAGAAATATAGTGTACAGTCTGTCTTTATTAACACAGAAACAAGCACAGCCGTTCCAGTTGCCCACTGCAGCACTCTCTTAACCCAAAAGAGAGGGGGACAAGCCTCTTATGCTGAAATATTGGATGTTTGGGATTTGAAGATCTGTGTTTTTCCACCAGAGCTCACATACCTCAGAAATGCCCTGGAAGGGACTTGCCCACCCCCAGGCAGACAGACCAGGCAGCATTTTGGTTTCCTGGGGGCATCTCTGGAGTCCTTCAGCAAGGGACTGGCCTTATCCCCATCTCTGCCTGCAGCTAAAAGGGAGGCACCCACACTGTTCATTTTGCTAGCAGGGCCTTAATATCCATCCTATGGCCTCCTGTGGTTTCATGGGTCCCTCACAGCAAGGAAGAAATAGGTTAAAAGAGAATGTGGGGTGCACCACAGTGAAAAGGTGGAGAGCAGGAGAGGCTGAGCCCTGGCCATGGGTGTTGAATCAGCGTGGCTCAGCAGTGTCCCAGCACAGCCATCCCTCTCCTTCCTGCACTGGCTGTCAGCACCAGGAGCACCCAGGACACTGGGGGTACATCCTGAGGGCATACAGGAGGCAGCACAGTGGGGGCAGACCCCAGCTGCTTTCACCCAGAGCTTGGAGACCTGGCTGTGGTTGCATGGAGCGCTGCATGGGCTTATCCCATTTCCCAGGAAGGTTTGGCTGTTGGCCACATGCACACAATTCAAGTGCCACCAGCACCTGAGCACACTAAATGGAAGCCACCTTGGGTGCAGCTGCATGTCCACCTGGCACACTCTCTTATCACACAGGTTGTCTACTTTGACAAAAGAGGTGCATAATTGTCCATGTGCCTTTTATTGCCCAGTACAGAGGCAAAAGATCTGATCAGATGTTTCAGTTTGTCTGTCAGGGTGACAAGCAGTACCATGCAAAATTGTGCAAGCCAGTCCAAACACCAGAAGCAACATCACCCTTAAAACAGAGATCCACCTAATGATGTAAGAGGTGAACACTGCTAATTAAGGAGCTACAACAGCCCTGGACAGCAGGTGAAAACCACGGGGGATGGATTTCTGCTGCACTGTATGCTGTGCACAGGCAGTTCAGCTGTGCTAATTTTGTGGCCACCCTGCTTCCACAAAAGCCTGTACCCAGCCTGGTTGCTCAGGATGACCCAGGGCACCTCAACACTGCACCCAGTCCTGAGTCACACCTGAGCTGAATTTGTTGGCTCTGACATAGGGGAAGCCCCAGGACACAACAATGATTTTCTTGAAAACACACTCTTACAAGCATCACCATGTTCCTCACTTTTTCTGCTCATTTTGGGGGAAGATGTATGAGATGCACCTTGCAGAGGGCCTGACTGCACTGTATAACCCAGCACAATCCATGCTGGGGTACAGAATCCCTTTGGTGGGTATCACAGGGATAGGGTTACACTCCTTAGAGCCCTGTCTTCATGGTTTGCATTCTGGCTCATGCCTATGCTCAGGGCCCAGAGGGAGGTGGGATGGAAGGAAAAGCATTGACTCCCAACACTGAAGCTGAAATAACTCACCACTGACACATTTAATAAAAAGACATAAACATCCTCAGTGTTGGTACGTGGTGGATGAAAAAGTTAAGAAGAGAGTGAACCTCTAAAGTGAAGATAATTAAAGAAGCAAACACTGCTGAAACTCATGTCATGACTAGTTTACAGTAGAGCTAGGGCTTTTCTTAGCCCTGTAAATATCCTAACTTAGACACCAATCCAAAGCTCATCCAACGAGATGTATGGAAATACTGCAAAAAGAGCCTGCCAGTGCTCCTGACTTTGGAGAGTTTGAAAGTTGTACTGCATGAATGATTTTCCCCACCATATTTGCTCCTTCAGTCATGATTGAAGCCAGATAACACAAAAGGTATGTTCAAACATTTTTAAAAGGAAGCTTTTCTGAACCATTATTATATTCTGAACCACTTGTTATGAATGAAGATTTAGTCTCCCTTAACAGGTTTGTTCTATGCAGCAACCAAAATTAATTATTTTCTCAAATCTTGTTTTAAAGGGCAGGGAATGAACATTTTTTTCCTTAAAGAAGAAATGCACAGAGATCATAGGCTGCTCTGATTTATGGCTGGGCTGTCTGGTGTATGTTATGGCTTGGGCTGACATGAAGCCACTGCAACTTAGAGTAAACTAAATAGGGACCATAAATGGAAAATGTTTAAAAGGCCATTACATAACTGAATAAATGGGCTGAAAATGTTGTCTGCATACCTCTCCCACACACATTAGCTGGGGATGACGGTTTCACCCGAGATTGAATCTCATCTGTTGCCGCTATACGTATTGCCAGGCTACAGCAAATATTGCTAATCACATCTAATTATTTTTGAAAGAACAGTGAAGGAAAACAAATACAATCAGATAAACTTACTCCTTTTGCAACTTCAAGTTTGCTCTAGCATCATTACATGTAGCATAGACAAGAAAATGTTAGATATAAAGAAAATTACCTTTTTTATGTAGAAACTGGAGGGGACACTTATCTGGGCACAAAGCTTTGCCTCCCAGGCACTTGGCTTCACACCCACATTTCAAGGTAACCATTGGGTTATGCCACCAGCCACCAACAGAGAAGCCAAGCATTTTGCAGCTCACATGGAAGGAAATGCAGGGTCAGGACACAAGGGACTGAGAAAGAAAGCCATCAGCTATGCCTTCTGCCCAAAGCTGTGCCCTGTCACCTCTGGGAGCGTGCATAACTACAGCCTGTAAATCAAGGGAAACAAAGTCACTGCAGGAGGAAACTGCAGCTCCTTTTGGCCACTTGATTCAACACAACCACAGCATTGCTGAGCAAGCACTGGGGGAGAGGGACAAGCTTGTGTGACCTACAGGGACTCTGTCATGGGACCAGCAAGTGCCCAGCCTCCACCAGGCACTGACTCACTGCTGGGATATTGTTCAGAAGCATTGGAAAGGCCATAGAGATCCTAGTGTTACTGCTGGGCAGCTCCCTAGTGACCTGCACTTGCTTTCCCAAATCTTTCCTCCAAGCTTTTAAAAAACAGTTGTTTGCTGGTATTTTCTTGGGAAAACCTCTCAAATACTTGATCACCTATGTTTATTTATAAAATTCTTCCACTGCTTCAACTACCTCAAAAATTTCACCCATCTGCCAGGTTTTTGTTTAGACTATATTCTTCTATATGATGAACAGAAATGTAAGGGATTAACAGAAACAAGCCACAGGAATGTCCTCATCCTGGTGCTGCCTGTGTGGCCTGGGACAGCCCCTGTTCTCCCCTGTGCCAATGTGCAGATCTGCCCTCAGAAAAACATGCTGTTCTTCTCTAGGCCAGGCTCAGTTACGTGATGGGTGCTGTGATGATGGTTGTGAGGTGCTCAGCTACCAACGAGTCCCATTTAGGGATTTTTTTTTAAATTTAAGTATCCAACTGCATTGCCTGGCATCACTGTGCACCTCTTCTTGTCAGCTTCTGGGAAGGGTTTAATGTTTCTCTATCAGTTGTGATGACTGATTCTCCATGTGCCTCTACATCTTCACTTTACAACAACAAAGTAAATCTGTTATCAGCTAATATTTAAATAAATATTAATCTAAGGTACTTCATATGAATGCAAATAGCTGTTTGTGAAGATTTCTCCCATAACCAACTTGGCATGCCTCTTAATTTTTATTTTTCCTGACATCTTCATTTCACTGACAAATGCAACTGAAATCCAGACTGAGAAGTTATATCACATCCTAGATTTTGTAAATAATACAGACATCTCTAAGTGAGAGAAGTTCTCAGTTTCCCTGCTACAGTGATTTTACAAAGCTCTCAAAACATGGCTGAATTATTTGGTATGGCAAGAGGCAATCCTATTGATTCATGGTTAATAAATTGCCCTCTTTCCAGAGAATCAAGATCAAAGTGTGCTTTTATTAGAAATTTAAAACCTTGGGGGGTGTTGGATAACTGAGCAGTGAGTAACTGGGATATGGAATCTTTCATCTGCAGCAGCCAGCTCCTATTCACAACTCATGAGAAGAATCACTAAAACTTCTTGCTGGATGACACCTATGCAGGACCTTCATCCCTGGTGCACAAAGTTGGTGGCTGTCAGGGCTGCCATCTCCAGCACCATCTCTGCAGCCCTCCTCCTGTATCCTGCAGTTGAGGAGGAGTGAGGCAGGAGCTGATTTTAAAATGACAATAAAATCTACAGAGAATCATAAGCAAAATTTTACCTTAGCAGTTTCTGGAGATAAAACATTTCATGCCAAAATATCATGACTGCTTCTGGTCTCGAGCAGGGGAGGACAGAGTTATTCACAAGCTATAGATTTTTTTCTCTGAATGATGGAAACATTCCAAGAGCCTTGAAGCTGTCAGTATCGTAACTATAAGCAGATAGTTCTGCCCCCTTTCCTGTATTGCTGAGATCAACAGTCTACCCATGAAGTGAAACAGCAGTTCATTGAGAATTTATATATTTGTAATAGCTCTGCTTTCTTTTATCTTTTAAATTCTTTTCATTGGCCTTTTAGGATTCCTGTAACCTTTTCTTCCCCCAAGAGTGAGCATATGCAAATTATTTTTCTGCTCTATTTCCCTCATTAGTAATATCTAACTCTGCAGGCTTGTGTATTTAAATCCACACCTTTAGCATAGCTTGTGGTCAAGATGCCAACTCTTCTTTCATATACATTTAATTTCCTGGGATGAAATGCTGATTCAAGTGGACTTAATAAACAAGTAAATCATTTAAGCATGGAAATGAAGCTGCTGCATGTGAGAGATCTTCTCCAGCATCTCACCAGTGCATACCTATGGTGCAGTTTAATCTCTACATCTTTTGTTTGGTCTGATTAGGCATATCCCAGTTCCTATTAGGCATCAGGAAGAGAGCAAGTTATCCTCAGAAGATAGCAGCATGAGACTGAGTCCTTGATTCCTGATAGATCCAAGCCCGACATCATTGCACGTACCTGAGGATGACAGAACCCAGTGCCAAATCCATTTTGCTGTGGTCTGGCAAGTGCAGGAAGATGTTTCCCTCTTGTTAACTCTTGGGTCATCGTCTCTCTTTTGATTTTGCACGGGAATTCTCCAAATGCCGAGGTAGAGAGAGGGCCTTTTTCAAGGTAATAGAATTAACTTAGTAGTGCTAAGTAAATTAGTCATTAGCACTTATCTGTTGTTGCTACAAACTGATCTCATCTGACACCACAGCTGGCATAGGCTTGCTCTTTCTTTGCATAGGATTTTCACTCTTCCTGCAGAGTTGTGCAGAGTGTGCTGCTGACCTGCAGTGTTTGTCTGCTGACTCTCCCAACACAGGCATTGCACATCCTGCATGTCCCAAACCCACATGCAAACACAAAAATTGGTCATTCGCTATAGAGGATCCTTAGAGAATTGATCTTAGTAGGCTGCAGCCAGCCTTTTGTTACTACCTTCCTACATAGCAAGTATTACTCAGCTTAGAAGATGGACACTAATGCATTTTGTTTCTATCAGCTGCATTTTGGATGGCAAGATCTCCTTTCCTTGTTGCTTTGTTGATAGTGATATTGAAGTTCGATGGTAAGATTCCTCAGCTTTTCTCTTTAGCTGAGAACTCCACTGAAGACTAAAACTGGAGAATGAAACCAGAAACGATTGCAAAAGAGATGATCTACACATGAAAGAAAAAAAAAAATAGCACAAACTCCTTTAACTTGTTCTGTTTCTTTTGAAACAGATTCCATGTATTCACCTTTCACTGGGTGTCTACCACTGGACAAGAAAAATGGGATTGGCTAAAAAAAAATGGGATTGGCTAAAAGTTTCAATTTTCATGAAACAAAAGCCAACTAAGAAGGCTGATTAGCTGGATAGATCTTTTCTGTCAAACCAGAAATGTAATGTTACCTTTCATTTTTTAAGGTTAATTATTTAATTTTTTTTTTCCAACAAATAAACAAAACCCATTTTATGTGTTATTTTGTAACACTTTCAGCAAAAGCGTTTCACTAGAAATGAGAGTGCTTAGTGACAGCTAAATGAAAGGAAAGGACAATCCCAGTGCAGGGCAGCTTCTTGTATCTGGCAGATGCATTTGCATTCAGGATCTATTCATATGTCATTGAGGAAGTTGATTCAGCTCAAGTCTGCACAGGCATGTACATAAGCATCTCAAAAACACCAACTAGAGACTGCCATTCTTTTGTGTATATAAATGGGGGGAGGATTATTGTACTTCTGTTTCTGACAAAAACATTTTAAAGACAGGATTGAAAGGTATTTTAGGATACTGCACCAGGCTGGGTGATGAAATTTTGTTATATGCATACAGGAAATTTTTGGTTGTATCTTTTTGTAGATAGGAGGGCAGTTATCTGCAGCACATGATGCTGCCAGTGTAGCAGTATAGACCAATCTAGGTTAATGCTCTCCACAATGTAATGAGAACAACAACCTCTCAATTTCTTTTAACATTTGAACTTTCATTATCACTCACCTGCAGGGAAACAGTGCACAGTAAACAATTACCTAACAGGTTAGAAAGGTGAGGCTCAAACATGACTCAGAGTAGGCTGTTGTGAGCTGTTCTCCCACTTGTCCTCTGCAGCCAGTTTGAATAGTGCACATATTTGAATTTAAAAGGTTTGTCCACATGCTACTCTTCTGTCCAAGAAATGCCTATTATTTCTTGCCAAAATATAGAAAAAAGTGACCAAATACAACAGTGAAATCCTAACAAAACCTAACTTTATGAACTGTCAGTGCATGTAGCTTGGTCAGAAGATTCTGAAAAAAATTTTTTTTCATGGAGACATTTGTGTTTCATCGATGCTTACATGATTCATGAAGACATATTGCAGAGTCATAAAAAGTCAAGCTGGAAAAGATCTAAGATGATGCCAGTTCATCCCTCACCCAAGAGAAAGATCATCTGCACTTATGTAATTCCCTAAGATGTTGGTCTAACTTGTTCTTACAAATGTCTGCTGTTGAGATTCCTACCCACACCATCACAAATCTCTTGTGTACATGTAACCCAAATTTCATTCATTATAATTTTGGCTTGTTATTTCTCTTTTTGTCTCACTAGTAATGGGAAAAGGGTCATCTTTTTTTTTCTCTCACAACATTTTACATGTTTGAAGACTGCTACCATCCTTCTGTAAAATAACACTGTTTTTCCAAACTTTCTTCATAAAACATCCTTCTTGCTGCACTATCAGGCAACTGGTTTGTTTGGCTTTTTTTTTTTTTTTTTAATTTTAAAAGAAGTATGGTGCCCAAAGCTGAACATGTTGCTATATCTAAAGCTAGTCCCACTTCTGCTGAGTAGGCTGGAAGGGCAGTGTTGTTATCTCACAGCTGTCACACCTATTTATATGTTCTCATCTATTTTTTTCACAGCAGCATGGCACTGCCAACTCATTCATAATAGGTGATCCACTGCAATACTGCATTCCTTCTTTTTACAAAACAACCATCCAATAAGTCATTTACCACCTCATATTTGTGCAACTTGCATATTTGTGCAACATATTGAGCCATTGCTCTTGCCTTTCTTTGTCTGGAATGGCCTTTTACTTATTCACTTATCACTTCTCTAGTGTATCATCCTTGCCCTGAATTTTCACCCTTTCCTTCAATGGGCTGGCTGGCATGACCTACAAACTCAGCAAACTGACTCTGTTTTTTCATAAGCAAATTCATTAATGAAAATACTGAATAGTACTTGGCCCATGAAAGATCACAGTGGAGTCACATTTAATTCAACTTAGTTTGACAGTGAATCACTAATAGCCACTCCTGGAGTACAATTTTGCAACTAGTTTGAGCACAGTTTAGAGTGATTTCATTAGGATCCTGTTTTCATCCTTTGTTTATTAAAGTATCTATGAAGCAGTCAAAAGCCTAGCACAGTAAACCTAACTTGTTCTCTTTCCTGTTTATAAAGAAATATAATAAGACACATAAAGAAATATGTCAGCCTATCACGCTAACACAGCACAAAAGTGGTTGGGATTGTGCTTGGAAATCCATTGTGACCTTACACATGTTTTGCAAATAGAGTATGGGTAGCAATTTTGGAGAAGCTGAAGTTACACTTTCTGACCTACATTTGACTTGGTCCTCTTCTCCTCACCATCCCCTTTTACAGTACAGTTTCTGGTTTTACATTTTCTGTTTACTATAGCTCTGATTTTCTTCTTTGAACACACTGTTAACTCAAAGATCACCTCAAACACCTTCCTAAACCATTTGAACAGATTTTGGAAAGACCTGATGATGTGAAACATTCAGTTCATATTCTTTCAGTATTCCATTCTGAGGTGTCATTTCTTTTTTTTCTGATCTTAATTTGTGTGGGAATGATGATCAGGAGTCCAACCAAATTTCCAGTGGGGTAGCTTCAAAAGGCTCTCACTATTCAGATGGGTACAGAGGAAAAAGAAAAAATAAAAGAAATCTATTCCAAACTAAAAAATAGTGCTTTTTAAATATTGTAGTATATTTTTTTTAAACTTCCAAGGTATTTTTAAAAAATCGTATGTTAAAATTTTAGAAGTCACAAGTCATTGTTGCTTTTACTTATTTGCAACATGCCTTCTGAATATAAATAGGCATAAAACCAATCCAACCCAAAAAACATTGTTTTGTTTGATTAATTTAAGAACCTAGTATTTCTTCCCTTTTTTTCCCTGAGACATGCATCAAGAAAAACCTTACTAGCAGAAATTTTTCACTTTCATACCATGCTCAGTATCTAGGTTATAGTTTCTACATAGTGAAATAAAACTGACAGGCGAAGTAGAGTTAAAAATTTATGGGAAAAAGACCAAAGACCATTACCCAAGCTGTCTCATCTGCAGGTTATACTGGGTCCCTGTGGCAAACTATTGCTTTCCCCACATTAGAGCAGAAAATAAAGCTGTGTAATAAAGCAAAAGGCATTGCAGAAATGGTCTTTTCAAACATATCACACTCCAGAAATAATTCAGTGAGAATAGGTATTGCAGCTGCATCTCCCACACAGATATTTGTCATAAGCCAGCTTTGTGCTTCACTGCAATCACCTGAAGTACTGAGAAAGATTTGTGTTTGAATATAAACACAGTGACGAGCTACAGAGTCTCTGGAATGGTTGACACCATCTACTACAAGATCCCTCCAAGTGACTGAAACCAAACAGTATTTTTTATATTCCTGTGCACACAATAAAGTCCCTTAATAAGTAAGCACATAGCACTTCACAGAGCACATTACATGTATTACAATGTAAGAGCACATTACACAGTTTACCAAAAGCAGAATTTAGGAGAAACACATTTACAATTACACTAAAGGAAAGAAGAATGAAGCCCCCAACTCCATTATCTCAAAACAATAGCCAGAGGAAAAAAAAATCAGCCTTTGCCAGTGATAAAATGAGAGGACACATCCTGATGTGATTGGCAAGTTTGGACTCCATACATAGGACAATTTCTCTGGAAACCCACTCACGTATGAGCACATGTGTGACACATCGGTCATGGGTACATTTCCACATGCAGGTCATGATCCAGGTCATAGGCAGGATTTGTTTTATAATGCTTTATAATGCATATGGTAGATGAAAACCAACATACTCCATGACATCTCAAGATAGTAAAATTTGAACCCTCTCAATGCTATCCCTTTCCACTGCAGTGCACAAACCTGCCTTTTCATCAGGACATAGCAGGAAAAGGAGGATGGGCACAGCTCCTGCACTATCTTGCCCTCCCCAGCTATAAAGGGATCCACCTTCTGCTACCCAAATATTTGGACCATAGACCTCTTGGTACCTCAAACTCCTTAAGTAGGATATAAAAGGATACTTGTAGCTGTCTCGCTTCATATAAAGCCGTAAACTTACTCGGAGTCATATTTTCTTTCCTGAGTTTTCCTGGAAGGAAGCAGCAGCACCTACTCCTCACAGGGCAGTTCCCATCTCCCCTTATCCACCACCTGAGGCAGAGAAGCATTGCTGTCTCCACATCCCCTCTGTGCCCATGCTCCTGTGTCCAGAACAGATGTCTGCCCTGGACACCACACCCAAAACCAAATCTGTGGCTGCTGCTCAGCATTAGGTAGGAGATGCATTTTTCTGCTTCACATCTTTGGGCAGATGTGTAAGCCCTGGGAATAATCTAACCAAAAGAAATTAATTTTCTGCAACCAAGCCTTTGCAGGGGTGTGATGATCCACTCCACTTGTGGTTTCTCAGGGTTTTTTTTTCAACCAAGCATTTTCAATGGGCTGAGTAAAGAAGGTGTAGGAACTGGCAGAGGAACTGAGCTGTGTAGGTTGATTACAGGGTATTTAAAAAAAATATATTTTCTAGCATATCAGGTGAACACAAATAGCGTAATCCCAAAAGCTTGAAACTGAAAAAATGCGTAACAGGTGACAGCTATCCTATCCCTCTGCTGGCACCAGTTTGTTATCTGCAGTTTATTTTCCATCTTGGTTTTTCATGGATAGGTGATTGCTCACTGCCTCTGAAAATCAGGCCCTACTGGTGCTCAGTGATGGGCCTCTCTTCCCTTAGGAGAGATGAGGTAATTGTTCTCAGATATTAATAGGCAAATGCAGCATCCAGAGTTCAAAAGGACTTGATGCATCACACTGCAATTTCAGTCATAACAGTTATAATAGTTTTTAATTCTGATTGTGCACTGCAGCATAGTGAGCATGGAGCAGCTCTGCAGACCAAGCACCTCCAGTTACTCAACCTGCCCTTCAGAAGGACAAGTTGCACAGTCAAGAAGTTATTCCCAAAATTCATCTTTGCAGTTTCTCCTTTTTAAAATTATATTCCACTACTTATATCTCTTTCTCTTGGTGATACAAAAGAAAAACACCAACATTCCCCCAAGCCCATTTATCAGTAGTTTTGATCCCCTTTCTTCCCTTACTCCCCAGGCATGGATGTCAGAGTTTCAGTGATCCTTGTGACTCATGTGGCCTCCTCACCACCCTGTGAGGACACTCACTAGTAGGAGGCATCTTTTTCAAACAAATACCCTGTGTGACTGACTCCCCAGAAAACTTGGCTGTGTTGCTTGGCAGAGGAAGTTTGCAATACCCCTGGATTGCCACATTTTGTGTTAAGAGTTTCATGCCCCAATATCACTGGTCCCTGGATATTTGTGCTTTGCTAACCATACAAGAACACTCTTAAGGCCAGAGAAATAGCACCATAAAAGTAAAACACAAAATTATCGCATTAACATACAAAATTAAAAGAAAGGTGTTGCTAATTTAGATATCTATACACTTCTTAGGTTCTCACACACATGCACAGGAAGTTTCTCCATGAAGCAGGTGATCACTTGAGGTTTCACAAATTGGTTTACACTGATCTAACCAAGAGTTGCTAAAGGGGTAGGAAGTCATCTCCTACTCCCGTTCCTCTGACTGCAGGTTTCCAATTGCTCCCTTGAGTTGGGACTAATGATCCTGTAGCCTCAGCACATGGAGATCTAACAAAAAAGACTTACCCTTTGTCATTTCAGAATAACTTCTGGAGCTGGCAGTGCTGGCATGAACACTAGGCACAAACCAACACAGAGAAACAAGACAAGGGAGCCAGAGCTGCCCTTTCAGCAGGATTTCAAGTCAGCTTGAACAGGCTATGACCATTATCTGCAGTCAAGCTCAAGGTGTTTCACCTGGTGGATGAGCTGGGACATACGTTTGTGATAAGGTTACATTTCCAGCCTTGCTTTCCTCCACGCTGAGGAAAGGATTGCTGGTGTACACCCTTTTTGGGGTGGGGGATCTGCTTAAAGCCTCTGTGGCCACAGGTCCCCAGTAACTCTTGACCTTGATATTCAAACAAAATGCCAGTTTTTAGTAGCTATCCCACAGTGTTGCTGGCTTTTATAGTGTGACTTCTTTTTCTGAAACATAAAGAGTCTTCAAAAATGCTGATGACCCTTGGGCGTAGCTGCATGGAGTTATTATCTTGTGAAACCATTTATTTAAGGTGACAGCAAAGCTTATTAGCTGGCTTTGTTCTTAACCTGAGTATAAACAAATGGGTTATCCATGCATAGTGAATTAAATTCTTTCTACACACCAGAAAAAAAAAAAAAGGTTAACACCACCACATAATTTTTCATTGTATGTGTATTTAAAAATTACATCAGATGAAAAGTCTGGGGAGGTAGGAGGGCAAAGTGCGTGTGTGTGTCATACAGTGGCAGTAAAGTGAAAAATTGGATTAGCTTTATCATCTAACTCTAAACTATCTTGAAAGTAAATATAACTTTTATTAACCCTTCACCTCCAAACCTACGGGAAAAAAATAAAAAGTGTCCATAAGAAATGGACAAATGTGATTGCATGACTGCTGCTAGGTATGCCATGTGTCCCCATGCAGAGTGCCCTTCTCCATGGAATGCCTCCTGGCATGCCAGTAATTTCAGTCTGAACATGCTGAAATGTTTCACTCATGAACTATAAAATACTGAAAAATATTGGTTTGGCATGAATAACTGGTGAATCATCGGCATTTGTAATTGTTTGGGGGTATGGAGGTAGTCTTGGCTTATTTGTATTCTGATTTCACATGAGAACATTGATATGAAACAGCAATAATTGAATCTGATAAGCTCTGGTGAGCCTTTCCCCAGGAGAGGAGGTATGATTTAGAGAGAGATATAGGAGTACAGAGGGAATTCTACAAGGATGCATGGAGAGTTGCAGGTTGCCTCACATCACAACTCCTAGATTTTATATACTCCTAAAATGAGTGATCATCATCTCAGGCAAAGCTAATTACTTGAGACATTATGATTCTATCTGCTGTGAGCAGGATAAAATTGAAGGTGATCTCTCCTCTTCTTTTTTTTTTTTTTAATTAGTTGTCTGTCTATTTAAGTTTTCTTTGAAAATACAGGGATCTTAGACAGCATAAAATTCCAGTCTGTGAGTATTTGGTGGTGAATGTTGTTTCTCCTTCAGTCAGTGTTTGGGCACAGGCTTCATGGGATGACTGTGTTGAGAAGTACCACAGTCCACAGGAGGCTGGGCAAGATCAGACCTGCGGTGTGAGCCTCCATCCTCTCTGAAATTCAGTGACTCCCTAAAAGAGCCCCTGGTTACACATTTGGGTTGCACTTCTGAATTTCCCCACCTTGGCAAATTAACAGCCTATAAAGATGTGAACTAGAGCCAAAGGGTTTGGTGTTAGCCCTTGAAAGCTGACTCAGAAGACAAACACTTTACATCCCCTTCCAGGGAAAGAGCAGTCTCCATGGGTACAGCCAGTGATGTTACAACCACATCACTTGGGAAAAGGGGATGGGAGAAAAAAATGGAGGCAGAAGCTGACAAATAGAGAGCAAAACTAGCAAGACTTAAAGAAGGGACAGTCCCCTGTCCCAGATCACTTCAGTATCTCCAGCTGGCAGCTGTGCCTTAGCATCCTCATTGCAGCACCACCTCCAGGAACTTCAGCAGTGCCAGTAATCCTCTGCCCTTTCTGCAGCACTCACAAAAGCATTTGGGATGCATTCTTATAATCTCCAGCCTCTCTCTGCTTTGGCACATCTGAGAAACACAGGTGAAGGTGTATAGTGGCACCAGACCTTAGTACAGAGTGAGTCCTGCTGTCTCCAGAGGCTGCAGCATGGATTCAAACACAGAACTTCTCCTCACCTCTGGCTGCCATGAGGCCATCCTGCACTGTTCCCTAGCCAGCTGTGAAGTACAATAATCCCCTTGCCACACAATGCTGAAGGCTTCATTATTATCCAAAGCTTTCAAAACACAGGCAGGAGCTTTAGAAAATGGGTTTTAAGGTGTTGTATTCAGCCTCTCAACATACCCAGGTATAAGAAGGGGGCTTTCACAATCTTCATGCTCTGAAAGTCTCTTCACCACTCCTACATAGGGACGGGGAGGCTCCTCTGCAAAACTCAAAAGATGTGTCACTGATACTGGTATTTATCCCCAACTTCACATCTTGTTCCCAGGGACAGTATAAATGCTAAATAAGGAACCAAAAATTTAGAAAGAAGAAGCTACGGTTTGCCTATTTGCTTTGAAATACCTGCTACAACAATACAGATAATCCATCTCCTTCTTCATTCCCCGTGTTGAGACTGAATCTTGTTGCTGAATTTCAAACCAAGATGAAAGCAAAGAGGGTATCACACTATACTGAATACAGAAGGGAGAAATTCTTCAGCAGAAATAATGCTTCAGTCATTTTTCATAATTAAAAATTTTAGGTAAACGAGATGATGCAGCACACACAGGAATATTGCTATAATTTCTTGTTCTTATAAAAGTTATAATTAAACTTGTAAACACTAATTTATGTTTAATTTTTGCAACCAGCCTCTGATGGAAAGAGTATAAATAGACTGACTTGAATGTTATTAAATTTTTTTGCACATACAGCCTTTGTATTTCCACACAGAACTTTTGGTGCATTAAGACCTGGTCATTGACTCAGTCTCTTCCTCCTGCTTTATTTGTTTCTTTCCCTATTATTTTCTCTGACACTCAGGTGACTGAAGGAGCTAAATATATGGGGAAAGGGTGGTTGTTGGAGAAAATTCTTGGCTTGCACGAAGTTTAGGACTTAGACTACATTGTGCAAATCTTCATCAGCAAGGGAGCAAATACTGAAAATCCAGGTAGATAACCTATCTAACCTATCTTTCAAATTATTGTAACTAACCTATTTATTGGAAGCTATTAGTATTGGTAACTCTTAATCACCTTTTTTTTTTTTTTTCCTAGTACCAAATTTCACTTACCTGAAGCAATTCTCACATGTCCTTGATACAGACATGCACCCAAAATGTATGTCACATTAAGATGTAGGTAGACTCTATTTACAGCACTCCTCTTATTTATTCTCAATTTACATAGGATTTGTAAACTGAATTTTGCCTTGAATTTTTATTTCATGTGGCCTTAGACTGTAGCTGAAAGCTGCACTTTTCCTCGATTTTAAGTGACAACCAAAGAGTTTTGGTTTGCTTGATTTTTTTTTAATGGGGGTGGTGGGGGGAGTTTATTAGGTGTGCACTTACTTGCATGTTTCCAAACAATATTCTCATCTGTGTTTGTCTCAAATATTGGCCTCAGCTTGCTTGAAACAAAAGCCCCAACCATTTACTGGAAAACCAGCTGTGCTTATTTAAATCTCAGTCTGAACTTGCCTGAAATCTAGTTCCAGTTCCTTTTGAAACCTAGTTTGGGACTCCCAAGTTCTCAAACTATGACCACTCTTGGGACACTGATTTTGCATGCTAAACATGGGGTTTCTAATTGTGTTCAAAATTCAGAGCCATTTTCCTATTTATGTGGACATAACATTGGAGCCCCTTTGAAATTACATCTTCAAATATAGGCTGATTTGATACAGACTGAACACTTCTAGAGCCACCATTCTCAAACACCCATATGTATCACATCAACAGCAGGGGAACCACTCACTTGCAAAAAATCATGCCCGTTTGCAGGTGATAGAGCGTGATGGTGCGGCTTGTCCTATTGCAGTGAAGCTCCTGATTGAGATTCCAGCCCAAATCCAGATGTGCTGGCACAGCAGCAGGCTCAGCTCTGTGTCAGACTGGCTGCTGGGCACCAGCCCAGGACACCCAGCAGGGCACCACAGGGGCCACACATGGCACCATTGCACCCAGCTGGCACAGCCACAGCCCCCAGACTGCAAATGCCACAGGAGTCTGCCTTGACTTGCTTTTAACTGTAAGCATTTTCACTTTTTTACCTCAAGCTGCAGAGTAAATCAGGAGAGATGTCCCCTTTTCACAGCCACCACTTAGATGGAAAAATAACATGAAGGACAGGATTTCATCCTTTTAGCTGCTTTGACTCAGTAAAGGAAACGCTCGGTTTGAGTAATGGCATCCTTAATCAGCCTAGCCCTTGCACACACTTCAAAATACCTTGAAGTTAAATCAGTGCTGAAGTCAGGCCTTTGTTAAGTTTAGCAGCCAAACAAGAAAGGCAATCTAGCTGTGTTGACATAATCCATTATTTCAATGAGGCCTGTGAGACATAAAACAGGTTTGGAAACTGAGTATCTTCACAATAGATTGGGTATTCAACATATTAGTAAATTTAAGCTTTTGGATTTTGTTGTAGTTACAGCAGTCCTTTCATAAATACTAAAATATTCTTCAGTACTGAAAGAATTCATGTTAGTCACTTCCAATCACAAGACACAAAAAAGGGAAGATAAACATTAATCAAGTAATTTCTTTCATGAGTGTTTTATTTGAATTTATATCATATTCACAAAAATAGAAACTGTCTTTAGAACCATTTTGTGAATACATTGTCTCCAAGCTGAGATTTACAATGGCAACAGTGAAATATCTAACTTGGATTTGTTTCCACACGTAGACATTGAAGACGATGCTGTGAGAAGCAAGCAGGAATTATGCAATGTGCTGCAGAAAGAAACATGAAAATGTAACTAAACATTTTAATGTCTATGTAGTTCAACAGCCTACATACAGTTTCTCAGGATGTTTTTAGAGCAAGTTGCTCTAATTTTGTGCAGAAAATATTGAGAGTGCTCATGCCAACCCTTTGACGTTGTGATTTGCATGTGACTGTATAAATACAATATACTTTCCTATCTAGAGCTTTATACATACGAAAAATTATGGTACAATAAAAATCTATACACATGGTGCTACCAGTTCAGTAGCTGCTAACTTAAAGGATACATCTAAAAATATGATTGCTCAGCCTCTGAAACATAAAATAAAAGAGCAATCAGAAATGCTTTTTGTTTAAATAGCAATTTACATAAAAATTCATCTCTTCATTTTCTCCGTTTGCTTAGGTCTGGTAAAAAGACTCTCTTTGGTTGGTTGCATCTGTCCTTGGCAAGAACTGTAATTTTAAACAGTCCCTTGTGTTTGTCTTAGGCAAAGGTTTGTAAAACAGAGTAAATGTTGGCTGGCTTCTATTCCAACTTTGTGCTATTGTAATGCTGAATGACAAGTACCTACAACACTGCAAAGTTCTGCAGGGTGGAAACAGAAACTTGCATGATTTCCATGTGCTGAAAGATGTGACAGTGGAAGACCATTTATACTGCACCCCAAAATAAACCACTCTCTCAATTTATATAGTATGCTTCTAAGTACAGTTTTATCTATCAAAACCTTTAAAAGCAGGTTGAGCTGCTGCTCAGCAACCAAGTGGTGACACCACTTATATCACATATATCACAGATTAATTTTATCTCCCAAGAAATTTTGTGAGAGATCAGGTAGAAAGCAAATTCATGAAGTATTACAATCCATTGCTAAAAGATAGATGTTAACCTAAGATAAGGTACAACTGCATTGCAGATTTGTGATGGTACCAGTGATCTCAGATTTTCACCCAAGGTGTGGAGGTGGTGTGAAGAGCATAGAGCAAAGGGGCACAAATAACCATCAGGTAGGGGGAAGAAATGGTCTTAGGAGCAAATTGAAAGTGCTCTTCTCATCTGGTGGT
Organism: Urocynchramus pylzowi; assembly: GCA_013397555.1. NCBI lineage: Eukaryota > Metazoa > Chordata > Aves > Passeriformes > Fringillidae > Urocynchramus > Urocynchramus pylzowi. The sequence continues at coordinate 1,877,817 of VZRH01007072.1, read as the reverse complement.
TTGATCCTTGTTATATGAACTACAAAATGATGGTAAAGGAAGTGAAATGTAGCAAATTAAGCTAAAAAAGGAAATTATTGAGTTTGCAAAAGCAAGCAAGGCTAGCACAGACAGTAAAAAAAAAAAAACAAAGAGAGATAGACTGAGAGAAAAAAATGCTTTGAAGTACACAGGCTTATTATTTGATTTGTAAATAAGATGAAGCTCTCTCCAGCCAGGTTATGAAAAGTAAAAATTGTCATGTATGGGTAATTGATGGTGACAGCTCTCGCATACACAGTGTAGGAGGTGGTGCTATTGTTTAACATGCCCTACATGTGTAGATAACAAGTTAGGCTCTCATGTTTGCCTACAAATTGTTGCTAAGCATGTTTTATACCCTTCATATTGATGCTTCTGTCATCTCTTGGTTTCATCTCTATTTTCTTTTAAGAGAAACAAAAATGGAATATCCTGCAATCTCCAGCTATATCTTGCTGTATTTCAAGCTAATATGGATTCAAACCCAGGGGATGCCTCAGGAAATAGATACTGGATGGATTTAATATTCTTTTTTTTCTTTTTCTTTCTTTAATCTTGGACTTCTCAGTCCCTGTTATTATTTCCAAATTCTAATCCCTGAAAAAGTGATTTGAAATTGATCTTAGTTTCACCTCTGTTAACATCACCAAGACAATCCTGTTTCTCAACTCCCACATCTCATGTACTCAGTGACCTGGTGAAGTGCTGCCTCTAGTTTTTATTTCCCTACATTCTGCATATGCTCAGTGCTGGTAGAAAGCATTTGTGAGCTGGAGAAAGGAAAAGCTGCTGATGAACACTCAGTGTCTGCATAGTGGTGCTAGAGGTGAACCCAAAATACTGACCCAGATCTGAATGTCCCTAAAATCTCAGTGTCTTTATGCTGATGGGGTTTTTCCTCCAACTAAGAATCCCAAGCAAAAATGACAAATGTAAGTACAGTATAGAGTTAGACTTGAGGAAAGCAAAGGGAACTAATATTTTACATACAGTTCAGCTTTGCATTTCTCAAAGGTTTTTTGAAAGTATCTGTCCAAGTGAGACTTGACCTTCCAGGAGGACCACAGCTTGAAGTAACTGGGGAGACTGCTTCCTCATGCCAAGGGATTAATAAATGTTCTGCTTGCCCACCTCCTCACTGCTCCATATGGCACAGATTTGAAAGCTTTAATTAGAAGTGCAAGAGGGTGAGAGGATTATTAACATTCCTACTGGGAAAACAGTGTCTTTAAATAAGTTTGCCCAGTCAGAAAATGATCTTTCTTCAACAGCTTTTGGTCCACAAGATCGACGCTCTTCCAGCAGTTCACCCCAAAGATATTAGTTAACAAAAAAATAGCTTTTTTCGTGAGGTGAGATGAGGTGAATGTTCTTTGGAGGTTAGGAAGGACACTGAGTATCAGGTAAGGTCTGGTCCTAAATGTCTGCCTACAAAAGAAAGTCTCAGTGGTGGAGGTAGTATGGGTTCTCCAAATAAATGTTGACAGCCACGCTGCAGAGCCACTGTTCTTGTGGCTGGGATAAGCCAGATGAAGAGGAACCCACTGTCTAATTCAAGAAAAGCAGCTGAAAGCCAGCAAAGTATTAAAACACTCAGAAATCAGAGGAGGGAAGGAACAAGTGGTATTGGCCAAGGAAAGCTATAAACCATCTGACTATGGAAGAAGGCTACTTGGCTCAGAGATGCTTTAATGTGTCCTCCACTTATTGCTGCCTTCCAAAGTGGATTATCATACTCCCTAAATGCCCTAATATTTAGCTCCTTCCCTTTCTTTACATGACTCATAAATCACATTATGCCTGTATGATTTAAAAAAAAATGAGGAAAACTTCACAAGAAGGGAAAAATAATCATAATTCTATAATGTTAACTTATATCACAGAAAACTGTGTACATTTTTTCCCCATACAGGACATACTTCAAATAAAATAATTTTAACACCAATAATGATAATGTTCTTTCTTCCCGACAGAAGTAGAATTGGTTTCTCACCCCAGTTTGATACATAAATATAAGAAAATAGTCTTTGAATATTTACATCCATGTGTTTTAAATGTTATTTCTTGATATATTTAATTTTCATTTTCTCTCCAACCACGGGCATTCTTTCCAAATTTATATACTAATCTTCGACCATCCACGCGCTCAAGGATTTCTCTTTTGTAATAGTATCTGTTAAAATAAAAACAGAAAAAGATATAACAATAAATTCACCTATGGTCTTAAAAGACCACTGTCAACTAGACAATCCCTTAGCTAGCTTAAAAAGTCTTGATTTTCTATTGAGATATATATATATACAATATCTAAGATCATGATAATTGAATGACGGACAAGGAAAAATGGATGTTTTCTTTTTCCTTTATATTAATTAGCTTCTGAGTTTGAATTTCACCATGCTTAAGGTCAAAGCATACTGCTGGATTTATCACATACTCTTACAAGATTTCATGGGGGCTTTTTTCCAGATAAGCCAGGATCTAAAAATCAGACTGGGAAAGAACCTCAGGGCCCTTTTAAAAATATGTTTTGAAGTCTCAGAGATTAGGGAAAAATTCTCAAAATGTTAAATCAAAGAGGAAAGAAAATCCTAACACCGATTTTAAGACAATGGATGTGGGGTATGCCCAGTTTCTGAATGTTGCTGGAAACAACATGGTCTCCAGCCATTACTGGGCCATTTAAATATTCTCAGGTTTCTGCAGCCATATTCCCTCCCTACACTGGTTGTTTGGATGGAGCCAAACAGAATTTATATATATATAAACAATTATTTGTGTTATATATATCATATATTCTACAGAAACTGGAGAAGAAAAGAACATAATGCTACAATCTCAAAATTAATGTGAGAGACTGTCAAAGAAAGCAACTTCTGCTGTTGAGAAATAATTTTTAAAAGTCAGACAAATTCTCCATCCAGTTGGTCTGTGTATGTACTACAGTCTTCCTCAGCAATATCCAGCTCACCTCATAGCCCGGCTGAGTTTCTCATAAGTCATGCTGCTGTTGTTTTTCTTCTTTCCCCACAGCTGAGCCACAGCTTCAGATTTTAAAAATCTGAAGACACCTTCTGACCGGTCTTCCCACTTGATTAATCCTGGGTTTTTCTCAGGATTGAGAAGAATATCTCGAATAAATTCCCAAAGATGAGTTCCTCGAGGGTCTGCAAAAGGAAAGAGGGCAGGAAGGAGTGTCTCAAGAGATCTCTGGGCTATGCCTACAATTTTTCTGTCATCTACAGAGGGTGAACACTCAGGCCATAGTTTCTGGAGCACAGGACCCCCACCTCAGAGATACACAGGTGAAAAACACTGGCAGCCTTTCGACTGCAGGTAAGCGTCTGCCTCAGGCAGGCAGGTAGGAGCCCCAGCAACCAGGGGAAGCAGAGTCCAAACCACCTACTGCTTCCTTCTGCCTTTGGCACTGTTTCTGCCCTAAAGAGAACATGTTTAAGCCTTCCCCTCATCTCATTTGCCCATTTCTCCTGATCCCTGTCTACAGCACAGCACGTAACCTGATATTATTGTGTGGTACATGAAACAGCCGAGATTACCATGAAGCAGGCACTGAACCTCCATGCATTTAAAAGACAGACAGAAGGCACAGGAGGTGAACTGCCATTCTGCATGAATGAGTAAGTAAGAAGGTGTAGAGTGGATAGAAGGACAGTGACAAAACTGGCCAGCCAAAACTGTATGTAAAAAGGGAAACAAAAAGTTTGACCATGGTGTAGAAAAGATGAAAACAGATCTCCAAGTTCAACAGGTAGACCTCTCAGTTTAAGCACAAATATGTCTCACAGTTACTATAAAGATAGAACCAGAAAGTCCAGATCAAAAAAAAACCAAAAAAAAAACCTGAAATAAATCCATCAAGTCAGATGAAGTAGTTTACAAATGAAGAATAACAAACACAGTGACAAGGTGAGCCAGAAAGACAGCAGTCCTTTGGTCTGACTTCAAAAGCATGCAATTAGACCAAATTAAGAAGGAAACAAGCTAGTCAAAGATGTGAAGGCAACTTGAAAATCGTATGCAGTGCAGCATAAGTAGAATTAGATTTCAGCCAACTAATCCAATATTTTTCTTTATTATTGTAATTGTTTTCTGGACCCATTAAAATGTTGTGGACGTAGCCTATCTGGACATCAGTAACTTATGGTCATGATACGGAGCAGTACTGAAGGAACTGGAGATGAAGGGGATTAGCCCCCAGACTGCCAATGTCACCTGTTGTATACACCCAGGCTGTGACTGATAAGATGTTAGAATCACAGAGTATCTCAAGTTGGAAAGGACCTATAAAAATCATCAAGTCTTACTCCCTGCTCCTTGCAGGACATCCTAGAGGTAAACCATATGGCTAGGAGCATTGTCCAGATGCTCCTTGAACTCTGTCAGGCTTGGTGCTGTGACTGCTTTCCTGAGGAGCCTGTTCCAGTCACTGACCATCCTCTGGGTGAAGAGCCTTCTTTATTGTGCAGTCCAAACTTTCCCTGGCACACCTTCACTCCATTTCCTCGTATCCTATAACTGGTCACTAGACAGAGGAGATCAGCACCTCCCCTTCCACTGCCCTCCCTGAGGAAGCTGGAGACTGGGATGTGTCAACCATCAACCTTCTCTTCTCCAAGCTAAACAGTCTGACAGACCTCAGCTCTTCACAAGTCTTTCTTCAGACCAGTCCTGTCTAATCCTTTCATGAACAACATTTTTATACACACACAAAAAAATCCCACCACCCAGATATCTGTGTACAGACATGAAGTTCAGGAGTTCTGTTGGAGCAAAGCAACAGAACAAGAGTAAGAAGAGTCAGGAAGAGACAATTTGGAGGTCATATTGAAACAGGATGAACCCAAATACCACAAAATGCAGTGAAAGACCAATACTAAGTTTTCCTATTATAATCAGGGAATTAAATAGGATGGAAAAGAACATACATAGGATATTTTCATTAAAGTAAATTAATGGAACTATGTACAGAAATCACAATCACAATACAGAAATCACAATTATAGTATCCTGTCTTCGGAGTCAGGTTGAATAAAAACTTGCAGAAAATGTAGGTGAGGGGAGTGGAGAGACTGTCATATCAGGGGATAAGAAGATGGCAAGATTGAGGCACAGATGCTTGCTTGTGATGTCGTGTGTGAGAAGTTCTGCAAGGAGATGCTGAGCAGGGTCTGTGGTGTGTGCTGCACCTGGCAGGCACAGGCACGAGCATGACTGTGCCCACGCACAGGCCCTTCTGATTAAATCCTGGGTCTTCCTCATCATTCTTTTACTCCACTCCACCAGCCCAGCTCAACACAGGGCAGAGGAAGCTGGTTTCTGGTTTGCTTCCCCATAGGCCCTCACTGATAAAAACAATTTGAAAAGTTTAACAATATTGAGTCCAAAAATGAAGTAAACAAGCAGTACTAGATAGTCAGATCCTTTCAGAATTCAATCACAATAATGATTTAACGAGTTTTGTGTAAAAAATGCTTCCTCATCCCTCCCAAATAGTATCTGATTTTCATTTGTTTCTTTTTCCTTCAATCAACGAACCAACCCTTATAAGCATGGATGTTGACTTACTGTGCTTCTTGGTGTGGGACTTTGGGGTATGATCTTGCGATTTTTTTGCATCTGAAGAGTCTGCAGAGAAGGAAAATGAAGCCTATTTGTAAATTTGATTAAAGGCTTTCCATTGACTAGCAGGTTGAAAGAAATAAAACCACAAAAAAGAACAAATATCTCCTCTAAAGATAATCACTTTTCGGAAGGTAATCTAAGTGAGGAGGGAGAGTTTTGTTTTCTGTACTGTATGTTAATCAGCACACTTCTCAAAGAGACCACTGATGAATAAAGAATGAATGCAGAGGTAAACATTTGGCTTTTGAAAGCTAAATTTGATTAACAAATACCTCACCTCATATTGTGTGTGAGAGAGAGAAAAATAGGATGATCACATCTGTAAAAGGAATCCTGAATTGTCCCATTATCTTAGTCTTTGCTGAAGCACGTATCTTTGGGGGCTTATTTGTTTCTGAAGAGATGATCTAATGGGAAATGTATGTGCTGGTACCAATGCACAGAACACCTACCTGACTAAAACATAATGAACTGGCAAAGTGCTGTTGTTTAGGGGGGCAGGGTGGGGGAAAGGGGCTGCGCTGGTAGGAGTTTTTGGCAGCAGGACAAGCATATATTTTTCTGTGGCTCAGAGCCATAGGAACAAGCCATTTCTCATCAATGGTACTTTATCACCTGCAGCCAGCCAGAGGAGAAATAGGATTTCTGGCACAAGCACTTCTTCAGAAATGAAAAGAAAAAGTTCCGCCTGTTCATGACTGTAACCTACCTTGCAGTCTGCACGTTCAACCCTCCTGCCCCCAAACCACCACAGCCTGGCTCTGCTCTTGTACTTAATGAATAGCTTTCATCTGATTGCTCTAAGTCTCGCAAAATCTGTGGGATAGACCTGAGAGGGAGCCCCTTCTGTGTTTGCTTTTCAGCATACCTTGTCCTTGAATCCCATAAAGCAAAGCTTAAGGTCCCACGCATGTTTTCCCAGCTTCTATGAATGCACAATTATCATACTTTTCATGGAAACCAGGCATTTGCATGGGAAAATGACTCACAGGAAATATTTATTTGCATAGAAACTTGTCAGATTTGCACAAGCTACTGCAATAACTGCATGTGAAAAGGTAGATGCAAACTTATTCACACACTTGCTTTATTCATACATAACTGGAAACATAAACTGAACAAGACCGTGGGGATAGGCCTAACCTCTTCTATTCTAAGTCTGATAAATTACTGTCCTTGACCCCCAAGCAGCAAACGTGCTCTGAGTCATTTTGCCTTCCCACTCTCAAAGAGCAGGAACTAGCCTGAACCTCACTCAGCTTGGAGGGGGGCGTGGTGTGGGGGAAGTAAAATGAGGCTTATTTCACTGTCTTTCCTCAGATTATGATTCCCCATATGTTATTAAAAGCCTGTGGGAACTCCAGGTAACGACTACAGGACCCAGTTCTTTATTTGCCCTCATATAAATCCTTCTCATTTTAAAATCCCACAATTCGCTTGCAAATGTTTGTTATGCTCCACTTAGCTGGAAATTTATTCTTGGAAGTTCAGTTGCCTTCTGCCTAGCCAGTGATTTATTCTGGATTTCAGCTGTGTAAATAGCCTCCTGCTCTGCCACAGCTCCTACGTGGAGACTGGTTTCAAACATGCCATGTTAGGAGGCTGGGGCCTGACAGATGAAAAGAGTTATGATGCAGTTTCAACAAAGCCGTCTTGCAAAACTTTTGACAAAAGGTTACACATTATTTGCATATGATTCAGGAATGAGCCATTTTTTTACGGGATATACAAATTTAGTTTTTACAGGAGGCTGTGCCCTTGGCGTGCCACCCTAGCTCTAGGCTTCAGCAGTCAGCAGATAAACACACCGTGCCAGGATGCGGACAGGTCCCCTGCCCTGTCAGAGAGCCCTGAAATCCTGGTAGACATCTTGTGAGAGGGTGTGGAGGTGGTGGAGAAAGCAAACAGGGTGTTTGGTTGGGGTTTTTTAAGGTTTGGTGGTTTTCTTCTTCTGGTCCAAGTTTTCTCCCTCTCTTTTTTTTGGTTTTTTTTTTATTTTTTTGGGGGGGCTTTTGGGTTTTTTTTTAATTCGTAGCGGAGTGCATTAGTTTAAACTGTATGTCACTTGGCAAATCCCGCTCAGGAGGCGGGAGGAGCAGGGGATGGCAGGCATGGGGGCTGGGGCCATGGGAACATACAGAAGCACAGGGCTGCCCCCAGTGCAAGGCTGGACTACAGCAACGCGCTCTCCTTTCCTCTCCTCCAGGACTTGCAGCGCCTTTTCCCTCAGATCTCCGCTTACTGGCCTGCTCAGAAGAACCCGCCTTTCCCTCCGCGCTCTCTCGCTCCCCTGCCGCCTCTGCTTTACTCTTTTCCCACCGCCTTGCTCTCCACCTCCGCCCTGGTGCCAGCCCCCGGGACGGGGCCCACAGGGCCTTTGCCACGTGTGATCAGACTGCACTTTGACCAGGCACTACAGCAAACAGGTGTGCTCTGTCTCCTGCCTTCAGCAGGCGGATTTGAGCTCTCCCTCACGGAGGGCAGGGGGTTCAGTGAGCACCCGGCTGCCAGCTCAGAGAGGCTGCCGGAGGAAGCCCTCGTGCCGGCGCATTTGGGCACGGGGCTTGGTGTCTGCCCTCCAGCTGCCCCAGGCCAGCCCGAGCCTGGCCCCAAACCCAGCAGCCTGCTCAGCATGAATCACGGGCTCACGGGGAGCACGGCCGCTTTGGGGAGGAATGGAGCACTTGTTTGCCCCGCGTGCTACACCACAGAAAAGCGTGGTGTAGCTGGAATGTCTTGTCTCTCTGACGCTAATGTTTACCCCTTTGACTCAGTCACTTTAAAAGATATGGGGAGATTACAGATTATTTGATCATCTTCCTCTTGACAGAGAGAAGACAGAAGCATTTCTTTAAAGAAAGCTATTGTAATAACGACAGCTAATAAATCTGTCAGAATCATCGTTGCTTGGTTTAAAATTACTGGAGGCACAGATGCAATCCTACAGCAGAAGACCACAGAGACTATTACATGTTGGTAGCTCTGGGACAAGTGACAAACAATTAAAAATATAATTACAATTTTCTTACCAGAAGATTGGTGAGTAGGTGTCATCATGGAAATCTGAGCACGACAGAATGTTTTACTGTCCAATAACTCTGGGAATTAAAAAGAAGACGTTTAAACTAATAGCCTCAGACAACAATAAAGCCATCTCAGAATGCATGAAGTATTGTGATGTTAGTTACCTACTGTGCTACCATAGCCACTGTCATAAAGATAATTCTCTTCTTTCCAGGACACCATTAATGACGGATCTGAAGGTAAAGGACCAAAAGGAGAATCGGATCACTAAAAGAACATTTTTTAGCACAGAGGTAAATATTAAGCACTGAAAGAATTTAAAATATTTTTTTGCATTTAATTTTAAATGCAAAAAAAAAAAACTGTCAAGGGAACGAAGAAGTGCAGGCACTATGTACAAAATTATTTCCTTTCACTCAAATTATGCATGGAGTTTTGCATTTTCAAGCAAATGTATTTACACAAAGCACTGACTTTTAGAAATAATGTAGTATGCTCTTCCTTTTCCTGACTAGTATATCATTTATGCCTGGCCTTGGAGGAGGTTTCCTATGCCACATCAACTCCAATTCTACCCAATCCAGTCCTGAATTCTCAGCCCCTGATGATTATGACAGTGCCTTGGACCCACAGAGATGAAAGTGTTTTCAAATATCTAGTAAAAAAGAAGGATGCTTATGACGAGTATTTATTTCTATAATAGTAGAACTCGAAAGTCCTCTCTGAAACGCAGCTTGTTGTTTAAGCACATAGTGAGAAACATCAAAGCCTAATCCTAGATGAAGGGCCATTTTATTCCAGGCACACTAAGTCCCCATCCTTAACCTAAAAACCACCCTCATGATTAAAGAGGAATAATTTTTAGTGACTTTCTGGTCATATGGATCAATATAAGCAGAGCAGAAGTATTGTCTTTATGACCTGTACACTGATCTGGAAATTACTTCCTTCACAGTGCATTTTTAAGGTCAGAAGCCTTAAAAATCTCTTTTTCTTTTGAAACCAGGTCAGAAGGGATGAGATATAAGGTTCAAATCTAGGTTAAACCTAATTTTTTTCATGTTCACATAAATGAAATCAAAAACCCCAAAATGAGTTACAGCTAAATAATCATGTTTGGCCAAGTTACCACTTATGACATAGGAATTTAGCAGGCATGCTAACTAATAGCTGCATGTTTGGGCACCCAGAGCTTGCGTTCCTACAATAGCACACACCCTTTGCCTGCTTGGACACCTGATCTGCCTAATGTTGCCTCTGAAAACAGGCCTTACCCAGCCAGAGCACAGGGAAAGTCTTCACCTTTGCTCATTTTGGTCTTTTTCAGTACCCATGTCTTTGCAGCTGTGATGGTTTACTGGAGTGAGTCGAGCTTCCCCTCAAAACCACCAGCCTTGTCCCTGCTGCCTCACAAGGAGTAACTTTCCCAGCAGCTCTAATCCACAATTCCTGCTCCCCCATATGCAGAAACTTAACCCACTCCCACTGGCTGTGGCTGGCACCACCAGAGGCCCACCAGGCCATTCCTGATTCAGCACATCCAGGAGAACCACCCCCCAGTTAGTCCTTTCCAAGACGTGCAGCTGAGGTGCTTTGCCCTCATCTCTAGTAGGAGGAGGAAATAATATTATACCAGGATCTCATAAATCAGGACTTAAAGGATTACTGGAGTTACCTCTATGGAAAACAGCAAGGCTGCCTCATGCACATCTCCCATACCAGGAGTGGATTGCAGATTGCAATCCTTGCCTGCTGCAAGGAGAATGTGTGTAATGTTCCTGGCTGGAGAGGCTGGGCTCCAACAGGTTAAGTGGATAAACAGGCTGACAGTATTTGTTGGAGACACCACATGCAACAGATCGGTATTTGTTCTGCCAGCAGATATCAAAACGTGGCTCATGGGCACACCTACATACAAAGAGGCTGGGACTAGTGGGATAGAGAGTGTGTGGATATGGACAGGCGTGATCTGGCAAAGGAACAAGGAAAATAATTGTGCCTGAAGAGGACGGTTGAATCAAGCTGAAGTTCTTTTCTCAGTTAAACAAAGCCCTGGGAGGAAAGGGATCTAGCTATAAACACACTCAGAAAAAGAACTGCAACAGCAAAAACGCAGATTTGATCAAACCAAACTACTGCCTGAATTTCAGTTTCATTGAAACCTGTGAAGAAAATGTAACATTTAAAATGTAACATTTTGTTTTCTCTCCAAGCTGGTTTTTGGAAATCTCCTTGTGTTTCAAACATTAACAGCACTTCACAACAAAATATTTTATCTTTCTTTCTTTCTTCCTTTATCCTTTTTTTTTTTTTTAACAGAGCATATTGTTAAAATAGTTGTTTTGAAATCTGCTGAATGAAGTGTAGAATGAAATTCTCTACAAAGCTGCCTCCATGGAGCACCTCAAACTATTCCAACTCTGAACATCAGTGTAGACTGCTGATACTGAGGAGGTCTCCCAGGAAAAGTGGCCACATGCAAGTGGCATTACCTGAAACTTCAGAAGTAGGCACTGACTGACATTTGTATTACTTCTTTAATTCTGCATGATACACTTTCCATTTTATTTAATGCCACTTTGATTTATCTCCCTCGGAAGAGGAGTCCTTTCTTTTCAAAAGACAATTTATCGAGCTGCTACTCACCTGTTTGCTCTGTCTTCACAATGACATTATGAGATTGGTACATGTCACTTCCACACTGACCTGCAAGAAAGCAAATTGGCAGATGGGAAGTATGAGAAAGAGCACAGAGGAATCAAATGTATTAGCTCCAAGCAGCAACTTTTACACCTGAGCCAGAGGGCTGATTTTGGAGTAGTAAACATTCCCTCTCTTCTTCATCCTTCAGATTTCTGCCTTAAGTCACATCCAAGAAATTTAGCAATACCATAAATGAGCTATAAGCAGAATAGCAAACATAGCAAATATAATCTGCCAGGCAGGCTTCTGGGGAACGTAAATGGCTTCTGAAGATCTCAGAATTCAGACTAATATACACGTGTGTCTCTCTCTAATATCTATTTACCATTCCATTTTAGGTGCTGGAGGTTGCTGTAAAGCAGTTGTCCTGCTGTCCCAGCTGCCTGAGTGAATTCCTGCAGGCTCATACTACACAGATGTTCCCCATTGATATCAAACTCCTGGAAAGGTATGCAGTTGGCATCCAGTTGGTTGGTATCAAGGAGGTGCTGCAGCCACTCCCAGACTTGAAACTTAGTCCAGTACTGCGGGTGTATTTCGTGCCACTGGGTTCCATAGAAGCTACTGGATACTGGAAAAGAAAAAAAAAAAATTTACTGTCTCTAATAGCATAACAGTCATCAACAATAAGATCTATAGCCAAACTGCATGTCCTGGAAGTCTACAGATCTAGACACTTTTCTCAGTCCTTAACATTGGTCCAGTAGCTATGGCTGGAGAAGATATTGTAGGGGTTTTGGCCTCAGTTTTCCAACTAAAAATTGGGCATTATTTCATTACATACCTCTTGGGTGACTGATTTGCAGGAATTAACTTATTAATGTTGGCTAAATACACCAAAATTCTCTGAGGGAAGGTACTTTACAGAAATACTGTTGAAAACGGATGTGTGGGAAAATTATTTTATTGCATCAGAAAATGATGGAAAAGCTTTGCAAAACTCTCATAAGGTGACATGGAAACTTTCTTTGAATAAGAACTAGTATGGGCTAAATATTAATTGTGGGGTTAGGAAAAAGAAGGTTAAAAGCACTCTCATACTGCTCCACGGTAAAAGCCTATCAGTGAGCAATGGTTTCATGATAGAGCTGGCATTCTGATAGTGCAGATTATTGCTGTAGTCATGTAAGGTGGTTTCTGAATGTAGTTGTAAAACTCCTTTTTAGCTATGGAAGCTGCCTAATTTTCTTGTTAGAATGTCTGAGTCTTTTCTTGGCAATCTCTTAAACTGCTCTCAGTTGTGTGTCATTGCACGACAATAATTTGCATGTGCAAATGGAAGAAATTGTACATGGAATAGGATCATTATGTAAGATAAGAGCAAAGGCAGGATTGCTTTGGTCTGTCCTCACAGAGTTCAGTGCAATTTATTCCCTGGGAAAGGAGGAAAACGGACTATGCCAGACAGAGGTGACGGTGAGATAAAACGTTCACAAGTGCAAGAAAGGTTTAAGGCTGAGGGAATGAGAGATTACAGAAGGAGGAGAGACTGCCATGGCCCAGCTCTGCAGGGACCCCGCTCCAGGATATGGCACCAGTCTGTTCCCAGTCTCCTCTAGAAAAAAATTAACCACACAGCGAGAAATACTGACAACAGTGGATATTGCTAGAGGACCACAAGCTCCAGAATTGGCACATTTTAGGAAATCACGCTGACTCAGGTGCACTAGACCTCAGGTCTCTTCAGATGAGGTACAGGACACAGTTTCCAGATAACACAAAAACAATCCCCACAGTTATTTAGCTTTCTTTATCAATATTAGCCAACAAGGCTTGTGTAAGTAATTTAGAGAGTTTGCAGGACTGATCTTCATCCTCCCATTGAAGGATTTGAGGAATGACCATGGAAATTATTTAAAGTGTGGTATGTCAGAGAAAAAAGGTTTGCTGGAGCTGTCAAATATCCCCTGAAAAGGAGTCTGATTTGTATTCTTATAATTTCAGAAGAGTAAAGTGATTTCAAAGAATCTTAATGTTAGCAAAGACACTTTAGTGAGAGGAGAAAGTAGCTTAGGTAAAAGTAAGTGTAGTGGTGAATTATTGCACAGGCTGGTCTGAGCTTTGAGTTTCCTGTCAACATAAAACATAAGTGAATCCTGAGGAGTTTCACCCTGGAAATTTCATATAGGCACCCACCATCTCCCTCCATGAAATCCTGTGGAAGAGTAAAACTCAGACATGACTTTTTTTTCTGTATTACACTGTTATAGAAAAACAGTCACATTTATTAAGCACATGTTGATGTTATTCCTGTGTATTTAGAAATTACACATAAAAAAGAATAATCATTTAATTAAGTGGGAACTTTAATTGTAAGTTTTGTTGTAGTATTATTTGGATCAGAAGGACAAGAGCAGCATATGATTTTCTGCTTACATTTTAAGTTTTACCTGTCCATTGAATAATGGAAAGAATTCTAAAATTATGTCAAGCACCTATAGAGATATAGGTTTATGTATATTTTTATACTGAGAGAATATATATGAACACATTTTTATATACCCAGATATATAATCAGAAAACAAGTAAGGAGAAAAAAAGAGAAAAAATCACAAGCCACAAGCTACCTAGTGCTCTAATGCCAGTCTAATTAGGAAGCTATCTAGTAATTTGAACCAAAAAAGCAAATACAGCAAAGGACCAAAAATACTATTCCCCTGGAAAGCCAGAGGGGTGATTAGCATTAAAAAGTAACGTTGGTTCAGAGAAAGCACGAGGGGTAAAGGTACGAGAGAAAGAATTCTGGACTGAGAAGACAGAACTTCTGGCACTTTCAACACCATTAAATTTTAAGAAAGAGAGCCAGTAAGGAAATGAACAATAAACTGGTCCCTATTGTGAGTTCAGCTTTTTACAAATGAAGTAACAAATGAAAATTTTTCTTACCAGAAGTGAAACTCTGGTAAATTAGTACTACTGAAAAATAATACTCATACATGCTTAAAGGTGTAGCAGCCCCTTTCCCCCGGCCTCCCAAAGAAGAATACGGCTCAGAGCAGTCGAATTCCTCCTACCATTGCATGTGGAATATCCGTCTGTCCAGGAAGGCTGCTGGTGGAGTAGATTGCTGCTGGAATTGATACTCATCCTGCCAGCTCCTTCCAAAATCATGATCTGTAAGTGAATCAAACAGCTTGCTTAGTGAGCGGTGTCTTGTCCAAGAGGTAAATGG
>VZRH01007072.1:1851361-1861541 GCA_013397555.1 Urocynchramus pylzowi | reverse complement strand
AAGTTTTTTTTGCGTTTTTTTTTTTTTTTTTTTTTTTTTTTTGGTAGCTACACAGAATGGCAAAATCAAACCATGGATGATTTGTCAGTCGCTTTCTACTTTCAATTCTAGCCAATCTGTGATTCAGTGACCACTAGCAAGGAGGATTTAATTTCTCATAGTAGATATATCGGGTTATAAAATATTAACAATTGAGAGAGATGCTTCTTGTCCCATTCTGGCCAAATGAAAGATGATTATCACATCAGTCAGTACATTTATACAAATCAGAAGACTTTTTTTCAGCCCTGTGTAAAGGCCAAGTGACTTAGTATTGTGAGTGAAAAGGTGTGAGGAAACATTTGAATTCAATCTCATTATTATAAACATGTTCAGCCTATAGCGTATATAAATTATATACTTGATGTGTAAGAACTTTTAAGCAATAATATATATTTGATAGCCAATACATACACTTCTGAGGCTGTAAAGGTTGATGATGTATCAAGTTATTTCTTTAAATTTGGTTTAAATCATTAAAGACAATTAGGTATGAATGAAATATTAATGAAAAAGACCTTATTACAGTATCAAACAGAGGCGGGGTAAAATACCAGCTATTCTGGGAAAACAATAAAAATTGAGGATTAGGAAAACACACTTAGAAACTTAGTTTGTTGGATTCACTTATTTTTAAAAAATTATAATATGTGCTTCATATGCACTTCATAACTTAAATCCATTGATCTGAATTCACATTTTCAGAAGCTATCTCAGAATTAAAAGTAATGTGTTATGTGGTTTTGTATTCCGCAACTTCTGTAGTTTCTGGAATTCTACACAGATTTCATAACTTGTGCAAAAGGCTTACTAGTATGTCTGGGAAAACATGCATATGAACTGAAATTATTTCTGTGTAATTTCGTCCTAAAAATTCAGTTTAAAAATTCAGTTAAAATTTTTTTCTTCTTCATAACTAATCAGGTGAATTTCCAAACCAAAAGATCCTATGACACTTTTATTCGGCAACTGAAGCTATGGAAAGTTAAATAAACCAAATCATGTGTCTTGCATAGTTTTTCCACCCCAGCAGTAACTAAAACCAATGCACATTAGAAATCTGAAAAGAACTCTGACAGCCTCTTCCTGCCATCTGGATTTTGGTTATTTTCCTTTAAAATGTCCTTTGCCTGTCACAGTCTAGCAGACAGTTGTTCTTCACCATATCCCTGAACATTAATATTATTTTCAAGTAATGTCCATGGAACTTGCTTTACGATTTAATCAATCAATCATTCTGGTTTTGGAAGCTAAATAAATTATCTCAACTCAAAAACTTAATTAATTTCTAGTATCACCTGTAGGAACAATTGTGCCTAAGAAGGAGAATTTACAATATGACTTTAATCACAGAAGGAGGACTAGATTTAGTTTTAACCTAAACTTTGCCCAAGTTCTGTGTATTACTGAAGGAACAGGTTTTTTGGTGTCTTGAAAATTTTCAGGTCACCTCCTTTATCTTAATGCAAGGGTGTTCCTTCTTTGGAAATCATTCTAGCACTTTGTTCAGGAGGATTATAAAGTCCTAATAACAACTTCCACACCTTTGCTTGGAAGCATACAGCATTATGCTCAACAGTACTTTCTGTATGAAAACTAAAATGGGATTTTCTTCATGTCATCCTGTATATGCCTTTCTTTGCTAAAAATTCATGGAAGATTTATTCTTATAGCAGTGGCTCATCCCATACTTGAAAAGATTTTGAGTCAGGATATTGGATGCAGCATGTTCCTCATTAGTCCAGGGCCAAGTGCTCAAATCTCTCTGGTGTACAGACAAACCTGGTTAAAGGGTGTGAAACCTCAAGGGAAGGACACATAAGAGGTTCAGTTTTCTTTTAATTATATTCTATGTATCAAAGTGAATTGTGGAACTAATGAAGCCTGGTTTCCTATGAATGTGTATCTTGTGGTTGGATTCTCTAGTGTCTAGTAAGATGTGAGTGCTGATTGAAGTTTTTCCCACGGTTGGGGCATTCATAATATCTCATTGTCTCAAAGCAGTGAGCTCAAGCGTCACTCTTTCTTTCAGATCGAGTATTAATGGATTTTCCTTCTGCACTTGGCAGCCAGTTTTCATTAATCTTGTAAAAACTCCATATCTCTGGGACTTATACCCCCATATCAAATTTAATTAAAATTGGTGATGAAACTCAAAGATTGTTACAGGCCATATGTAAAAGCCAAAATACTGAATTACCATGAAAGCCTCATTTCCTCTGGAAACCGTATTAAAAGGGATTCTAGCTGAGTTGATATTTTGGAAAATAATATTAAAAACCTTGAGATCTTCCCCTCTACTATGACACGGTACATCACAAATGAAAGCACGGATGAAATATCATTTGAGTATATAATCCATGTATTTTTATAGGCATACACACATACATGTCTATGTCTGCATGGCAGGTGTCTGTACACACAATCCCATTCTGTTCCCCTGAAGAGGTGCTGTCTCTGGAGTTATAACACTACACAAATAACACTTTACTCAGCCAGCACAGTTAGATATAGTTGTGCACTGGTGTTCAGCAAAATTCCTTCTAGAGAGAGCCCTATTAGAAGGGATTAATGCATTTAAAAAAAAAAAAAATCCTTCACCAACATTCATTATATCAGGTGGTATTTTAAGACCAAACCCTGAAGGCCTCTCTTAGTAAAAGCTCTCACTGGATTTCCAAGGAGCTTTGGCTGAGCCACAACCCAGCAAGCTGGCAGTAGAAGGAGGTCATTTGCTCTGCTCTTCTTCTCTTCCATGACCACCTGACCACTCTGAGTAAACAGCGGTAATGGAAAGAGCAAGGAGCCATGGCCTGCCTGTGGAGCAAATCCAGCATTACAGAAAAACATATTTACAAATCCTTGAACCTTGAACACTGTATAGTGCACTCTATGCGAATTATTTTATTGCACTACAGGTGTGCTCTGAAAATAAATTACTCTGATCCCCATTTCCACATTCAACCCAATAAATCTTAAGAACCATATAAAGAGTTTCTCTTTTCTTTGAACCAGAATCTTTCAAGAACAGCTTATATTAAATGACATGAAAATTCCAAACACAGGAAAGGTGAATAAGCGGTACAGAGAAAGCGATTGAATCCTGAAGTAGTACAACCAGAGTGATTGTTCTGATATCAATTTGTATAGTTGCTCATGGATACAGCTCTGAAGTGAACTAAGGGGGCGTGGAAGGGGAGCCCATAAGAGAAAGGGGTCCACAGGGGAAGGGGCTCCCAGCCCTCCCACTGGTAAAGCCATGCACTCTGTGCAAAACACAACAACGACGTCTAGGGCAAAACAGACTGAAACTACTAAGCCATGACTCCACCTGTAAGCTATGCAAAGTCTAAGAGTGACTTCTAGCTGAGACAAGCTCAGTGCAGCTCCTCCTGGCGTGTCCAAAAGGGTGGATCTCTTTTGGCATATTTACCTATGGGATTCTTCCCCATTTTTCCCCTTTTACCATCATGGCTGAACTTCAAATGTAGATTTCACCTGGGCCTATTTTCTTTGAAGTGTGTTATGTACACAGTGAAGACACAATCCCTGCTTTTCAGGGCTTGGAGTTTATGGAACAAGTATCTACAGAGTATGTTAAATATTTTAGATCATTACTGCATCTTGGATTACAGTCAAAGACTTACACAGTAATCTAAAATAAATAATACCAAGTGGTAATTGCAATTGAAGAGTAACAAAATCTGGATTTTTAATCCTTTTCTCGAAAAATCAAAAGCCTGCTAAATGGGCAGAGTTTTCAAGACATCACAAAGGACATGTAGGACATAGCACGTGGACTTGTTTTACACACAGGGCTGCTTCGGAAACATAAATGCCTTGTACTTGTAATGTATATGATCAATTAGCTGCTTTGCATTCCAACCAGCTATTTTACATCTTCAGTGGTGGTAAGGGCAGGCACAAACTGAATATATGAATGTTGAAAGCCCGTTTGCATGTTACTGTGAGCTTTGGGTCTTCTGTTATGGGTTTTTTTTATTCCCTTTCATTTAATGTGCATTACTACCAGGGCTCCAGGGTCCTAGTCTGAGCCAGTGTGTCTAAACAAACAGCCAGGGCTGACCCAAAGATTGCCCTGTGATCTTTATCTGTCTAATTTGCAAAGGTCTCAGGTTCATGCCTGGTGTCTGTGCCAGACTCCCACATAAGGTATCATCCTTGCCACGGCTCACTTTCAGATGTGACCTTTTCTGCAGTGTGTTAGCATCTCTTCTGGCCAGGTAGATTCAGTTGTAGCTAGCACACACTTCCTTGTTTCCATACTTATAGTGCCTATAGAGTAGAGAGAAGCCTCAAAGAAACAACTCATCTGCAGGCTGATTATGCACAGGCATCTGTTTCACAACAAAAAGCTCAACTTTGGACCCCTTTGCTGTGGCCTGCAAGGTACCATTCAGGTGACAGTCTATGCAGCTTGACCTGTTTGATGATAACCTCAAGACTCACCACTAAGAGAAATGAAAAAGTCTTAGAAAGCTTTGAAGAAAGTTCATATGAAGAAATACTCTGATCATACTCAGTATTTGTTGTAAAACATACCGAGCATTTGATGCATTTCATTTTTAGTCCATCTCATGTGCCTTTGGGCCATAGTAACAAAATCTGGTTACTGAACCACATTATGACTATAAAGTTGAAGGAATCATTTTTATAAGAAAATTTTCTAAATAATCTCCAAAATTTTTAGTATTCAGGATTCTGGTTTGGGTCTTTGGGGCTAATCTTACTTCCTACTACACCTCTTTGAAGTGCCTGATTCTCTGCTTATGTATTTTGGAGTATAGAGCTGTGGTTCATATGCATAAACCCACCTTTGCATGTGCAAAACTGGTGAGCTCTCGGTGAGCTTTCAGAGACTATATTGAGACCTTGAACATTTACTGTTGTGGGCTTTTGGAAAGGAAGACTTTGGTTTATTCTTTTGTTTTCTTTGAACCTTGTACATTAAATGTATACATGAAGGTAAACTGAAAGACCAGAAAAAGAAAGATGAATAGGAAAGGAATGTTTAACATATACCTACATTACAGATAGGATCGTGATAAACAAAATCAAATAAAGCTTGATTGGAATATTTTATTACTAAAGATGTTATTTTCATGATGCACTACAAGGCAACTTTTGTAAGAGATATGTGGCGGTTGTTTAAACATGTTCATATGGATGCTTCAAAATCTTGCATATATATTTTAACTAAAGAGAACCTTGGGTAGAAAAGTTAGGATCTAGATCTGTATCTGAGCTATCCCTCTGCTCCAGGGTTTGGGTTTGGTTCTTATCTCTCTTTTAACGATGTAATTTAAAGACAAAACCATAGTTCAGTTTCCTTTTTGAGAGAGAACAAAGTTCACTTTATGAATGCAAGGAAAAAAAATTACTTGATGATATGCAAAGTTTCATAGGTTGTTTTTCTCTGACCCCTTTTTTTCCACAATAATCTTCATATGAACTGACTTCAATTTTCAAGGTACTCATTAGTAAAATGAAAATAAAAGGAAGAATTTTAAAAGAGGAGCTTTTTTGTTTGTTTGTTTTTCTAAATCAGAAGCAAACAGAAGGCAGATTGTGAACAGAGAATCCTCAAGGCATAGATGTGTCTGACAGTATTAACCACCAGGGGCTTGTACTTCAAATTTTCCCCATTGTCATGTTACCTTAGCAGAGAAAACAGTGAAATGCAACCTGCCATTTAACGAGGATCTGGTGTTTCTGATCCATACTTTCCTGTCACATCACATGCTAGATGTGCACCTTCTTGCTATGCCACTAGTTTTTGAACATGAAAGGAATAATATCATCCTTTATTTTACTGTCAAAAACCTCATCCTCCTTTTTGCCAAAGTTGTGTGCACAGACCCATGTAATAATATTAGTGAAATAGCTGATACAAAAGTGAATCAAGAAAAAAAATTATTTATTGTGATAGCTATTTGGATTATATTTGCAGTAATGTATTCTTAGAATGTTTGGAACCAGTAGATAGATTCACTAAAAACTGGCCAAAAATAAGTGGGCTATTTTCTTTTTTATTTTTCAGAGTTGGCTTTGACTGGCATATAGCAATGCTTTCATCACTGTCTGTCTGCACCACCTCAGCAAGTTCATGATAATTTGGGTCAACCATTTTTTCCTGAATATTTAGAAGTCATTTGCCATAGATTCATCAGGCTAGCCTCAGGGATACAGAGTCTTGGAAACACAATAATGGGAAAAACTGCCTTTGCTCTTTATTCTTCTTTCAGCACTTAATACCACACCTCATGGAACAACTCCACACCTCCTTTCATGTCCTTCCTATCTCTCTGGTACATCCTTCCTCTAACCAGGAGCCAGCTCATCTCCCTAATCTCCTTTTGCTAAACACCTTTCTTTTGCTTACAATACACTAAATATACAAATGGCCAAAAAGCACTCTAGATGGCCCTGTAACTTGACAAGCCACACGTCTATAATTACGCATGAACCTCATCAGCTAACAAAATATTACCATCATGTTCTAACACCTTCTCCTTCTCCCTTGGCTCTGGTTCCCCAACCACTTCCCTCTACCTTCCACGACAGCTTCTCTTTGCATTGCTTTAAAGACTTACAGCGTATTGAGGGAAATGTTTTCCATACTGCTAATATGGCCTGTGTGACTGTTCAGTTGTTAGTGAATAATGACAATAATAACAGTAATAATTGTGTTTGTATTCATGTTTGGCTCTCATTAGATGCTGACTCGGTGCTGACATAACAGCCACTCAGATATATGTTGCAGCAGCAGCCAGTATTTCATGTGGAAGTTCACTTTAACCACTATCACCACCAACACTTCTCTTTTGTTATGGGACTTTTGTCTGGTTTTCAACAGTAACAACCACTAATTTGCCTACTTTAAAAAAAAAAAAAAAAGTAATTGTGTTTCCTCTCTTTTACTTTTTGTAAACTCTGTTTCATACATTTTATTTTAATAAAGGGCATCTACCTGGAAACTGCAAGGTTCCTCTGAGGGCTGGATTCTGAGCAAGAAGCAAACAGAATAAGGAACTTGGGATGGAGACCAAAAACAGCTAAGTGTCTTGGGGAATGTGCAAATTTTCCCATTGGACTACTACTTTTTACATTAATTGATTCATTCAATCAACAAACTGATTGTGCTTCTTTTAAATACATGAGGGTTGCAGCACAAATTAGCAGAGAAGCTGGAAATTAAGCACAAAGAATTTTATGCTAAACTATGCAGCTTTCTGGGGATCCATCCTAGTTGATAGAAGTATTTGTACCATGTTACAACGCACTGCCTGACTAACCACAATATAATCACACTCTTTTGTTGATGGGATAGGAAAAGCATATTTCAAAGAGGAGATGTAGCAGAGCTAATGCAGGGTTCATGGTGGGAAGAGTCATTCTGCAGAGCTGACAGAGAGGGTTTATTTCACTATTATCTCCTCTACCCCATTCCCTAGTACCAAGCTGGGACTTGCTGATCCCACCTGTGGGATAGCTCCATCCAGAATGCCTGCTTGCCCTGCATTCCTCCCCAGACTACCAAGTATCCCAGGGTGAATCTCTGTCTGCAAAGGAAATTGTCCACACGTGGGTGGCTATCACTGAAACAGCCCAGTGGGACCCACAGACACTGTTCCAGAAAGCTGCTGTCAGACCACGGCTTTTACTACCGCGCAGTCTTTCACATTTGCGTGGTTTTGGTAAACATTTACTTAGAGCCCAGCTGATCCATGCGGTTTCTTCATATTATATTTGTTGAGAAAAGAGTAAGAGATTGCAAGACCACTTCCCTGGTGTCCCAGTGTCACTCCAGTGACTGCACTAGGGCTGTCTGCTTTACCGCTGGTGCTGCAGCAGGCTGGCTTCCCCCCTGCTCCCAGAGCCACATGTCACTGGGACAATACTTTACATATATGCCACCACCTGTTTATGCTCACTGCCTTTATTAAAGCAAATAGGGGAATGAGGTTTCCTTGCTCTGTAGCCACTTTCTACAGGTAAGTCAAGAAGTTGTGGGAAACAAGGTCTCCCCACTTCTGTAAAAGCCAAGAACACCTTCCCACCTTCCTTGTCTCCCTCTTGCCTGTGGTTAGAAGAGCAACGCTTCCGTGGCGTCGCTCCTTCTCACCTGGCACAGCAAGAGCTGCCCATCCTGTTTCCATTGATTTCTCCAGTGGTTGCGTTAAACAATACAATGGAGTATTTATGTGTCAGTGTTAGGAGCAGGTTATTAAGTAAAACCCACCGTAAATAGAGCCGTTAATTCAGTTGCTGGCATGGCTCTCTGTTATCTCCTCAATACCTCCCAGAGGGTATTAGTCTTACCCTTTCGTTTGAGTTGGCAGCGGAGTTATTTTTTTGCACCTGCTGCTCTACTCCGATAACAACACAGGTCAGCTTTGATTTGTTGGAATACAAACAAAAAAAGCAAAGCCAGGCATCTGCCTCAACAGCCAGGGCTGGTTTGACGGTAGAGCTTTTCCCACTGAGTTTTGTAGAAATGTGCTCTTTCAATTCTTACGTGAACTCTCTCCTGTTTCACAAACTGTCCTTTGCTACAGAATAACCTGGAGTCAAAAAAGAGCTCAATGCTATTATTTTCCATCAATGGAACCAGTCAAAGCAATGCTCTGTTCTAAGACTGAAGTCAGAAGTATCATGCAAAATACACAAAGAAAAAGCAGCTAAGACACAGTGGTTCAAAAATTACTATGAAAAAGCAGCAAATTAAGTGTAAAC
The DNA here is from genome assembly GCA_013397555.1 of Urocynchramus pylzowi. NCBI lineage: Eukaryota > Metazoa > Chordata > Aves > Passeriformes > Fringillidae > Urocynchramus > Urocynchramus pylzowi. Next base: position 1,852,745 of record VZRH01007072.1, on the reverse strand, counting down.
AGTAAAATAACTTTCTTGAGAGATAAAACCTGAAAGACTGGGAGGGTTTGTTTTCCCATATGAACCCACACACACTTCATCTCTTAATTTACTATTTCACAGGAAAAAAAAACAACACTGAGTCCATGAGAAGTAGGTACTCAGCTGGGAACTGAGCTGGGAACTGAACTTAAGTTCTTCTGAAAATTAAGCCTGCAGGGCTCATCTACTCTAATAGCATCTATGGTGATGGAAGAACCGAAACAGTGACAATCACGGAGGAGAAAAGGAAGAGTCCACATACAAAGGCAGTAAATAGCACAAAACATAGAAATGAAGGAAGGAACCAGCACTGCATCCACATTACAAATAGGAAAACTGAGATACTGAGCTGAAATTATTCACTTAAGACATGGAACAAATCAATGGAGAAGTCAGTCCAACTCATATCTTCCAGCTCAAGCTCCACTGCTATCCATTGCATCACATCTCAGGGAAATCTTTCAACATGCAGATGAGTTAGGTTGAATGTGGTTTTTTTGAGGGCAGAGAGAAGGTATTCAACGAGAGAAAGAATTCTCAAGGAAAAAAAAAGAGACCTGTTCAGACTGAAAACAAGATGCTTCTATGCATCATGGCTATTATATGACTAGTAGAGATTTGAATGATAAGTTAGCCAAACAATTAAACCTACACTTGAAGTATTAAATCAAAAAAGCTGCCCTTGACCTATGTATGATCCTGAAAATGAGCTAGGAATTCCTAAGCAGAGTTGGCTGAAATTCAAAATTTCTGTTCTGTGGAACTGTGGCTATTTCTACAGGGGTTTCTCCTTCCTTCCTTTTTGTTTGTTTGTTTGTTTGGGTTTTTTGGTTGGTTGGTTGGGTTTTGTTTGCTTGTGTGGTTTAGAATTTTTTTTGTTGGTTGGATTTTGGGTTTTGTTTTCTCTTTTAATCACAATGAAAGAAAGGAATTTTTAAAAGAAAGTTCCCTGGCAACAGGGAATCAACTGACATGTAAAAACGCATATTCAAGTTGTTCAAGGATCAAATGTGCAACTCTGTTATGTGCAATTGTTTGTGAAAGACAGAAATGTGAAGCATAAAACTGAGGCACACAGGCAGTAAAACCACCCCAGAGCAGCTGCGCTGGGAGCAATAAACTCGCCTAACGCGGCTGTTGCGCACATGGTGACCAGGGTTGGGTCTCTGCAGAGCCCAACCACGTTAATCCTGAAATGCAGGCAGCCTCAAAACCAAACTAGGATGTGAAGTTTGTGATCCCGTTCACTCTTCTTCACTGAACACCTCTATTCTTCATCTTCCTGCTTATTTCTTTTATTTTCCTTTTTTACATTTTTCTTTCCTTCCCCCCCCCCCCCCCCCCTTCTTTTTTTTTTTTTTTT
>VZRH01007072.1:1832892-1851319 GCA_013397555.1 Urocynchramus pylzowi | reverse complement strand
AATTTTTTGCCTTTTAATTAGTCAGACCGACTGACCAGGACAAGTAATTTTTCTTCAATGTACCATAATCCTGTAACCGGTAAAACAGAATAAAATATCATCTTCAAGTATCTATCTGTGGCACAAGAATGCCAGGTCTTACAGCAGCTGCAGCGTATATAGCTGGTCTCTGGGAGGGAGGCTGGAGGAGTCAGAAATCAGAAAAAGAACTTTTCCAGTTCTTTTTGCTCCCCTATACTGCTATATATCTCAGTCATCAATGTAACTGGAAGAAATTTCCCCAACAAAATCAATGAAAATGTTTACAGACTATTTCAAACAACTATTTTCCTCAAAAGTAGATTTTTTTACCATGGAATTATACCTATTTAAACAATGTTCTGAGAAAGAAGTATTATCAGAGGTCCTTGTAACAGCTATTTGCAGGTGCTGGGGAGTTTTTTCTTCTTTTCTTTTTATCTTTAATGACTAAATTTTCATTAGATTTTTAAAGATTTAAGATGTTTCATGGCATAAGGAAGGCTGATGTTTTGATCTGCGGCTTATAGTCCACAGTTTGGGGAAGGGCAGCCCTGGTCACCTAGCTCTCAGGCCATGCAAGTGTTCCTGCAAAAAAAACCTACTGTGGCACAGGACAAAACTGCAGGCCTGGAAGTGGAAAGAAGCTCTGTCTAGGACTCCTGGCATTCACTTATACCTACTGACACAACAGACAAGCCAAATACCAATAGCTGTGCATTTTAAAGGATTTTTAAATCAAGGAGCTATGCAGATTAGAAAACAGAATTGATTGAAATTGGGAAAAAAATTGTAATTCCTCTTTTAAAAGTTATGGGAAGAAAGCCTGTGAAGGAGATAAGGGATTTGCAAGTTTTACGAGGAGCATCTGAGGGAATTGGGGTTTTTTAGCCTGGAGAAAAAAAGGCCCAGAGAAGACTTCATCACTCTCCACAACTGCCTGAAAGGAGTCTGGGTGTCAGTCTCTTTTCTCAGGTGACAAGCGACAGCATGAGAGAACATGGTCTCCAGTTGCACCAGGAAAGTTTTAACTGAATATCAGGAAACACTGAAAAGGTATGCAAGCATTAGAAAAGGCTGCCCAGGGAAGTGGCAATGTCTCCACACCTGGAGATATTTAAAATACACACAGATACGGCACTTAGGGACTTGGTTTAGTGGTAGACTCAGCAGCGCTGAGTTAATGGTTGGACTCAATGATCTTAGAGATCTTTCCCAGCCTAAATTAATCTATAATTCCATGTACTTAGAGCAAGGTGTTTGTTATGACTGTTGGAATCAGCAACAGGCAGACAAAGAAATTTACGGGATTGACTCTTGTCCAAATATATTTAATCATTTAAGATTTTAAAGAAGGAAAGGAAGTTTCTACCTGTTGTAACAAAGTATTACAGCTCCATCATTAAAAGTCTTAGAGAGGGTAAGGATATCTGCGAGTCATTAAATGTAGAAAAAACTGCATCTATTTCATTTTGTACATTCCAATTTTGATAAGTCTAGAAGGATATCTTACTCATCTAATCACCTATTAATTCAGTCTTCTAAAACTTTTTCATCCTCCTCTGTCAGGGCAGGTGCCTGGGAATATTAAGTCTTTTATGTGAGTACTATGTTAGATCTCACTGCAAAAGAGATGAGAACAGCACCCTTGAGTGTGTCAGAATTTGACTCCCTGATAAAGCCCCTCCAATCTATGAGACAATTGCTTAACCAAGCATACTTTGAAAGTGCATCATCAAGATGCAAGCTTTTAAACTATTGTGTAATAATAATTACATGTTGCAGTAAAAATCATTAAGAAAGTTTGGGGGTAATCACTATATCATGGACTTAGTCTGATTCCTGACCATAGCATCTTGGGCAGTTTTACAAGGGTTCTTTAACTATATAGCAATATAAATTAGTTAGCTGCTCACTGCTAAATGAAAGAAAACCTGGAATGGTTTTAAAAAACAAAACCAATTCTTCTTGTGATGGCACTACTAATTTAGTTAATAGAGTACATTTTTTATGCATAGTTGCTTAATCCTTACAGACTTACAGAGGTTCAGGAGACTTCTGACTACATCTGACTGTGAGTTGAGAAAATATCTCAAATATTTATGTCTGTATCCTTCCTCTATAATGGGCAGGAACTTTTATTCCACATTTTTGTAGCTCCTTTAGGTAAAATTACTTTTTTTCCACCACCACAAAGCAATTCTCTTTTATTACCCCATCAATTTAGTGTACAACCAGTGATTACCCAGCTCCAGTTGGCTGTTTTGTCAACTAGATCTCATACTCTTTCCTGTGAAGCACATTTCACAAGATCAGCAGAGGAATAGGTAATGATAACCATGTGCAATGTCAGCTTTTGGAAAGGCAGCCTTTGAGGGCTCTTCCTCAGAGGGAGACATGCAAAATGCCAAATGCCAGTCGATTGCTCCACTGGCTACATGACTCCATGTTTACTCATTCTCACCCGTCTGTAGACCAATGACCAACAAATGCCCCAAGTATTCAAGGCATTCATGAGGGATTTGGTGCTAACTGCATCCCCAGGAGAGCTCAAAGGAGCTCTCATACGAAGACTCCTGATGACTTCCTCAAAAACCAAATTAATCCTTGCTTTCTTTATATACCAGCTGTGAGAACAAATCCTTCTTTCTTAGCCTTTCGATCAGCAGTGTTACTCGTGAGTTTCACTGTTACCAAGTTGACAATGTACCCTTTTCTCGAAAACTTACTGAAACACTTCCTGGGATCATCAGAGACCGTAATACATGTAAGCTGCAGAGTGTGCTGAGGCAGGGACAGTGAGGGACAGATGCAGCCATTTGTGGTTAGAGATCTTGAAGTGCCCTTGGACACCGGCTGAGCGGCTGAAGCCAGAGCGCTTTGCTGAAGATGGTGTTGAACTTCACCAATGCTCACAAGGCGCTTATTATTAGGAAGAAAATTCCATGAGCTTACGGCTGAAATTCAGTAGTAGTGAAGCTGTGAGATGGGACAGAGACTTTACTTCATTAAACACCACAAACTATGCTAGCTACCAAAATAGTGTTTCTGTTCATTTCCTTGTGGACATGAAAAAAAAAAAAAAAAAAAGCCTTTACATTTCGTTCTACCACATCCTAATACTGTGTGTCATTAGTAATGACAAATGACAACTAAGTTTGTGGCCGTTTTCTTTTTATGTGTTGCTTGTTGTAGGAATTCCTATACCTCAGCAAGAATACCTACTTCACAGTTGTAGGAAGGCTGATGAGAAAGAGAGCCCTGTAAGACCAGAAAATCCTACAAAGGGTGGGCATATTGCCCTCAGATTAAGAAAGGGTCATTCATCTCTATCTGTATCTTGATCTCAGCACACTGACGAATTTTTAAGCCAGACAGGTCTGTCCTGGAGCACCCACTTTCCAACCTGTCTCTCTGTACAGTAGGTCATTGCCCCAGTTCACAGAGATGGTATTCACAGTATTGCAGAAAGAGGTCAGACAATTTCGTGAGGATTGAATCTGAACAAGTTAACAGCAACAGAAAGCATGTGACTCTAGACTCCACAGAACAGATCCAGGTTACATTACAGTTAGTGAGAAGTTTTCCTGGCTTGGTCCTGTCACTAAGTTAAACATATTTATAAAAAGCATAGAAGGGGCGAACAAGGAAGGAAAGCTAAGCGCTGATTCTGGAAAGGTATCATGGCTCGTGGGCAGTTCTCCGAGTTTGCTGAGTCAATAAAATCATTAATCCTTTTCTGTGAGAATTGTACATAAATACACACTTCTTCAGCAGGTGTAGAATTCCATCCTCACAGGGGAGTTTGGTGCAAATTGCTGTGAGACACGCAACAGACTAACATATCATTGCTGCCTGAACACAGATGCACATACAGAAATCCTTCTTTTTCCTCTCTAATCTCCCTTCATCTGTGTTTCTGGATGATTGTTTCCTTAGTTTGATCTCTTTCCACTGCAGCTTGCTACCTTGCACTTCCCAGACAGAACAGGTACACATGTTAACAAGAAAATTCATTGGGAATGAGAAAAAATTAAGGAAGGTGAGTGGGAGTCAAATGATTTAATTTTTCACTTGCCCAACTGTCCTATTGTCTGTTTCCACCACTGTTGATAACACCCCCAGAATATCTAAAGTAATAAGAAATTACTGTGGCAATACCACAGCATATTCTCTCAGGTGACAAGAAGGTCATAATATCCTGTGTAAAACAGACCACATTCTACCTGATCTCACCACGACTGGGGTAAATATATGGTTGTCACACCATAGGTGGCTGTGAAGCGCAACCTAACTTGTGCTGGGGCAACCACAGAGATATTCTGATCTGAAATGAGAGCCTTTATTATCAGGACTTGAGGAAAATATGTATTTTTACCATTGTTATAGGCTTTACAAGTGACACTTGGAGTAGAAAAAAATAGAAATGCTAAATGCAAGGAAACATTGACTCTGCTAATGATAACCTCGTCTCTGCATACAGGACCAGTGCTCAAGGGGGAGAATGGTGTCTGGAGGATGGCTGCTCTAAGAAAGCCTTGGGCACACTTCATAAACCCCTGAACTGGAACTCCCAGTATATTGACTCATAATATCTCTGTTTGGCACTCCACAGACTCTGATCCATCCTGACATCCAAATTTCATAACTAATGTTGAAAAATTAGAGGAGAGAATTGAAGTGATTAAAGGATGGAAAAGTTTACAGTAAAACAGGTTAAGATCCTTCATTGTACTGCAAGTTTCTCCATGAAAAGGAACAGGCTTTGGAGCTGAGACTACCACAATTATCAGAGACTAGGCTAAAGGACTTGTCCCCAGCTAACTACACAAGGAACAGAAATTTCCTACCCAGGGGAACTTCTCAATAACCATCAAAAGACAACAAAATCAGGTGGCTGAATGTTGAAGCAAGACCATGTCAGACTGAAAATGAGATAAAATATTTTTAGAAGAATGGTATTTAATTACTGGGGAACTTCAAAACATTCTGGGGAATTTCCCATCACTGGACTTCTGCACATTTTTTTCAAGACTGGAAGTTTTCTAAAATATAAGCTCTACTTGAAGTCACATAATTATCTCTGAAAAATTCTGGCAACTCTTACGCTGTTATTGCAACAATCACTTGGTTTTGAAAATTGTACAGGGCAGGAATTAAACTGTCATTGTGATATTTGTAAGTGAAACACCTTAATCCTGTTGTTTTTCTAGTTTTATTTGCAGCCTTTTTCTTTAGTATCTGCATTTGCATTAAATATAAAACTGCTATATTTTCCAGCTCTGATGTTTTCTACAGCGCAAAATAGATGTCCGACAACTGGCTTAAAATACACCCCTCAAATTTCCTATCAAAGCAAAACTTAAAGGAGCGCATTTTTTAATTTTACTAAAGTTTTCACAAATTGAAGAAAATACTGGTGCACATTAGATCTGTTTAACACGGTATCAAGTGAGACAAGTATAAATAAAATGACTAAATGAAACTTTTACCTCAAGGTACATTTCTGTCATTATGAGTTTGTTTAATTCTAATAGCTGTTTAGTTCTAAAAAATGGCAAAGGTAGGAAAGAAAGGATAGTTGAATATACTTTAGAAGCAAACACAACATACACCTTTAGATAAAGTAATAAAAAAGCACATTACTGATATAACTGAATAACTCTATAACAATATACACACAAGTATGTGCCTAAAATGTCACACGGGGTGAAATGCAAACATTTGTCACTAAGTCCATTACACATATTTTACAAAACCAACGCACATTTGGAGCACCTTTTTCTTCATATTCTCTTCTATAACTACCTTAACAACTGCGTCTATACCTTAAGGGGCCAGTTCTGGTTCCATTAAAATAAAATTACCATTGGAACAGAAACAAATTAAACAAGCAAAGACACTGCGGGCCTCACACTATATTTACCTACCCAGTGCCTGAGCTGGGTTCTGTGCAGTTTTTGCTTAGACAGAACTAAGATCAGCAGAACCTCCTTCACCACACAACTGCCAAGAAATTGCCTTGAGGCTGAAACCGAGCCAAACTGTAAACGTACTTTAGGGTTTTTTGTTACAAACACCATGTCCATCAACATCCTCATCACTAAAATGAGCTGAAACATGGTCATTGAGGAGTGTATCCCGGTTCTGTGACACAAGGACTCTCCATAGCATTGAGAAAGTCACTTTTTCACCCCTTGTCTTATTGAACAGATGACAACTCTGTTGACAAAAGTAGCAGATTTAGGACCGGGAACATTATTAGATACATCATAATAGAAAAGATTCTCAGGATCTGGCCCCACTCAAACATAAATACAACAGAAATACTTAAATAGCAGAAACAAGTTCAAACCAGGAAAGCAGAATTTTTTATTTCAACTTTAAAAAGCCTTTTGAATAAATGACCTTAGCTGCTGTTCCAAAGTGGGAAGGGAGAGGCTTGGTATAGTGGCCAGGAGTCCAGCAGACAATTTTCTTCTTTTTTTAATTATTTTGTCACTGGTGTTATTTTAAAGGAAGTGCACTTAAGAAAAAAAAATAAATACCCCAAACTCCTTACCTCATTTAGCTGCAGATTCTGGAGTGGAAATCCTGAACTGAGGCAATGAGAAAACTGTCTACAGAACAGTAGGTTGGATAAGCACAGGTACTAGGTTATGTCAACTAAAGACTCCCAGGAGTGAAGATAAATGGATGTGATACTAATTTTAAAACATTTTGCTGAACACTCAAGCAGCCAATAGGGGAATTCCTTAGGTCACTTCCTGTTCATTTGATTGGATCTGCAACGACAACAACCAAGATGAGGTTGAGAGCGTTTGCATAAGGCCAGCTCAGTCCTCGGCATTCAAAGAGAACAGGTCTAACCGGGTTACACGCGTGGCTCCAGAACAAAAGAAAAACCTGGTAATGGATGAGGGATTGATTTCTTTGTAGTTGTTTTTTTTAAGACCATCCCTTCGTTTTTTTGTTTTTTTTTTTAATGGAGGTTATTTCAGGTAGATGGGGAGATCATAATTAGAATGGGGAGAAGTGAAAAGCAGGAATGTCCTAAATTAAAATTAGTCTGGAAATAACATTAGGAGATGCATGGTGTGGAATAACCCTGTGCTGGCAGGGAGGTAGACTGGGTGAGCCCATGTGATGAGCTCAATCCTTTCTTTTATACATTGAGAATACTGAAAAATGCATGAAAGGGGGGTTTATTGGTCTTTCAACTTCTCTGGGTATTTGAGAGTAGGTAAGAAACAAAATGAGGGAAAAAATAATCAGAGTGTGGGTATATGGGGTTGAGTATGAAAGTTCAGCTATATGCAGGTTAGCAGGGCAGAGAATCAGTAGACGTGCTCAGTCCAAAGTTTTCCTTGACCATGTGTGAGTTATTCCTCCAGCCTGCAACCGTGAACCTGAGCAGGAAACCAGGTGCCCAAATGAAAACAGGAAGCCTCGTCTGTTTCTCATTATTTCTCTAGTCAAACAAGGCACTGACATGGAAACAGTTAAAAATGCACTAAAATGTGGGCAGGTTCTGAGGTTTCATTAATTTGTATGCATAAACCAAGAAATGCTAAATATTATTATTCAGTGACTGTTCAGTGGTCTGTGTGAAGTGAATTTTCTAGTCTTTGCTCATTTTTGGTCCCAAGTCTCATCGTAAATTTTTTGCTGACAGATGCTGACAAGAGTGCTAGATTTACCAAGAACAGGAAGTGAATTGTCCTTCAACATCCAGAGATACTATTAATTATTAATCAAGGCTCATTGTCAATGTAGGGGAAATATTTCACAAATACTATTTATGCTGAACCTGATTTCAAGATAAATAATGGATCTCAGACTCAAGGAATGTCACCTTTGTTCCTATCATCCACACTAACACCAATTAAAAACTAAATTCCTTTTGTTCACACAGATAAGGTGCACCTGTGTACAAGTGTTGCTTGGGAAGATTCAATTATTTCTCACCCAGGTTAGGTCAAGTTCCATGGCTTCCATTGATTCTCACCTATCAAAGAAAGTTGTCCCTGAGGAAGAAGGAAGATTGTAAATACCCATCTTGGAGAGCTTCATTGTCTTGCATTTACAACACCAAGGGTTGAGGTTGTCCCTGCAGACAGCTAGGCAGCTATTTTGATAGGCCTAGCGCTTACAAGATTTCTCAAAGCATTCATGTCACTGAGTCCAAGTATTTGCATACCAGGTCATGTCTTGGTGAATATTTATAGCTTTCATCATCAAAATAATGCCTTAGCATGATATCAGCATGAACAATCAGTCCAGAGCAGGAAAAGCTAAGAAGCAAAGAACTAGCAAGCAGAAAAGAGCACTTTCCGTCCCATGAAGGATATCTTTAGGAAGAAACCCAAGTCTTACCTTGTGCCACTGAGCAAAACATGGGAGATTAAAGAATCACACTGAAATTCATCTCTGTGCTGCAGAAGCACCACAGGAGGATGTGACCACTGGATCTCAACATAGACAGGGAAAGCAGAATTTTCCTATTGCTGGAAAGGACATCAGCAAAAGCGGAAGATAAATGGTTCCAGTGTGGTACTGAGACTGGAATGTCACTTTCTGTTTGTGTGACTCTTGGCCTTTTCTGTTTCAGCTCCTAAGGGCAGAGACAGCTTTGGTCGCTAAGACGCAGAATACTTCCAGACAGACAAAAAAGCACATTGTACCAACAGGTCTGGACAGGGTGAAGCTAGCTTGGTCGGCACACCAGCATGCATTATTTATTACTGTGCTATTTTCAAAGGCAGGGTGCCACACAGGGTGGTGGCTCCCTAAATTTACTGCCCTACCTGGCCAACTATGCTGCCCCCATGCTCCCAAGTATGCTTATTGACACTTACATGTGGTTCAGCAAAGAGAGGATTACGGGTGGCTTTCGGAGACAGTCAGGCCTTTCCCTCTGTATATCCTTCTTTAGCACTGCAGCCACAAAATTAACATGAATTTGGTCCCCACACAGTTTTCTCTAGGTGGCAGAGAAAACATTAAAAACTTTATAACTAGGAACTTGGAGGCCACCATCACAGTCTAGCAGAAGTGCCAGTACAGATTCCCAGAATTAATTTAATTATAGCCATCAAACATCAAGGAAATTACCTAAATCTGTCTAGATTCTTAAATTGGCGTCTCTTACTGTAATGTCTGACACCTGATGAAAACAGACAACAAATGTATGGAAATTTCCATTTTTTCATTAATATTAATCTCTGCTTCATTTGTTAAATGCCAGTGGAATATCAAAAGGTGGGTATAAAGCTGATATGTAGGTTAGACATGCCAAGCAATTTGAGAATACAGAGTATGAGATTCCTGCCTTCATTCTGCTGCAACAAAATGAGAAGTGATTCATAAACTTTGATGGAAAATAATACACTTTCTGTAAAAACATCACTAGAGAAGCCAGAAGAAATAGGACAGATACTATTTCCAAGCATGTTCTATGTTATAGGCAAATGCCACCTGTTACTAAGGTTGCCCATTACTTAGGCTTGCAAGACCTTGTAATTTTTTCTTCACAGTTTGCTAAATTTTAGCCCTTAGCTCTTTGGCTAAATTGAAATTTTCCATCATAGGCATTTGCTTTGCAACAAAAATTAGAGTAGTTTTCATCCATAGTAGTATATGTTTTTCTGACAAATTCAAAAAGGCTAAGGAAAGTGCTGTACTTCGTATTTATAGTAAGAAATATTATTGCCTTTTCTTTGGACAGCTCAGGAACATTTATGCTTTAAGCACAGATTGATTACAACAGGCTGTCAAATTACTAGTATTATTTACCATTCCCTATAAAATCCAACCAAAGTTAGCCAGTTTAAAGCTTATCAACAAATCACAAAATCATGAAATGGGCAAGCTTGGAAGGGGTCACAGTGGGTCTTCTGGTTCAACCTTCAGAGCCATCCCAGAGCACATGGCACAGGATTGCATCCAAAGAGATCCTGAGTATCTCCAGTGAGGAGACTCCACACCCTCTCTGGGCAGCCCGTTCCAGTGCTCGTTCACCTGCACTGTAAAGTTCTTCCTCATGTTCAGGTGGAACTTCTGTGCATCAGATTCTGCCCACTGCCCCTTGTCCTGTTGCTTGGCACCACTGACAAAGGCCTGGCTCCATCCTCTGACACCCTCCTGTCACATACCATAGACATTGATAAGGGCCCCTCTCATTCATCTCTTCTCGAGGCTGAACAGGCCAGACTGCCTCAGCCTTCCCTCCTAAGTGAGATGCTCCAGTTCCTTAATAATCTCTGTAGCCCTCCACTGGACCTGCTCCAGGAGCTCCAAGTCTCTCTAGTCCTGAGGAGCCCAGAACTGGACACAGAACTCCAGATGTGCCTCAGCAGGGCTGAGTAGAGGGGCAGGATCATTTCCCTCGACCTGCTGGCAATGCTGTTCCAAATGCACCCCAGGATGCCCATCCCAGTGGCCTTCTTGGCCACTGCTGGCCACAGACAGCTTGTTTTCCACCAGGACCCCCAGGTCCTTCTCCACAGAGCTGCTTTCCAAGAGCTCAGCCCCCAGCCCCTGCTGGTGCAGGGGGTTATTCCTCCCCAGGAGCAGGACCTGCATCTGCCTTTGTTGAATTTCAGAAGTTCCCTCTGCCCATCTCTCCAGCCTGTTAAAGCCCTTCTGAAGGGTTGCACAGTCCTCTGGGGTATGGGCCACTCCTCCTGGTTTTGTGTCATCAGGGAACTCACTGAGGAGGCCTCTGCCCCTTCTTCCAAGTCATTGATGAAGCAGGTAAACCAGGCTGGGCCCAGTATTGAACCCTGGGGACACCACCAGTGACAGGGCTCCAGCCAGACCCCGTGCTGCTGATCATGACCCTCAGGGATCTGCCACTCAGCCAGTTCTCAACCCACTTCATTGTTCACTCAGCCAGTCCACACTTCCTGAGTTTGCCTATGAGGATGTTGTGGGAGACAGTGTTGAAAGCCTTGCTGAAGTCCAGGGAGACAACATCCACTGCTCTCCCCTCAAATCGTAATCCACATGATGGAATCATGAGGCAGAGCCTCGTTCCCTGAGCTTTCTTTTGGAGCAAGTGTTCTCCACTTCCTGACTTTACAAGGCTTTCCTAGCAGATAAAAAAGGCTATTCCTGTATATCCACCAAGTTGAAAAAGCAAATTTTCCAATGAGTCCTCCACTTGATCCAACAGCTACTCCAGTACACCTGGCAGAGGTCTGGAGGGGGCAGCTAAAGGCCTCGTTCATGGGATCAGCCCACAGGCTACTCAATGCCGAAGGAGCCATCTCTGCACACCACTTATTCAAAACCTAGAAACTGTACACAGGGAACAGAACTAAGAGATCATTATTAACATTGTGACAGGTTGGGAGGCACAGTACTTAGGGCACAGACTAGGGGGTACTCATTCAAAGGGAAGCTACCCAGTACTATGCATACAGGGAGTGGCCCTGAGCTGTATTTGCTGCACATGAATCAAACTTGTGCTGAAAACTTCTGCTCATTTCCTCATGAGTTTTCTTATGCTGTTCATCCTCATGGTATTTTAGGTATTATAGTTACACATGTACTTATAATGTAAATAAACATTTAATATATGTAGATTAGTGCATTACATTGTACTAATGCGTTAACACCAATGTTACAGTGTTAGCACAAAAACATTTATTGATCTTTATGAATCCCTAGTGGGGTGAGAAAGTAATAATTTATTGTCCCTATTTTAATGGAGAATCCTAAAATGATCAAGGCGAAGGTGTTTATTAATTCAAGGTATCCATTTTGAGTTGCCTGAGCACCATGTATTTAAAATATTTAGTTCTATAGTTATGTAAAGTACTGAAAGCACAGCTACTATTCATTCTCATTTCAGATTTTAGTACTTAGCACTTCTGTAAATCAGATTCCTTTTCACACAGAAAAGAAGGACAATTTTTATTTTTTTTAATTACCAAATATTGGCCTGAGTCTAGAAAACAGCCTAAGCATTTTGTCTGCATTTTTCCAGACTTAATCAATCTCAAGAAAAATCCATTACAGTTCTGCCAATCACTGTCTAGATAAATTATGAGTAAAGAAAGTAATTATAAGAAGGTTGGCAATGGTCACAGCAGAATATGAGCTTTGCAGACAATTTTGTGAAGATTCAAATTTTAAACCAATACAGCTACATATTTTAGTATTTTTACAGCTTCTTCACACACATAATAGCCATCAAACAGATCCCAACTTTCTGTTAGTTGATCTGATAAACAGGAAATCATTGAGTAACAAAGTTCCTTGGTTCTGTATGTTCTCCCCAGGAGAAGGATGTATCCTGAAAACCCAGATATGCCTCAAAAGGGGTACTGGATAACCTGATAAACAAAGGGATAAAGCAAACACTCTCAAATTCCTTTCACAGAAATCCATCTGTCAACCATAAAATACCATTTAAGCACCACTTCTCCTATTCCTGAAGAGGACCCCCACCACCTTGATCCTTTTGTCTTCCTGCAATACATCTCAGATCAAGAGTTGGATTTTTTTATTGAAAACATCACAGTGGTTTCTTTCATCATGTCAATCTAAAGATACAGAAAAGGCAAAATCAAGTGTGCATCCATTAATTGGACTTGCAGAAAAAAAGTTATGTAAGAAACTTTACAAGGGTCACTGCAAAACTGTCTATTCTCTGAGAGAGAGATCCATAAGAAAAAAAAACCATAGACATCTGCACTGAGAAATAGAATGAGGATAAGGTAGAAAGAAAAAGCCAATATAAATAACATATTAAGTTTTCCATGGAAAAGATAAGGGTAATAAATGGCCAGAATGAACTGTCAGGGCAAACACAAATTGCTTATACAAACTCTGAAAGAAATAAATGCAAATCCTAGAGATAGTATAGGCTTATAACTAATTATTTATTTGTTTTAGCCTCCTCAGTGTGCAGGTCAAACCAACTCAATGTACCATTGTTGCACAAACCATTGGGATAAACTTGTATGAGAAATAGGGAGACAAAGATTAATATTAATAATTAATGACTGTGACAAACAAAAAGATATGTAGCAATGAGGAGGCCATTAAATACAGGGTAGCATCAATTATGTTTTGCTTCTGATTTGAAGAAAAAATGTTAAAAATTTGTAAGGAGTCCACACTATCAATTGGTAAGTAACTATTTATAAGACTATCTTTTGCCCATATGAGCTGACAGTCCCCTGGATTTCTGTGAGATTTTGGCAATGTGTATCTAATAGTATTTTTATATAGCTGTGTATACTGCCTTTTCAGGACTCCAAAAGATTTAATTTATTATGAGGCAATACTGACTGTGCAATGATGTCTCAGAGGAAAACTTCATAACTATGCAATAGAGGGTGTTAAACAACAAGCAGGGCAAAATGACCTAATGGGTCTTTTCTATCTGTTGTGGTTTGAATCTCTTAGCAAACACTTTGAAGCTGCCAGAACCAAAGCAAAATTATGAGAACATAAAGAAGGCAAACACAAAGTAATGCACAAAGATTAAAAAAGAAAGGAGCATAGATATCATGAGATAAACTTTTAGTAGGCCTCAAATACTTCTGCTGTTACATTAATAAACCAGGACATGCTAAAACCACAAGGAATCGGGAGAGGCATTACCATTCCTGGTGTTGCACATCTCACTTCCAAAATCTGGTGAATATAGAAACTATAAGTTTGTGCTAAGTTCATAGAGATAGGAACTGGAGCACAGCTATAGAGCTTAGAAGAGTTCTTGTGACACGTAGATACTTTGACATTGTAGTATAATTGTAAAGAAAGTAGAAGTAAGCATTGAAAGTAGTGACTGTGTTTCACTATATACAGAATATATCAAACATTTTAGGAAACCTTCAAGTGGGTAAATGGCTCCCAGACACAGAGTGCTGATTCTTATGATGCAGTGTATCATACCAAATTAAACTTTTCCCAGCTTAAGAGTGTTGGATTCCCTAAGAGCCCTATGGAGTCATTTAAAATCTAAATGGTTGGAACATTCCCAAACTTAAAAACTGTTCAGAGAAGAGAATTTGGTTTGAGCTAATCTCTAGATTAGCTAATTTGGGTTGTAGGTCTCTAATCTCTAGAAGAGACCTACAAGGAGCATGGATAATTTCTGTTATGTGCTGGGATAGCAGAAAATTAAAAAATAAGGACAACAAGATGCTACGAGAACACATTAGGAGCCAATAAAATTGGATTGGCAGGAATGGCAGGGCCAGTTACATGAAGAAATGGGAATTGTTCACACTGTAATCAGCTACTTGAAAGGCAGTCACCCTTGTAATCCATACAGCATGGGAAAATGAAACAGAGATGAGGAGTCAAGGACAACCCTGGACAAAATTACCCATGTCCAGATTTAGATCAGAAGCAGTTTAAGGACAGGATGGCACAGCACATGTCCTAACTGAGAATACAGAGACAAACAAATTGAGATGCAGAGCAACTGACTGAGAGATTACAGATTTGATTAGTTAGGAGGGATCTGTGGTAGCACTGCTACTCCCCTGGATTGCTCAAATAGGAATATGCCCAGCAAAGACCCAGGACAGCATGAATATGTGGATGCCCAAGATGTTCAATGTGAACTTCTCACTCTTCATGACACTGAAGAGCAGGATTCTGGATGAGTGCATTTCGTGCACGTCTGCATGCATGTGAGTGAGCATTGCATGACTGATTGACTGCAGAGGGCATAAACTGGGAAACTTCTTATGCACATTTCTGTCTTGGTGTATGAATGTGAGCTGAGTGAATTTAAAAGAGAACATTCATGCATTTGGGAAAGGGTATTAAAGAAGACTCCAAGATTTCAGCATTTAGAGTCAGGCAATAGATATATCTGCCATCAGATGAAGTTGGAATAGCTTCACAGAAATGAATGGAGGGGGGTCTAAGAACTATATAGGTACAAAGGACAATAAAAACCCAACCCTTCATGGTTCAAGTTAGCCTTAGGAGTCATACCAGAACAGATCTTTTGAGGGCATCTCCAAGCAAGCAGCTACCTGCAAGATAGAGATGTGAACAATTCATAGGCTAACTTCCAATCTTTGTGATTATGAGAGGATTTCCTTTGCCAACATCTGAGCAGGGGAGTGAGGGTTAACCCTTGAACATAGCTGTAGCAGGCAAATCTTTCAAAACCAGTTTATCCCAGTTCCGGTAACTGCACAATGTTCAGTGCCTGTAAGATGCAAATATCAAGTTTATGATTAACTGTGTTAAATTCCATGGAACTGCAAGTACTTTTATTTGTTTGTATAGTGAAATTGAGACAATGCACCCTTTCCTTACTATGCTTTTACATTAATAACATTTAAAATAAAACCTTTCCCTGGATGCATGTGCTACATCCTTATATTTCCAGAGTTTTCTTCACATCCTTTAGTTGGAAGGGGAGTTAGTTAGCACACTGTCTGCCAGGGATTATGCATGTCTGGTGCATGCGTGACCAGAGGAAATATCATTCTAAGGAAGAAGGGGGATAGAATAAGCAAATATTTAACACTGACCTCACTGGAAGTCAGCTGGTTCCCACTACAAAACTTGCACTGTGGAGAGAGACTTTTTCTAAGCAGGAGAGAGAGGAAGACTTCAGAGGCCTGGGTTATTCCTCTGGGTTCTGTCAGAATCTTTGAGCAATTTGCCTCTCGAGGTTTCTCAGTCACGATGCTAAGGAGGCTGCCCTTCTTGAAACACTATAAAGATGTAACACTGTAAAGATGAACACATTCCTGTTCATGAGGCATTCCAAGTTTCAGTGGTTATGTCTAGAGATGAAAACTGCAGAGTTTATTAGTGATGCCACAAAGGGAGATCTTGGATATACCAGAATGTGTACCATGCTATTGTACTAGCACTTATCATGCTAATTAAACTTGAGGGGAACAGAAATTCAGCCTTTATCCTTGGAGTTCTGCTGCATTAGTATTTGAGGTGGGTTGTTCATTTCTGATGCTCCTAATATTTTCCAGATGCCTTTTACTCAGCAGAGATTTCACGTTTCTTATCCTTGCATCTGGCACGTTGTTCCCAGATTGTAGCACATGTACATCACCTTTTCCAGGACAAGGGGCCAATGTAACTCAGTTCTGTGGGTGTTTGCACTGAGGAGCTTCATCTGCCTCTTACAAACCAGACTATTCAATCTGGAAGGTGACCATGTGAACAGTATCACAGGCACTGCAGTGAGGCACACTGACACGAAGCTGGCACCTCATCACCCTGTATAGGGTTACTACACAACATTGCATTAGTCAGAATTAATGACTTGATTTATTTAGAAAGAAAAACCTTCTCCCGAGTTTCTCCCATGCCCTTTCTGAAACAGCTTTTAGCAGCTGGCATTCTGGATCTGTGGGAGGAAAGAATGAGAAGAATTGTAGTGACTTTAATAGGATTTATTCTGTGGCTTGCAAACTGGGCTCAGTGACCCACAGCAAAACAGCCCTGAATTTCAAAGGAGTGAGTCTCTCCTTGAACTGCTCCCTAAGACAGTGAAAGCCTTGGAGCTGGAGTTGTGATCTCCAGGAAACTTCATCACTGGTCTCATGCCCTGCAGGAGATGCTTCTACTTACATGCAGACATACTAAGAGGCAGCAGTGCTGCTTGCAATCACCCCAGTGGTGGGAAGCTGTCCCCCACTGATTAAGGAGACAGGTGGCTTTATCATGCACTCCCACACACATGTACACACTGCAGAAATGCCTCTCCAGAGCACACCTGAGGGACACACCTACTGGGGCTGACAAATCTGGAGGAAAGAATAAACACAGACTTTCAGTCAATTTCTGTACTAGGAGATTGCACCATTGCTACTAAAATGGATTGGATATTCTGTTCTTTCTGCCAAGTACATAATTTAGTTAATGGTCTTGATGGTCTAATATAAATGGGGGGCAGGCACAAGATCTATAGATCTGAGCATTCTTGCATATGGACAGTAAGAGCACAAAAAGCATGTTCTTGGATCACAACACAGGAAACACAGAAAAATATGTTAGTATTCCCAAAATTTACAGAAGAAGAAATTGGGTGGAGAAGAAAAGGAAGGAGGTGGGAAAAAGGGGGAAAAAACCAAGGAGAAGTTTCAACTTAATAGGAAATAGTACAGTCACTTTCCATATTTTTTTTCTCCACCATACATTTGATTGTATTTATATATTTTTTATATTTATAGATGGCCTGCAGTGGTCCTTTCTAACCTTAACCACTCTGTGATTTCATAGGACACTTCAGGCTCTCAGGGACCTCAGAACGTGTCTAGTTTAGCTTCCTATTCAAGCCAAAGGTTGCTATAGGTTTTGGGGCTTTTTTGTCCCTTTAAAGCAGTTTCTTGATCAATCAAGTGTATTTCATGAATTGAAACTGCTGTTATAATTATCACTATAACCAGTCTATCATCTAGACTAGTTTTAAACTTTCCTCAGAATGGTGCTCATACCTCTTTCTTTACAGACTCTTCAGAGATTTTTCACATTTTGGCCAAAAGTTTATCTGGCTCAGTTTTGCCATGATCATGTTGAAAAATATCTTCCAGTTATAATCCACTGTCATAGTCCTCTCACCATATCACTTCATCTTCTGAACTGTACCCCCTATCTCTTTTCACACCTCCAATAATACTGGTAGGTAGAGGCACCAAGGCACCATAAAATCCATTGTCCATAAGGATAGGAGTTGAAAGAAAGCAGCAATTCGTGTGCAATTGTGTGCCGTAAAAAAATAGCAGAAGCAAATTCCCCTGAAAATAGTGGTTAATTATATGTGAGTCCAACCATTGTTAAATATTACCTTCAGCATTTTTCTCCACATAGCATAGTTGCATAAAACAGATTCCATTCCCAGCACCAGGTCTCATCCCTGGAAAATCGATGGCAGTGGAGGCAGGTAAGCCATGATATGTTCATACATTGTTTCATTGAAAGATACAAAAAAAAAAAAGAAATTATAGAACTCGAAGGCATATCAGCCATCTTACTATTCCAAACATTCATCATATAAACACTGTAACATATGAATTTGATGTGAGCTTCTAATGACATAATTCTTCATGGAATGCGATTTGTTTATAATAATAAGAAATACAGAATGTGTCATAGAATCCTGGCATGAAATAATTTAGTATGCAGCTTCTAAGGCAGGAACATAATGTTTCTATTTTGCTGTCACTGAACTGTCATTATTAAAATAATGAAAAAGATGGGGGAAGAAGGAGAGAGAGACTGGCAATGATCTATGAAGCACCATTTGGTAACTATTACTATTCTTTGAGATGCAAGTTGAAAACCTGTGTATAAAATGAAGACCATGTTTTAGAAACACCCTCAAGATCAGATTTCAATAATTTAAAATTCAGAATGAATTTCTATTTTATAAATATACACATTTATATATATATATATA
>VZRH01007072.1:1788600-1832841 GCA_013397555.1 Urocynchramus pylzowi | reverse complement strand
TATATATATATATATATATACACATTTATACATATATATAATTTTGACCGAAATTTATCTGAATAGAAGTGACCATTTGCAATATTTGAAAGTGAACAAAAGCTTTAAACTATGCCATGTTTTTGTGTAGACAGCTGAGAGCTGATAGAAAGAATTATTTGCTGTTCAGTTCTGACAGAGTACACTGTTAGTAGCCAGGCTAGCAGATTCAAAACTTCACCTTCACTGGATTTTTTAAATGCCCTGTTAACACGGACGCTCATTCCCAGCCATGGGTTTCACAGCCTGGTTGCCTGGGAGCAGAGGAAGGAGCCTGAAGAGTGCAGCGATGCTCTGATGATACTCAGTTCAGCCCTGGGGCTGGCTCAACTCTTGGGTGCTGCATTTGCCTGTTTAAAATCAGCTCCTCTTTACTAATACCCAGTGGTGTCACTGCAAATAGCTACATCACCTGGCATTTTTCAAATTGTTTCAACTGCAAATTTTATAGACAGATGAGTCCCTTGGACATAGGTATGAAAATAACAAATCTCCTGTACGAAAGGACAATAAATCATGACTCAGGTGACTCACTCCCTGCATAGAGGACAGAAAATGAAAGAGTAAGCCCTTGAATAAGAACTGACTGAGACCTGAGTGAGACCAGTTACTGAGATAATTAGCTAAGGTCTTTTCATTTGTACATTAATGAACCAGAAGATCAAAGACTTTGGCTAGGCCTGTAACCACGACTGCAACATTGTCTTGCTATGCAATAATGAACTCATTATTGGCTGCTTTCATAAATTACATGTGGTAGACTATTTTATTTTTAATACTGTACATAAAGCACAAAAACAACTACAATGTTGTTTTAGAAAATTTTAATTGCTAAGCATGCGCTTTCGTGTAATAAGCACATTCTTACTTTCAGCTGATTGCTGCTACCAATTTTGTCCTTTCACTGGAAATTTCCTGACAGGTGGCAAACCTTCTCTTCTTTTGTGGAAGAAAGGGGAAATAAGTGACTGAATGACCAAAGTGAACTTGAAGTATGTTGCATCACTTGAGAAAAATCTATAAAATCTACCTCAGAGGTAGGAAAAGCAGATTAGCATGCTAAGATTATCTGAGATTGAGAAAAGTAAATGTTCCAACACTCAACTTCACCCTGTCTTTTTGTGCCAGCATGTTTCTGCCATTTAACATATTAGGGACAGTTATGTCTGGACCAATGACCGCAGAGTTGATGTTTAGCTTGGAAAATGATGCACGTAAGGCTCTGGAGTTGATCGTAGGAAATCTGGAATGTTTTTCTACTGTAGACTTTCTGCAACATTGAAGACAGGTTATATGATATTTATCTTTCAGGTCCAGAGCTGTAAAGCACTGTATCATTTTACACAGCTGCTGGAAGAATTAATGTATAAATGTTCACAATCTATAGTTAAGAAAAGTTTACAAGCACACACATCTAATTGAAACTTCCAGATAAAATCACAGCAGTTCATGAAGGAAGTTGTTGACTGTTAATGTTGGCAGTAAGATGTGATATGGAGAAAAACTTTGTCACAAATTGGCAAGTTATTATCATGTGGGCATGTTAGTATATGCTCTCTTTTAAAATGGCATAAGAAAGAAAGGCATTTTATCTGTTGGCAAAGTTTCTGATGCAAAAATTATATATATATATATATATATATATTCACATTTATTTATGACCCACTCAGAAGATCTGACACTGCTGGGGAGAAGTTTAAGCTTAGGCATTAAGCCATCAGTTGCTACAGTAACAGCAATTATTCACTGCTCTGGGACATAGGGTAAACCTGACACATTGATTGCCACCCCCTCCTCTCCCCCCCGCCCCCTAAATTTTTTTACTTAATGATTTACCTTCAAGCTGATGATCAGATGATTCACAACTCAGATGTAAATAAGGGCGAGTGAAATCCCAGCATCGAACAGTTTATTCAAAATCTCTTTTTGCCTGGAAATTATCCACAAGGTAACATTTTTCCATGTGCTTCATTAATTTGAATTGCTCTGCAAACTTTTGTCAACCCCCACAGTTCTCACCAAGTATTCACCAAAGCTTTTGTTTCCAGCATGACTATTCATAATGTCTTATTCATCTGTGACCTCAGTAACATGTTATGGTTGTTTTTCTCCCTAACTGGATGACTTGAAAACCCACAAAGAAGAAGGCTGCAGGAACACTTCCACCGAAAATACTCGTGCATGTCAGAGCACGTCACTGCAGGAGTGCGGCTAGGTGGATGTTTATGGCTCGTCCCTATTTCACAAACTCTATAGTAAACAAAATGGCAAAGCCAAATGCAAAGCCCAGCAAGTACGGTCCTGGGTTGTTATTAAAATATACATTCCCAAAGCTCTTTGAATGACTTCAAAGTTCCCTTGAGAAAGACATGGAGAAACTCATCATTGCTTCACTGATGTGCAGGACCTGTAAAGTACAGTTTTGGTGCGCTCTTCTTATGTCCTCAAGAGAAAAAGGGATGTGGTTGAGAGACTTTCAGCTAGATGTAGCTCCCCAGGAAATGCTCACGGCCTCTAAAAGATGCTTCAGCCATAGGAACTTTAATGTCCCAGTGGGTGCCAAGGGGCACTGTCACTGCCAGTGCTTCAGAGTGCCTCCTACACTGCCTTTGGAAGTCTTTTGTGAGGATTTTAGTGATGAACAAGAACTTGATCTAGACACTGAGTTCTTTTTGCTATACTATCAGAATGTTTACTGTAATGTCTATTAAAAAAAAAAAAACAATAGCAAGAAAAGAGCCTCCTAACATCTAACACCCAAATCTAAATGCAAAGTCAGAAGACGTGTGCCATCAGCTTCAAGGACACCAGGAACCGATACCATGGCTCCATGCCAGGAGCACTGCCCATCTGAGCTGCATAGCTGGAGGCTTTCTGGAAAACACATTTTTTTGTGTCACTTCAGCTCTGAATCACAGCTGTTTCTTGGTAATTTTTTGGAGGCAGAGTCCTCTCCTTCCTCACAGGGTCCTGCTTCACCCCACTCCACACTAGCTTCTGTAGCCTGCTAATTTCAGAGTTGAGGTAGAGCTAAGGTGTTAGGTTAACCTGCCACTCCCTTTGTCAGGGCAAGAATATCTTCATTGTATTATGTGAGTCTAAGAAACATCAAAAACTGTTTATCTCTGTTACTTTTAGCCCATTTAATTATCACTAAGTATCAAGAGTCCGAATTGCTCCAGCCCAGTAATGGAGTTAGGCTTCCATTGTCCTCATTTGGCTGGTGCAGGGAGGAAGCAGGATCTCTAGACCTGTTCCAGATCTTAACATTGCCTTTTCTTCTGCCTGCCCATGCCTGAAATTGGTAATGAGAAAGCTATTCATTCCTTTGCTCTCAATACAAAGCATTATATTAGCTTGCTGTCACTTTGAGTGCTAGCTTATCTCTCTCCACCTGCAATTAAAATGTCCAAGGAAGGGCAGCACAGTCTTAAACTGCACCTTGAGATAAAACCCCTTTTTGTTGGATTAACTCCTCTGCACACACACTGCACAATTTGCATTCTTGCATCACAAACAAGTATTTCCTGCAGTCCTATTGTCCCATCTTCATCAGAATTCTGGTTTCTAAATCAGTTTTCACACTGACCACTCAATACTCAATTTGTCCTCTGGCAAAAATCATTCCCAAAGACATGTGAATTTCTGAATGGGAAAGAAGGAATACCTTTAGCCACAAATACTCTAAAGGGTTGTGGGGTTTTTTTTTTTCTCTTGGGTAGTGAACCAGATGAGAGCATAAATTCTTCCAGTAATTTTCCCTCTCCTATAAATGCATCATGCTATTAAGGCAGCTCGAGAGTGAAGGTGAGAACACTCCCATGAATTCTTTCTGAAATGAAGCAAACATCTAGGTAGAAAAAGATCAAAGTGAAATAGGCTTTCCAGTCTGTACTAACACACTGATCTTGAGCCATAACATTTACTGTCATTAATCTGTGAAATATTTGGCACAAAGACATGCAATGGCTGTATCACTAATCATAACTGGGGGAGTGTATCTTTGCTCCTGTTAGCTTAAAAGTGGATCTGACTGTGAAGGTTAGAACATCCAGGCATTTGAAAATGTGGGACATACAAACCTCACAACAGATTACATGATTTGATGCATCACCAAGACATCAAGGAAAATTAAGCTTAGGATGAGTCTCAAGGTCTGTGCAATCAGTCACCATTCCTGCACATGGGCAGATTGTGAAGAAGCTGTTTCTAGGACTCCACTGCTTGACAATGAGTCAAGTATAATGCTTTTTGATATTAAAATTAAATATCTACAATTGAATGTCAATAAGACAATCAGGTAATGGAAAAACATTAATCTTAAAAAAAATAAAAAAAAAAGGAAAGTAAAATTTTCACAGTTGAAAACTCTTTTTTTTCTACTAAACAGCGGGGAAAAGAAGAGAAATAAGTAGAATGGAATTTTAGTTCAGCTTTTAGCAGAAGTCCCAACTGTTTTTAAGCTGGTTCTTGATCTATAGATGTAAGGACTTAGGTGAACTAGCAACATCCAGAGAGACTAGGACATAGCAGTTACAGTGCTTAGGTTTGTTATAGTCATCTGGTTTCACTGAGGTTTTCTTTACTCATTTTAATTCTCTTTTAAATCATCTGTTGTTACAGAGTCCCTAAAATGCATTATGGAATTGCAAGCTAAAGCCAAGGCATACCCACTCAACAGTGACTCACTGTGCAGCCTGGGCAAGTGTCTGTCTCAGTTCAGGAAGAGGTGAATGGGGCAGTGATAGTTCTCAGTCTCATAAAACACTTCAAGAACTTCCTGTGAAAAGGAGTAGCTCTGTCACTACAGTCTCTTACCTGCCTCCTTTCTAGCCCAGTAACACAGGAAGAGCAAAGGACAAAAGCCCTGCAGAAAACGAACTCCTCCTGCTCAGCATCTGTTTATATCAGATGTTGGAACCCCCACCCATCCCTTCCTGACACATCTGGTAAGTGTATCTCCTCCACAAGGCCAGTAATGCACCATCAAGGGAATGGGAGGTAGGGTAGGGACTGGCAGTAGGATAAATGTACTGAGAGGGAGAAAGAAATTAAGGGAAAGTCTTACAGCAAAGTGTACATTCAGTTGTTTCAGGAGTTTTCTTAATAGCAGGTCCATGAAAAAGGCAGAGGGGAGGGCTATGGAGGGCTGTGAGCAGGTTGAGGATACTGACAGCTGAAGGACAGGGCTGCAGCTGGCTCTGCTGTGTCCACTAAGCACCCAGTGGCTGGAGGCTTGTCAGGTCCCAGGAGCGTTACTTGTGGGTCAGTGCCCTTACTGTTCTGGGCAGCGTCGATCCGTACATCTAAACTGGCAGAGAAAAAGTAATGGGACGTGGTCTAAACTTTTCATACTTTTAGTAGAGATAAAGTAGCTGTTACAACATCCTTTTCTGGTTGTCCTCCTGGTCCTAGATAAAAGTGGAAGTTACAAGAGTACTTTGGTGATCTGCTCTGGGTGAGCCAAAGTGCCTTGGCTCTGGCTGGTGCAAGATCAAGCCCTCTGCAGGGAGCAGTGTCAAGGTAAGAGCAGCGAGTGTGCTGGAAAACACAGGTTGCAGACACTGTAGAATCAGTGCTGTTTCCTGCTTGACTCAGCCTTTGTTTTTAATTTGGTATTGTCATCCACTTGTTTACACTGATACAGACCTAGTCTGGATAAACCAATCCGTGATTTCCAAACAGCTAACACATTCCATCACAGGTCATAATCCCACGCTTGATTGGTCCATCATGGCCTATAACAGTCATGCCAGTGTGTGGAATTGCACCCATTTCTTGCTTTGCTTGTCTCAGACAGTGCCACAAAGGTGAATGTGAATGGTGGTAACAAAGCATTGGGTTCTACTGATGCAACGTGATCGGACTCAGCTGCAATATCACAGTTTCATCATGCAGAAGGCTTTGAAGAACCAAACAGACCCCAAACAGCCTGTGAAGCACAGCTGCAGGTCAGAGCTGGGAAAGCAGTGTTGGCCAGAGGGAGACACCCAGAGCAATGCAGGTGTATGGGGTGGGTAGAGATAGATGCAGAGGGTCTGACACGGACAGGTATTACTCGATAGAAAGAGCAACTTCAGGACAAGGGAAGGAGCACCATCTGGTGGAAAACAGGTCAAAATTAAAACCAGTGATTCTCCTAATCTTTTCTTCATCACCTGGCAAAGAACAAAGGAATTACTGTCGCCTCTAACTCACTTTGTACAGCTCTGGGAAGCCCTGACTTACTCTTCACTGAATATCAGATCTGTCTCAATGTATGTAATCTGTGCAGCTCATCACATGACATAAAAACAAGTCTATGAGTCTGGGGAAGCTTGAAGTTTTAGGACGGTTTTGATCTGAATTCTTAAGCAGAATCAGATTCAGGTATGACATGTTTGGGTTTGGTTTTTTTTTTTTCAAAGTCTCCTCTTTTCTCACCTGACCATTTCCATTGAACCCGTGGTTCCCTGGGACTCCTACTCGTGTGTCAAATATAGTTAAAACTAGTCAATAGCTAAAAAAGGTCCAAGGAGGCACACAGAAAAGATGCACATGAACTTAGACACACACCACCTTTCTTAGGAAACAAGAGTGCAAAGAGAAGAAGACAAATTGAGCCATTGGCTCATCTGATTGTTTTTGCAATGAATGGATCTCAGTCTAGTGATTGCAGAGTATTTCTACAGGAGTATTCAACATAGCAGCAAAAGGATGTCAAGCAGCTATTTGGTATACAATTCAGAAGAACTAAGAGCAACATTCATTAGAATTAAGCAAATGAGTTAGAAATCAAGTCAATTCCACTGATTCTGTAATTTGGAAAAAGAGAAAACATCTAGCAGTAGTTTCAGAGTTTAATACTGAGCAAACACCATTTAAAGTTTCTAGAATAGTGAAGATCCAAGGGTCACCTGAAAAGAAACTTCAGAATCAGCAGCTTTGCAAATTACATTAGAAGCAGGCTGCACCAAGTTTCTTAAACTGTTCCCTCAGTTGGGGTCAGTTTCTTTTCCTCACCTTGATTTTACCAGCATTTAGCTGTCTTGTACTCGGTCCAGCCACTTGCTTACTCCCCCTTGGTGGGAAAAGTGAGAAAACTCATCAACTGCAATAAACTTGGTTTAATAGGTAAAGCAAAAGCTGCACACGCAAGCAAAATAAAACAAGGAATTCATTCACCACTTCCCAGGCAGGTGCTTGACCATTCCCAAGAAAGCAGGGCTGTGTAACAGCTACTTGGGAAGACAAACACCATAACTCTGAACATGCCTCCCTTCCTTCCTCTTTTTGTGGATTTATGTGTGAGTATGGTGTACAATATGGAACCTGACCAAATCTCACTGTCTTACCTTTGCTGTTTACCATGCTGGGAACCACTTACACAATAGTAACAATTGCACAAGGAAATGAGCACTTCTGTGTTTTCACAGTTCTAACAACAGATGTATTCAGTCCTTTAAAATCCACCCTCTAATTTTGTTTAGGGATGTTTCTTTTGCACTTGTGTATTCCTTCACTAAAAAAAACAAGATCTCATTTTTTTTGTTTGGTTTTTTTTGGTTGTTTTTTAACTGGAAAATCACAGTTCAATGGATGAAGTATTCCCTTACCTGGATTATAATTTTGGACATCTTCTGCTCTAAGAAGCTGTTTGCCCATCCTGCTGTAACCAGTTAGCTTCACATATTTGAACCGGGTAGAATTCATCCCTGTCTGTTTTGACCAAGAATGTAATTTAATGTAATATTCTTTTGAAGTTGCTATATTTTCACAAAATATTGCAAATTTTGACAAAAGGTAACTTTCTTGTGAAAAAATGCTGCCCTGGCAGATTCCTCACCAGCACTGCATTCAGGTATTTACGAAAAAATGCAATGAGTATCTAAAAAAAAATTCCTAACCTCTTCCTAGGAACTTGGATCTTTCATCTCACCAAGGAGTCATAAGAGGGTGGTTAACCTGTGAGCTACATTCCTCAATGACACACTGACCTGCTTGGGAAGGCAGGATACAGGGCCCTTACACTTGCCCATGTAGCTTACACTACATCTGCCAAGCAACAACTGCATATTCCAAGGAGAACTTTCCAGAGGTAACAGAGGTAATAGTGAACTTAGACATGGAGCCAATGCTAAGAGAAGTGAGAATTTGACTCACTAGCTGAAAGTACTTGATCAGTCCAGCCTGCTCCCTGTTTCAGTCTGAGACCCCTGCTTGGGTATGTTTAATGTAGTCATCTTGCTTCTTTGCAGGTAATTGTGGGTTCAAGACATGTATGTGTCCTCCCAGAGACATTCTCTTCTTTTATTATTTTTATTTTTAAATGGAAATAGAATTTAAACAAGGAGCTACCTTTTCCCACTCTGCAGTTAAACAAGGTTTCATAAGTTTAAGATAAGTACATATTGGTTTAAAACTTCAGGCTTCAAGATTTATATGTAATTATGTTATGATCTCAATGAACACAGACTGCTTGTTTATTGTGTTCTTTATTGAAAATTCTCTATCCAAACTGAGTTTGAGGTTTCTCATTGCCACAAGATATATAATTCTTTCCTTGACCACACTCTTATTCTTCTTTTTGTTGTTTGGGATTTTTTTTCTGTAATGAACTAATAAGAGGGATGGTTGCAAAATGAGTACAGGTTTTATGTAAAGCTACTGCAGACAGTCAGTTAAAGCCATTTGTAGCTAATTGATTAAGATGCATGACAAGTTTCAGATCAGAGTTCCATTTTGTGAAGTAGTTACGTGCATTGGCAGATAGATAGATAGATGATAGATAGATAGATAGATAGATAGATAGATAGATAGATAGATAGATAGACAGATGGATGGATGACAGAATTTTAATGGAAGAGTATTCAAACCTTTGGAGCTCTACAACACTTAACATCCTGAATGAGCAGAAAGGAGCCTTTGCCATTGATAATTCTCCATATTTTATCCTTGTTCTATAGGCAATTATAAACAGGACTTTTAAGCAAATTGAGGTATCCAAACCTGCTTTCTGTTCAGGTTTACAAACATATTCCCCTCTGAAAATTCTAGGTCATGAATGGTTACTTATTTATTTCAAGAAAAATATTGAAATGACAAATGAATCACTTAGATTACCTACATTTCCATACTTAATAATGCATGTGTCTTAAAGGAGTTGATTTATCTTAATGGCAATGACACTCTAAAATGTACCTCATCATGTGTCTAAATGAAGGAAGACTGCAGCCACACTAGGTACTGAAGACTTTTTCCAGGCACAATTTACAAATAAAGGGGTTGTTCTTATTTGAAAACTAAGAATGCCCATGAAAACTGAAATGCCCATTAAAGTCCATTAAATGCTAGAGATTCCTTCCAAAAGGTAATGTTCACAGTTTTACAGGAAAAAAAAGATGCAAAGAATAATATTAACTGGGGACTAAAAACTGATGGGAGAAGGAGGAGTGGTCCTTGTGGCTGTAAAGCTTACACTGTCAAACTTTGCAGAAGCACTATCTGATAAGACCTGTATCCCACTCTCATATGCTGTCTAATCTATGCAACAGCTGGTGCTGTTGTAATGCAGACTCGTGGTTATCCCAAAGGGAAGACTGAAGGTTTGAAAACACCATTGCAGACCCCAACAGTAAAAATGTACAAATACACTTTCTTCATTTTCTAGGGGTTTGGCACACGTGCAGGATGGCAGCTCCCATTGCTCCCTGCCTCTGCCCTCCCAGGGCACCTCCCTGGCAGCTCTTCCCTTACAGAAATGTACAGACACATATTAGAGCAAATGTTCTCCAAGCATGACAACTGATTACTATCTGACTTGGCCTTGGTACAGCCTGAGCGTGTTAAGACCTGACAGTATTTCAGTGTTGTAAAAGGAATTCAATGTGCAGTGAGGGCATGCCTCCTAAACTTCACTGAAAGTTGGTTTGGGAGAGATCTGCAAGCCAGCATCACAGAAAATTAATGCATGGTAATAGGAGTAGTATAGCATGTGTAATCCTAGCTGAGTTCATAAAAAAAGAAAAACATAGCAATTGTTGCAGAAACTAACATTGTACTTGCTAGCTCCCAGTTCCACTCCCTGCTTTTCTGGCTGACCTCTGTCTGTCATCTGTCTGTTCAGGAAAGTGGACGTGAATTAGTTAAGTGTGTGAAGTTGTTATGTATATCCTAAAGGAAGTTAAACCTCCAATTCAGTGTTGTCATGTAGCCTTAAATCACTATAGCCCAATCCTCAAGAGTAAAATTATGATATTTAGCTTTCTTTTAACAAGCATAATTTATCCTACCCTAGCTGTCATTCTATCTTCTGACAAGTTTTTGCAGAGCTCTAGTCATATACTCTTGCATTCTGATCCTTTCAGAATGTGAGGCAAATGAGGAGTTCAGATGTAAATCCTTTGTGAATGCAGAAGGAAAGCCAAATGCCCCTTCCCCAGTGCCTCTTCCCTGCCCACCCAGAGCATGCAAATGTTCTTTGGGATGTGTGAAGGGTTAAGAATTGTTCTTCATGCATAACAATGTGCATTTATCTGTTAATCCTTCATGCTCTATTCCTAAAATGTCAAAAGCATTGTTTGAGCCAGCAGCATTGGCAGCATGAAGATTTCTGTATATTGCTCAATATTCCCAAGGAACAGCAGACACAAAAATGTTCATTTCTTTCTGGAAGCTGTCTAGTTAATGGTTAGTTTCAACTGACTGCTGCACTGGTAGCTTTCAAGGTCATTTCATGGAGAAACTCAACAAAGGAGAGCAGCCTTAAGTGACCTTTCCAAATAGTTGTGGACTCCCACTATGCTTCTTTACAGAACAAATTACTGCTACCCCAATTTTCAGGATTAAACCAAAGCAAAAGGTCAAACGTGTGCATTTCTACAAAGAAATGCATGGCAAGACAAGAAGTCAGGCACCTGGGTGTCCTGGGTGCTGGCTGGGTGTCCTGGGTGCTGGCTGCTCTCAGAGTCCCTGGGCTGTACTTCTCTGTGTTTCAAACAAAACACACATCCCTCTGAGCCTCCTGAACAGAACAGAACTCCTGAACATAGTTTGGAAGGGCTTTTGAAGCAAGGCTTTCTTCCAAGGAGTTAGCGTGCAGTGTTCATGGTGGGCTGCTTTAGGAAGAAGAA
This sequence comes from Urocynchramus pylzowi, assembly GCA_013397555.1. Taxonomy (NCBI): domain Eukaryota; kingdom Metazoa; phylum Chordata; class Aves; order Passeriformes; family Fringillidae; genus Urocynchramus; species Urocynchramus pylzowi. Next base: position 1,821,691 of record VZRH01007072.1, on the reverse strand, counting down.
AGTCTTCCAATGGAAAGTGGCCTACCTATGTAGACACCCCCCATCTAGACAGCCTAATGCAGGCAGAACCATTGCTCTTTTCCTGTTGTGTCCTCCAGATGAATTTTAGTCAGGATCAGTGAATATTTTGCCTTTCTATCTTGTACCAAGGAAGGTGACAAAAAACTTTTAGAAATCCAACTGATTACTTGGTTAGCTCCATTCATTTGCAAGTCCCTTGGTGATCACGCAGTCCTGCAGGATTTAGTAATTCTCATAACTGAGTTTTCCAGCTAAGGCTGTCATGAGTATTTTCACTCTGTTTTTTGTACCTCAGTCATGAACATTTCGTGAGGTTAGATTAGTATAAAGAGAAAAGCCCAAGAAAGATTTTGTACTTGTAAGAAAGACCTTGTGTTTGTCATCCATGGACAGAGAGTTTATTTAACTGGAACAGTTCACAGGTCTGTGGTTGAGACATATTTGCTTTTCTGGTCACTAAAACATATGAGCTGCCTTTGCAGGCAGTGGCAAAGGCATACACAGGTTTGTGTAGCAACTAAGAGGTTACTTTTCTGTGCCTTTGAGTTTCAAGGATTTTGAAACAGGTTCAAACACTTTCTGAAGTTTCATCTTTCACTGACTCCCTTAATCCCCCCAAACTTGGCACTATTTCTCACTCATGTTTGTATTTTAATCTCAAGTTTCTCACTTGAGAGCTATATTGTTTAAACCTGAGGCTGTCAGTGATGGTGCATCTGGGAGTTTTGTTACAGATTTTCCAGCAGCTTCTCACGATTTGGGCTGTGTGGGTGTGTGTGAGGGGGGTGTGTGTTCAGGGAGGATGCGCATGAACTCTGCATGAGGCTGATCACATTCATGGTAGCTCGTTTTAGCTTTGCATGTTTTGTCACTGGGCCTGAATTCCCATGAACTGACATACCAAGTAGTACCAAGAAACTCTCCAGCCTGTTACAGCCCTCTGGATATTATCCACTACTGTCTTTTCTGGTGAGCAGTGATGAAGTCCCAACAAGAAGTCTGAGGTCAATGAAGATCTGCCTCATGGCCAGGTTGAAGGATCTGGAGTACAGATGGTGTTCTCCTCTATCCTGCCAGTTTTAGGGAATAGTGGGGGTAGCAGCAGGAAAATCACACAGATGCCTACAGCCTCAGCTGGTTCTGAGCCTGCTGTTACCAGCAGAATTTTGATCACAGGTCAGCTTACATGACACCGAGCTTTCTGGCAACAGGCGGAAAAAAAGGATCTTTGCTCAGGAGTTAGGAGGTAACCCAGATTAGATGAGGGGAGGGGACAAAACTGGGATCAGCAGGGATAAGCACCACAATTTCTGCTGGTTTTATTTTCCAGCCACCAAAACAATTTCCAAGCATTCTGCCTATCTTCACTAGGACCCAGAGTTATCCTTTCTCATAAAGTCTTCACTAGGACCCTGCTGGAGGCATGCAAACCCAACAATGTCTCCAAAACTTGCCTAGCACAGAGGGCTCCAGCCAAACCTGTCACAGGGCAAACTGCTTTTCAGACCAGGTTGCTCAGGGCCCCATCCAACCTAGCCTTGAACACTTCCAAGGATGGGAGCATGGACTTTACAACAAGGGGAACTCAAGCTTACAAACCTACAGAATCTGCAAGGTATAAAGAAAGGTATAGCTTTGTTCAGACTTACCTAAAGCCCCATTTTCATGCATTATGCCCTTCTAGGCTCTGGTAAGTAGGATCAAAAAAATTTGGCCTCAACTTAAAAATGATTACATGTATTTTTCTAAGACACAGACAGATTTGTTAAACCAGGAAACCTATTGTGTGTACACGTCTCTAAATCAGCCTTTCCTATTCTCCCACACTTTTTTTAAACAGGAAAGTGAAAACATTTTTAGGGAGCATCAAATGATGAGTAGCACCAAATGCAGACAGACGATAGTTTCCAGGTCAGAATAAATATGAGATTTATTTGGATCTACCTTTGGATCCTTGCTTTACTTTATTTTACCCAAAATCCTTATTTTCATGTAGAGGTTGTAGTGAGGTGGGTGTCAGCCTCTTCTCCCGAGAAACAAGTGACAGGATGAGAGGAAACAACCTCAGGTTGCACCAAGCAAAGTTTAGATTGTATATTAGGAAAAATTTCTTCACTGAGATTTTCTTCACTGAAAATCAAGAATTTTTCAAGAATTGGTTGTCAAGAATTGGAATGGGCTGCCCAGGCATATGATTGCAACACCATCCCTGGAGGTATTTATAAGAGCTGTAGATGCAGTGTTTAGGGATATGGTTTAATGCTGGACATGGCAGTGTTGGACTTGATGATCTTAGAGATTTTTAAAAGCTGGACTTGATGATCTTATAGGTTTTTTCCAGCCTAAATAATTCTGTAATCTCCTGTGTAGATAGACATCATCTTGAATATTGGCCGTCTTGACTTCTGAGAGAAATACGCACTTTTATTTTGCCTTTTTTATGGGCCTTGTAAATGAAGAGATTAAAGATTTTTTAAATGGTGATAAATTTTACAGCACTTAGTTGATCTCTCCTACTGTTTTCTAACCCTTGAGCTGTCTCATATTGATCAACTGTATTGTTTCCTAACTCCTCTGACCTGAATCTGTAGGGGAATTCCCATCATATTTCAAAGATCAAAGACACACCCTTGATTTTTCCTCCCCTTTAAAAAATAACAGAAGGTTGTGCAAAGCATTTTGACCCTCATTTTTGGTGACATGAGAAAAATGGCTTTCACTCCACCTGATACTCCTTAGCAGGGATACACCTGCCTATTTTTGTTTGTTGGAGCAGCTGCCCACTCACGGCATCTAAAACTGGGAGGTGGCTAATGTAGTCAGAAGAAGAGTGGAATCTAAAAGTAGAACCATTTCACATCCCAGTGAACTGGATTTTGGGTTAAGAGACCAGTGCCTGTGTGAAGTCTGTGGCCCTGTTTCCTTTCTGCCAAGTAGAAGGCAAGAGAGAACATGAGTTCTCCCATAATGTAGTAAATCCAATTTCTTGAGTTAAAAAGTGCACAAAATCTTTTTGGTGTCAAAACATCCTTTTCTGTAGAAAAGTCAAAACCATGCTGGAGACCATGCTGTTGGGTTGGCTGGAGAACCAAAGTTTCCTTTCTGATCCATCTCCTACAAATGCAAGCAGCTGTTGCCAGACAAACTCAAAAACTCAAGTGTTGCCTATTCTTCACCGCCAAGGCTCTAGTCCGGCTTTGTTTTTTCTCAGTGTTTCTTTCTGTCACCAGTTTTAATTTTAATACTAAAAACATTCAATGCTGTCTTCTCACAAGAATTTCTGAGAGCAGGGAATGTGCAGCATGTAAATCTTTAACATACTGTGTGACTGTTCCTCGTAAAGCCAAGGAGAATGCCAGTGGTTCCATCATTGGCCAGCCCCACCCTGTCTGGTGTAGACAATCTTTAGGATGCACGGGAATGGTATCTCAGAGGAGACCTGGGAGCTTGTTCTATGATGCAGCCTTGTTTATACATGTTCCTGGTTTCTTTTCACTTATGGACTCTCCTGTTTCTAGTCAGCAGCACTGTTTCTGTGTGGGATTACACCAAAGGAAAAAGAAAAAGGAAAAGGGAGAAGAGAAGAGAAGAGAAGAGAAGAGAAGAGAAGAGAAGAGAAGAGAAGAGAAGAGAAGAGAAGAAAGAAGAGACAAGTGGAAAATCTGTACCTTTTCAATAGATAGAAAATTTGTGGGAGTAGTTGCTGCAAAAGTCAGCAAAAATCTGATAAATGCTGAGTGTGGCATGATTCTTATTTAGAGGATTTACATGTATAGGGGTGAAGATGTGATGCAGTGTGTTCATGACATTCTCTGCTATGATTGACCTTGAATTGTTTGGTGTTGGTGAGTTCTGAATGGAGTCAACAGGGTTAATCAGGTTTCTCTGCTTCTGTAGCTGAAAGAAAAGAAACTAGATTAGTATTTATGGTATTATCATCCCCACACTTTCTACATCGTGTAAGTCAAAGTCTCGGGTCACTCTTACGATGGTGAGCGATAAAAAATAACAGCAGGTTATAAACTAGGAAATATCAGATTAAGCCAGTTTAATAGACTGTGAACAAAGTCTGCTTTTTCAAATCAAAATCAAAGATGTATCTGAATCAGAGACATCTCACTGTGGAATTCTTCAGCATCCATTTGCACACCCCAGCAATACTTCTCCAAGCAGTCTGAGAAGTTCTGTGATTGACAATTTTGTTAAAAACTGTGAAAGACTGTGTCATGGATTAATCCAATGACAACTTCTTCCTGCTAATCTCAAGAGTTTAGTCAAATTTATTCAAACCTGTACCTTTGTCCATAAGCTGAGCACTAAGGCTCAGGTACTTCTGTGCAAAACCAAGTCAACAGCATGGACTGGGACTGACTTGAGAATTCACAAATGCAGAAGCACATCTGTAAGACTGTATCAAAAGAGATGTCTTTTCCAACATCCTTAAAAAATGAGAATTTTATTTAAATATCTGCATGGCATAGCAGGGAAAGGAGAGGAAATCTCTTTTTTATGGCTCATTTCTTAGGGTTATACCTATACCTACACATTTTGTTCATACAGCCTTTGAGATCCCTTCTGTACCATGCAGAAACTCCTTATTTATACAGCTATTGATGTTTACAAGCTTATGAACAATTTCCTGTCTGGATTATCCCACAGTTTATGTGCTGCTTTATCAATGTGAAAGCCACATTAGAAGAAATCAGACGGTTGCTTTGGACAAGGTGATAAGCTGTTGCACAACCTCACAACCTGTGTTTGGTCTCACAGACTGCAAACTGAGTTTCTGGAAAGATCTTTCTGCAATGGAAGTGCCACAGTATACGTGCATTTCCCCTGCAGGTAGAAGCAAATCCCATCATTTTACCATTTCAAAAGAAATGTGAAGAGAGAAAGACAGAAGAAAGGTAAGCAGAGAAGGAAATTAAAAAAGAAGCACAGAGTAGAGAGATCAGTCAGTTGAAGGAGAGCAAGGAGAGTGCAGTGGGAGAAGGAAGGCAGGTCCTCTAAGGCTAAAGCTTTGTCCAGATGGAGCCTGTAGGCTTTAGTCATGTTTGTCAGCCATCATCTTGTGTAACCAGAGGTAATTCTCCTGGGACAGCGTGCTGTTCTGAAGTGGCTGGCTGGGACACTGCACCCAGCTCCATTAGCAGTGCTTCTTGGCATGGCCCCTGTTGTGCTGGGCAGGTAAAATGTGGCACTCCCTCTGAGTCAGCTCTCCTTGTATTCACACCATGCAACATCACCTTGCATCAGAGCTGCTTCTCCCTACAGCCACGTCACACCACTAGCACGAGGTGCACGTGACAGTAGCATGGTGAGGCTCATGAGGCACCCATCAGCACACAATGATGGAGCAAAGAAATGCCTCCACTTGTAGTGATATGTGCCTACATTTTTTGCTCTTGCTGTTTATACAGGAATCCTCAAGAGACTGCTAATTAAGATAGAGCTCTGGGGCACAAAAATCAAAACTATTCCTATTTTTATATCTTTTGAAAGTATCATGTTATGTTAGATATATGGTTTTCTGTAGGCACACAGTTTGTGGTAATTGGGAGTGGGGCTGTAGCTGAGCCTCATCCCCAATGGGTACAGCTGTGAGCAGCAGGTGAGCAGCACTGACAGCAATGAGCCATGGAGTGCCCAGGGGCACTGACCAACCACCAAGGGGAACAGAGGGCACACAGGGGCAATGCATGGACATGAGGGCTATAAAAGGTTGGGCTAAAGAGCAAGAGGGGTAGGTGTTTGCAGCCTTCTGAAGTGGCAGGATGTTACTCTGTATGGGCAGGTGCCTGAAGCCTTCTGCTGTGATATGGTGCTACTCTGCATGGGTGAATGCTTAAGGCCTTCTGTAGTTGCATGGTGATGCTCTGTGTGTGGTGGCCCTCTTGACTGTAGCGTGTGCTGTGGCATATGCTGTGACAGTTTTCATTCACCAATTAATTCTTACTACCTCTAGTGTTGCTGATCTGTTGTTTCTAATCATGCCAAGCATCCTATATATTAATCCTATTCAAATCTCTTAATGATAATTTCAGACATAAAAGCAGCTGCTTCTGGGCTAGAACCCAGCAGGATTTTGTGGATCTAAGAGGCTGAGATGCCACCTGAGCTCAGTGAGCACTGTTCATTTTCTAACACCCACAGTGGTCTGCTGTGGGACTTTAATCCTGTCATTTTTCTGCATCCTGGTCTTTGCCAGATGCAAACAGTGAGAACACCACTTTCTAGGCTTTGAGAGATCTAAACAAAATTTGATAGCCCTTCTTACATGCTGTGGTCACAAAAGAAGGTGTGAGACTCTCCTTAGTTAAGTGCTTAAACAGCAGGTTTGCTTAGGTGGTCCATAAGCCACACTTGCATAAATCAACAAAGAGGGAAAAAAAAAAATACAGGATAAAGGTAAACTTTCTGTACTTGAGAATGTTTCTCCCCCTGTCTCTGGGCTATGCAATATATTATCACTGTCATCAAAAGAGGTGTGTATTAGAACTTGAAAAACCAAACCAGCCTGTCTCTAATTTGTTCCATATATCACAGTCCTGCAGGTGGCTTTATTCCTAAAGTGCTGGGCTGTGCTGCTGTTGAAGCCTCCTGCTCCCCCTTGCTCCCAAGACCTACTTCTGGACTAAAGTGCTGCATCAGGATTAATCACCTGCCTAAAAGTAAGCTCAATTTTTTTACTGAAGTCATTGTTTATACAAGAGCTGTAAGCTGCCAAAATGGTTTTGCTGTGATGATTTTTATCAGGCACTCAACTGATGTACTCCCTGCCATTCTCATTTCTGCATCACCAGTTTTCTCAATGGTAAACAACTGACTTTGCTTCAATTAATTAATTGTGGACACAAACATGAGCCTCAACACCTTTTAATAAATTAACAATCTCACTTTTATCACTAAATCAGAAGAGACTGTTTGTAATGTGAAAACTATAAATTTTGTGGACACAGTACCAGGTGGAGTAAAACTGAGAGCTGTAAAGCTTTCCTGTTTGGGGAAAAAAAAAATGTGCCTGACTCTTCCACTTTCTGTGTCTCCTAAGTGTATTTAAGCAGATATGTGCATACACATCAGCACCAGTCAATGGTGAGATACTATTCATTGTGACCCAAACTAATATCCTGTTTGCATAAAATGCATGAAAATATATTCTCTTTTCTAACAATACTAATGATTACCATTAATTTCTGGAACATCCAGAGCTCTATATGGGATGTTCCAGAAATTACTGGTAATTAAGAATATCTTTGCATATGGGTAAAACAGTATTTTTCCTTCCTCAATAGCTTTTGCTGCCTGTAAGGCATGGGGTCAAACCTGCTGATAGGAGTTGAAGCTGGTAGCTTTACCCCACACCTGTGAGCTCAAATCTAGTCCTCAGCAGGGACTGAGGTAGCCATTCCACTTCACAGACAGTTTCCCAACTTAGAGAAATAAGTTGTCCTCACAATAACTACAAAATCAAGTATGTGCCTAGTTCTAAGTTGTTTGGGTTTTTTTTAATCCAGTGGCTTTGGAGTTTTTTTCACACCCTTTGCTTGTAAAAATTCATTCATCTTCCCAGATATTATTTCAGCTTGAGGATACCTGCTTTCCATGGTTCATGGATTCTGGATTTCATTCCAGACATTTATTTGTGGGAAATCCTACATATTGGGAGGCAGGTATAAAACATGAAAGAGATACTTTGAGCAGGTTGTCTTTGCAATTATTCTTATATTATGTCTCTCCAATGATTTGTGGAGATATTCTAGTCTCTCCAAGATAGCAATCGACTTTTATTTTCTGGCAATTCAAAAGCTAAAGCAAGCACTGCTAGTTAGAAAGCTTCTCCCTTCTAAACAGTTGGCTCAAATTCCTAAATGGTCCTAATACTCTTCTCTGCACTCAGGCTGAATCATTCTGAAAAGAGAGCTAGAACAACCCACCCATGTTAATGAACCAAACTTTTGGTCAGAACCAGGAAAGAATTGAGTGTGTGCAACATTTTTCTCTTCCAAAGCTTCTTTTGTTCTTTTAGGTGACAACGCTGCTGGTCTGCTGGAAAAGGCCTTGCCTGCCAAGACACAGTTTGAGTACTAACAGTAATTTCCACGTGGCTTCTGGTGATGCTAATCCAAGACCACTAATCATGTAGTCTTTTGTTTCTGTATCAGTAAGTTTGACATATGAGGTAGAATATAAACATCCTTATTTTATTATATAAATATCCTTATTTGCTTCAAGTGAATGATTGTATTTAAAGCCCTATAATTGAGGTTTTTTAAATAATATTGCTTTAATATTATTTTTTCATTCCATTGTGTTTTATGGAATTATTATTATGTTTTCATTCCATCCTAGAATACAATTCTAAATTTCATTTGAAATCAAATAAATCACAGAAAATATTTTGTTCTAAAATTTAAACAGGCATTTTAAGTACCTTATGTGTTTCACTGGAAGTTAATTTTGAATCACTCAGATTAATTGCTTTGATTTTTATTAAAGATTTGCCTGTTATTTACTCTTCTTCCACTTTTTTAAACAAGCATACCAAAAAACCCAAATACAAACCCCACAACACTGAAATTTAAATAATCCCTAGGGAACTTGTGATATCAGCAATTGCCAGAGGCATAGGAGCCCAGCTGAGGCCTTTTGGCAATTTCTAACTTTACTGCAGACTGTTACTTGTTATCAGTATAAGGTCTGTGATGCAACAGCTGCACAGCTCTGACTTCATCTGGGTGAACAGTGGTGCAACATCTACACCCTGGAAAATATACTGAATTGAATTCCATGTGTGGCTGAGTGTGAGCTCCCTGAGCTCTTAAGAGATGCAGCTTTAGTCAGCTGTCAGGTCAGATGCCTCTTGCTGAGCCAAGATGAGCTGAGGAAATAATGAGCCTTCTCTGACCAAGGAATGCTTCTTCCTCCACATGTTGTCTATTGCTCAGTTCCTGATGCTTTTAGGCTTTCTAGGAGTCCTTCACAGTTACAGTAATTTCTCTCCAGAACAAAATTTAAACCAACCAGGGAATTCCTTTGTCATTTCTTCCACAGTAGCCTAGAAGTACATGTTGAGCACACACAGATAAAGGCACTACAGCAGTGCCACCAGCATTGCACAGGCAGCCCTTGAACAGAAAAGTACTTTGCTGTGAAGCCAGAGAAGAATGTAGGTCAGCATAATAACATTTGACCTACACTTTCCTCTGGTGACAGTAATAGGCTTAAGGACTGTGATCCTGATGCCTTTTGAAAACCTGTTTTGTGCTTGGTAGAAACAGAGTAGAAGCTTAATTAAAAGAGATGAAACTGTGGTAGCAAGACTGCCTAGAAAGGAACAGATGGAGACCACTGATTTACAGGCTACTGCTGGGCTCTGCTTCTCCTCTAGAAAGCACACTGTTTTATTGTATGAGCCCAATGTCGATTTCTAAAATATTTCTAAAATATTTTCTGCAAAAATGTGAAATAGTTCTGGCACACCCCATCAGAGACAGGACCCTGGCTTTAGAAGGGCTGCCATCTGGGACACTGCAGCCACCCCCCATGAGCCCATGGGATGAAATACAGGGTAAGTTTGCCTTTCCATTCCCACATTGGTAATTTTAATGCTTTTATTTTCTGGTAATCAGAAGATATCAGTGTTTATATTTGGGAACACTTTTCTAATACAAAGTGGAGCATGTTGAAATTGGAAACACCAGAAATATTGTGTAGTTTTTCATTTCTTCTCTTTGTTTTTCAGTACTTCTTGAAAAGAGGAAAATCACCTTAAAAGGCTGGAACAGGAAAGGTCTAAATTCTATATTTTTTCCTCCATCCTCAGCTATTCACCGTCATCCTGCCAGGTATCTTTCCCCACACACATCAAGCTGTACTTTTAAGAACAATTACATCACAAGGGAATGTGCTGGCTCTTATATTTTTGTATGGTGGTATGAAATTCTACCTGCCCCCTTTTTTTTTTTTTTTCCTCTAAAAAAATCCCCTGAAGTCTTTCACAGACTCTTTGGCTTTGGCTGATCTTTCCCTCCTCAGTGGCATAATAACTTGATCAAGTTCATCATTTACAAGACAACAAAGCTTCCTGAATTCTTTACTCTGATATGAGACAGAAAAGGTATGAGCACATGTGAAGGTGAGGTCTCAGTGTCAGCACCTTTAAAATGCTCATCAAACACAACACATACTACAAGAGGCTGTAAAATGTTTGAAAGGAATGATCTGAGTCTTTCCAAAACCAAAGCAAATACATAAACTGGATCAGATGAGTGCAGTTTCAGGAATGAAACCTGTCGCCTCATTTATATGACAGTACAAATATTGCCAGAGAAGATATTTCTCAAAATCAGATCAAAGTTTCTAGCCCAATGGACAAAGTATTTCAAGGTTATTCACTGTACCAGTGGATTGTCAGAATGAATACTTCTGCTTTTCTTTCATATAACCTTTAGATAGAAGAACAAGGAGCAATCCAACACTCTTGTAGATAGAAAAGTAATGTCATGAACTTTTCACTTGGCTGCATATGGAAACACAGATAAGGGGAAGGGTCTGGACTGGCCTATGGCAATAGCTCACAGTGGCCCCTGAAACACAGGGCTGGATTCATGCCCAGCCCCACAGGGATGCTCATCTCCTCTAAATCTGCCTAGTTGAGGATGTTCTGATAGTCTAGTTTTCCTGAGGGAGGCTGGAGGCTGTTGGCAGATGATTAGAAAAAAAAAGAAAAAAGTATGCCTGATTCAGAAAGGGATCAATTCGGCCTCCTGCTTTTCTTGAGCAGCCTTTAAAGTTCCTGTGGAGCTGAAGCTTAATTTTAAAGCTTTTTGGTTTTTTTCCCCCTGGCAGAAGGCCTGTGAGCCTGTACTCCCAGCACTCCCACTCTCCCCAACAGGAGCCTTCAGACCCTGACCTAGCCAGGTGTGTTCACTCTGCAGGGCTTATAAAGCTGATCCAATGTCAAGCTCATCTGATTTTCCTTTTAAATAAGGAGGTGAATGAAATCTGAGATTCAAATATCCTCAAGGTATGGGTCTCAAAAGTCAGACCCAGAGCTTCTGCCCACCTCTTGGCTTTGCTGCAATGTCACAGTAGCATCTCAGGGTTTAAAACATGGCATGCAGTATATTACATTAATTCTGTATGTGCATACATATGAAGATATTTATAGCATGGGAATGATTCATGAAAGCAACCACAAATTCCTCTGTAAACATTTAGGAGTTGTAATTAAAGTAATTAGAAGTATTAATTACTTTACAGAAGCCATGTAGGATGCAAGATCCATATTACAGTTATTCTGTCACAATTTCAAGCCCTTTGAATTAATTTTACTCTGGAAACTCCTCCAGCCTATTTGCATCATTTTGCACTCTGAACTCCCTGTCTAGACAGATGCTCTTCACTTGACATGTGGTGCTATCATAAGCCATTTTTAATTACAATTTCATATAAGCAATGCCTAAAATCAAATGTTCTGGATTCAATTGAAACTGATATAATGAATAATGCATGACTGGACTTAAAAAACTGTGGAACACAGCTCAAGTGTGAGATGTGAAAATAGCTAAGCATTTTCAGATTTCTTTAGTCTACTTTCATTGACATCCTTGATGGCCATTCTTTTGCTATTTACTGTTCTGCAACTGCCCCACACAACTGATATAATAAATACTACAAATAACATATTCAAAATTAATGTAGAATCCTTAAAGCTCCTCAAGCAATAATTCCTCAAGTCTTGAATTCCTGTAACTGCTTAAGAATCAAAACTGAGAGAAATTAGTCATCCTTAAAAAGTTAAAAATACAATAACAAAGCCTGTGTTTTGATTCTAGGAAGAAAAAAAAATAATGCTTGTGTCATAAATTATGTTTGTTAGCTGCAGTATATATAACATACCAGGTCTAGATTTTATACCAGTAACAGTTAAAATATGTTTTTCTGGGGGGGGGGGAAGTTTATAGCAAATATATACATATTTCTACCCATTTTCCTGGTAACTGCATTGCTGAGGAGAGAAGCTTTTGAAAAGTTTGGAATTTAATTGACTAAGTACTGTTAGGCTATAATTGTCTGGCAGGGTTACTTGGAAGCTCTTTGTCCAGTGATGTGTGTTGAGAGTAATCCATTTTTCATTTTCTAATCCAGCAAAAAAAATATTCCCTATGATGACATTAACATTATTTTAGATTAAATGAGTGAAAGAACTTGCTGGAATTGTATGAAAAATTGTATAAATTAATATAAGTTATCTATCTGCCATGAAGTGTAGCTAGGTGGCTTTAACTGAGTACTTTCCCATCTAAGAGTCAAGTTATTTCAGTCTAGGAACACATCACTGCTTTTATTACAGAGTTCTAAATGCTCACAAATTCTCTTCTTTGACCTTTTAAAAAATTTTTATTGCATTTTTAAGAGGAAATTTTTATTTTCAGGTGAACCACTTTCTCTTGAAATATCTCACAGAAAATGAAGTACAAAAGGCTGTACAATAGAAAGCAGAAAAAGGCCAAACACAGGGCTTAATGTGCTCTGCAGGAATAAAGAAGGAAGACTGCAGTCAGGAGAAAGTAAAGGAATTAGTTTTTCTTGAAATATGTTTGTGAATTTTTCATTGCAGCTTTCCTTTCTTGTCAAATATATTACAGATTCTAATTCTTTCTGGACATCCACAATCTCGGAATACTGGAGTGAGCACAGTGTCTGTGAGTGGTTGCAATTTTGCTGTGACCAGTACAAACTAGATGTCAACTGCATTTCCTTTTCCCACTTTAATATCAATGGCTTGCAATTATGCAACATGACCCAGGAACAGTTAGTGGATGCTGCAGGCCTTTGTGGAGAATACTTGTTTCCTCTTACAGAATAACAGGATGCATGGTTAACATTCCAGAAATCAAACTCAAAACATAAAGCATTGCTTTTTTGTGTGAGTTTAACAAAAAATGTGGAATCCACATTCCTGAGCATTGAAAAAAGGCAAAATACAGAGCCACTTAGATACTACATAAGGACTATGCAGAAATTGGGCAGGCAGACCACAATCACTGCAAGCTTTGGCCTCACAATCACACACACTCCAGGCTCATCTTTGAGAACCAGTCAAATTTCATAAAGGACACAAGCTCTGCTCTCTCCTTTGTTTTCTACTCAAAGTGGTCAACCTGAATGCTCCAAGGGAGGTTTGAATTCTGACAGGATCTAGAAAGACACAACACACTGTTATTCCTGTAGCTTGATGTAGTGAAGATTGGTCTGCTTCTGAAAGAGTAAAGGAGAAGTTTTGTTTGATGGTGTTATTGTGCATACTGCACTGACAATCCACCTCATTAGTAGTATGCTTAATGATGCACTTGAATGAAAACACTTTTAATTTACTATTTTCAACCTCATCTCAGAAGATTTATTTTTGCTTAAATGAGCTGAGATTCAAAAACTAAGCATTTGATAGTTCAGTGTAAATGAAATAGAAGTGGAGCTGCTGTTGCAGATACCCTTTCTTGCTATTCACTCCTGCCAAAGATCAATTAGTGTGCATGCCAGGCTTTGGCAATTCTACCCAGCTCCATTGTGGTGGTACAAACAAAGAGTTTCCACTGAGCAGGGAATTTCAGAAGGTCATTTCCCTATGCCCTAGCAATGAGAATCTGAGGAGCATTTTAGCTGTTCAAATCCCTCAGTGGCTCAGGCCTTCTCTGGCTTATGGGAGTATTTGACCAAACTGGAGTTTTATGGCTGCTGGAAAAGGATTAAAGGCATAGGCATGCAAGTTCTGGAGGATCTCGTGGGAGCTGACACTGCCAGTGGCTCCCAGTGGTGAGCACCTGCTTAGTCACAATGTGCTGGAATTTATCCATCCCTCCCTGGTCCACTACCCACCTTTGAACTGCCCAGTGGGAGTGGAGGCTGCCAAGGCAGAGAGCACTAGAGGGTGACCTGGGTGCACAGTGGACAGGGAGGGGCAGGCTGAAGCTGAAACAGGATCACTGACAGACTGGGAAGACCAGAGGCAAAGCAGTAAGAAAAGACAAGGATAAGCTTTATCAAAGTGCAGCAGGGCTGTGCAGCAACTGAGACTGCTGTCAGATGGCTGGGAAAGGTGAGCAAGACTAGAGACTGTCACAAGAGCAAAACAACCCTGTGTTTAGGTTGGCACTGCTCTGCTGTGGGACTGACCATCATCACTTTCTTCTACACAGCAACCTTCATATATCATGTCAGAGAGGCTACTCTGAAGGCAGTTATTAAATGTAGGAGATAAGGAAGTTATTAAGGGAATTAAAGAATACAGAGCTGTGAAGAAAATCTCATTAAGAAAATTAACTTTTTACAGTCTGTAGAAAGATTGGACACCTGTCAGGAATTGAAAAGCAAATTACAACAGCTCATGAACATCCACCTCATGAATAACTAAGGCCTGTGAGGAAAGACAATGGTCCAGCGATGCCAGACCTTACTGCAACATAATCAGTGGACCAAACCATGGCTGCACAAGCAGGCTTAATTCTAGTTTTTCCCTGTTTTGTGTGCCACACTCACAACATGAGTTAAGTTCCTTGAATGCAGACTTGTATATGCAGGCATTTACTTATATTTTGTGAATTACTCCTTTAAAAGGTGATGATGTCCTAATAATGTAGACAAGTTCCAGCCCTGTGAAGATCTGATTTCCAGCATTAGAGATGATTTTTACTGAAGGAAAGGAGGGAGGGAAGACTGCAGGAGTAGTTTTCAAGGCACAAGGAGCTGAATGAGAAAGATCTAACCTAACTGTAAAGAAAGGGAAAGAAACTGATACAGATGACAGCAAAACTGCAGTGCCAAGGAAACACAGGGCAAAGAAACAAAACACATGAATCATAAGAACAGAGACATACAGACACAATGCAAAGGGTAAGAAAAATACCCCAAAAGTTTAAAAAAAAAATCTGAAACACTGACATAGTCCCCCCAACTCCCAAGTTTTCAGAAGAGTTATGAAAGGTATGTCAGGAAAGCTATGAAAGAATGGAAGTCCTGATGTAACTTTCATAACTCTCCTGAAAACTTGGGAGCTGGGGGGAATGATTGGGTGAGTGGTTATTTTCTTCATGTTGTTTCTATAGGTCATGAGGTACTACACTGGGAAGCATTAAATATTAAATTCTGCACCATTTCACTGCTTTTCAAAATAATTTTTTTTGGTACATTTCCTAGTTAGGTTCCTATACTTTGGCGTAACACAGAAAATTTTCTTTAATTTCATAAGAAAAAGCTTTTCTGATCCATTGTACCCTAAACCATTGCATCTCTCAGATATGCTAGAATTCAGTATGTCATCCAAAATGATCAATTCAATCCTCTCTTATTTGTCTCAATTGAATCTGTCCAGTCAACCAAGTTAACAAATAAAAAAGACTCTATTCTGAATTATTTATCAAGGAGCTACCTTCTTTGCCTATTAATCTCATCTATGCAAATTTATCAATCCATATATATGTAGTATATTTAGTTTTTTGAGTCAAGAAAGTATTCACTGCAATTATTTATCGCTCTTCTTTGTGCTGTATTGGAGAGTTGGAATTGTGATGATACATTATATCAATTTTGTTACTTGGCAGAATGAGAATTCTTTGTAATTCTTTATTACAAAGAATTTTCAGGGAAAATAATCACTTCACTGAAATCCAAGTTCACTTTCTACAACTTCTCATGCATGTAAGTTTGAATTTTCTTCTACTAACCTTTTTGAAAGTGGATTCAAGTAACCTTTGCATTTGGAATAAGCATTTCTGGAAAGGGTATAAGCATTTGCTGAAGTAGATTAATTTTGAAATGCAAATTATTATTTGTGGCAAAGTTTCTCTAGAACTTTTACCCACATCTATGCAACCACTGTTTTAATTCTTCAAAGCAGTCTATGACATACAGTTTTACATATACGAGTAACAATTAATGTGCAGTAAGTGCTCTCAGCTGCTGCCTACCCAAACTTCACAATAAGTAAATTGGTTAGAATGGAACATGATATATGAAAATTCAATTGTGTTTTTTGAAAGCATCAGAGCTGTTTGGTAGTTTTTATGGACACTGGTTTTTACACACTACAAATTAAAGCAACAGCTGTAAATCCATCAACAATTTCAGGCTAACCACAGGTGGGTTTCAGGGTTCTGATCTTGCTTTCCAGTGGACTTCTTTGCAGCATGTTATTCCACATAACCTCAGTTCATTATTGAGTTCCTTTGTTGTTTAGCCCTAAAAGTCTCATTCTTGAAAATCAGAACACTATGGCCATGCCATAGCAGTAGCAGTTATGTTTTACAGAAAGCATTTGGTTTAAGAACTGGAATTATCAAATCAAGTGCTGCTGCAATAACATTTTAGGTTGGTACCATATTACATGTGGCCGGCGTGGCTCTTACCTGCATCACATCCTGGCTTCATCTCCACCTACCAAATGTTACAGAACTCAGAGAAGTAAGGGGAATTGGGGGGGGGAGGGGGGTGGTCAGGAGGGAATGACACTATAATGTGTTCATCTCTTACCTTTGGTGTCCCTTTCTGTGTGGGTTTGAGAACCAAATGCCACCCTGTGTACCCCATGGTCCTCTGAGTGCCCTTCCTTGCGACCCCGGGACCCCCATGTACACTTTTGTTCACTTTTCATCCCTCAGATCACTTTCTGCACAGACCTAGAGCCAGCAACAGCTCTCTGTCCTGGAACCTTTTTTTGTGGGGAGCAGTGACTGGACATTTTCCATTTAGGAGCTTTTAAAACCAAACTATGTTTGGTTTGATTTGGTGCCAGGGTACATTTTGTTTCCTAGGCAAGTGCATCACCCCATCTAGCGGTGCTGTGGAACAGGGACAGCAGGAGTGTAAAGGCCAGCAAAACCTGTCTCTCCTGACAAATTTTGTGTGGTAGCAGTGCCTGGGAGCAATCAATTTTGGAGCTGGGCTCTGACAAGAGTAAATACTGTTACAGTACATTTAGGTGGGAAGGAAAGCATAGAGTCCCAGTGCTGGTCGTGCAATTTACAATCTGCAAGGGAAGGTGAAAGCAAAGTAACAGCTTTCTGTCCAGGCAAATTTTGTGTAGGAGCAGTCACTGGAGGTTTTCAAGTTTGGAGCTATGCTTGTGGTGTTTTAGAGAGTGTCATTGTACATTTTGTTGGCTGGGCAACTAAATTTCCACTATTTCTGGAGTTATTTTCTGAAGTGTCCCACCAACACCGGTACTATATGCCCTGCTTCCCACCCTCATACTCTCATTCTGGAGCTCAGCTCTAAAACTGTAAATGTTCAGTGGCTGCTGCCACAGTAAAGGTGACAGGACAGAGCTGTTGCTGACCTTCCACTTGTAGTACCCCCACAGCCCTTTTTCCCCCACCACCAGGCCATTCTCCATGTGCCCCAGCCCTGCCCAGAGCAAATGCTTGACCCAGGTATCTGGGGCTCTGCTATGGGAAATTGGGGATTGATGCAGTAAGGAAACCTGGTCTGACTGTGTGAGTGTGGGGAGTCAGAGGGGCACCCAGGGGTCACTGGAGCCACTCTGTGAAGGGGCCTCAGTCCCAGCAATTAAAGTATCTGGAGCTAGGAGTGTGGCTGCTGGGTGGTCAGGCAGGAAAGTTTCCTAACATTAGATTTAGGTGGGAAGGAGAGCACAAACACCACAGTGTTTGTGGTGCAGTTTATGGGCTGCAGGGCTGAGTGAAGTCCAGCAACAGCCTTCTGTCCTTCAGGCTTTTGTGTGGGAGCGATTGCTGAACGTTTTTTGGTATGGAGATGGTCTCTCTCCTGAGTGATCATGTGTGATGATTTAGTTGGCAAGGAAAGTGCATGACCCCAGTATTGGTGGTGCAGTTGACAGTCCACAAGGAAAAGGTGCCAGCAACATCTTTCTGTCCTGGAAACTTCTGTATGCAAGCAGTCTCTGGATGTTTTCAGTTTTTGAGCTGGAGTCTGCTGAGAGTAAATAATGTGATGGTATATTTAGGTGGGAAGGAAAGCACATATCCCCAGAGTTCCTAGTACAGCTTATAGATTCAATGGAGAAAGAAGGCGAGCATCAGCTTCTGTGCTGGCACTTTTTGTGTGGGAGCAGTTGCTGGACTTTTCCAGTTGTGAGCTGGGCTTTTCCTGGAGTGGAAGTATGAGATGGCACACTTTTTGGGAAGGAGAGTGCATAGCCTGATATTTGGTGGTACAGTTTAGAGGGTGAAATGGAAAAGTGCAAACGAGCAAGAGCTGGCTCTTTACCTTCCCCCGATGCCATTCCAAAACACCACTAGATGGTAGTATGCGTCTGCCTAACAATCTAAACGTGCCCTGACGCTTTTTCACTGAGCACAAGTGCAGCTCCAAAAATGAAAAAGTCGGGCAAATGTTCCCACACAAAAGGAGCCAGGATAGAAAGATGTTGGTGGTCTTCAGTCTCCCATTGCAGCTCATAAGCTGCAGCACCAACATTGGAGATAAACATTTTCTTTCCCACCAGCAGTTCATCCTTCCTGGTCTAGATAGGAACGGTGTCTCCTGACTGAAAGCTGCAGACAGCCACATCCACAGGAAGGGAGAGTCTGCTGGTTGAGGTGCCATGCAAAGAGGACCAAACCCATGAGAGAAAGAGAGAGATAATGGATAAATTCCCGACATAGCATGATCTTTCACATGCATTTGATCACCTTTTGTCACCACAGTATTAATTGGGTGCAATCTGCCATACAGAATTTCAAAGGGGTTTACTCCCTCTCTAGCACATGGAGTAATCTGGATTCTCAGTAAAGCAACAGATAAAATACATCTACCTAAAATATGACTATTTGTTTGATAGTCTGATTCAACCTTTCTACTTTTTCATTAGATTGTTTTCTCCAAGGGGTGTGCAAATGCCCCTTAAATGAAGGAAATTAGGCAATCCCTGAACCATCTCTTCAATGAAATGTGGCCTGTTGTCTGAAGATAAAACCTCTGGAATTACAAATCTAAGAATCATTTCTTTAATTAAAAATTTTAACAACCTCCCTGGCTCAGCTGGTGCAGCAATGGAAAGCTTCTGCACATCCTGAGAAAGTATCAACCAGAACTAGCAGATCCCTATAACATCTGCATTTAGATAACTTAGAGAAATCTATTTTCCAGTATTCCCCTGGAGCTATTGCCCCTTTTACTACTTCTACAGGGATTTTAGGATTATTTGCATGGCAGATTGATTTTCTAGTGGTAGTGAGAATTTGTCAATTCATAGTTCATGATTCAAAGTTCACAGGCAGCCAACCATAATACCACAAACCCACAGTTTAAACACTTAAAAAGAGTAAACCTGTTTCCATCATCCTGCTAACTGGGGTATCCCCAAAGTAACACCCAGGCAAAGGCACATGCAGGCACTCTTGAACTTGTCCATGCTACAGCCTTTTTGGCCTGCTGTTCACTCTGCTTTATCAAGGGTTATTCCCAGCTGCACAGTCACTTGAACTATAGACAATATTCCTCACCTTTAACTCATTCCTTCCAACAGAGAGTTATCCATCAAACTGCAGAAATGTTTTTTTCTTTTGTGAATGTCTCAGCATTTCTGCCAATCGACCTTCTTTCATTCACATATTGGCATGGAATTATGTTGTTATCAATACCTAACTATTGTTCCAGTTCTTTTGCAAATACATAACCAAACAGAGTAGAGCTGTTTCTTGATCTCTGTGGTAGTACTGTCCAGCATAGCTGCATCTTTCTTCCCATTGCTGCATTTCTGCTCATCCACCAGAATGCAAAAGAAAGCATCTTCTAAATCCAAAACAGTCAAATAAGTACTTGCCCATTATTCATTTGGTTTTCATTTGGATTATTGCTCTGAAATCCTGCACCAGCCTATGCTCTTCAGAACTGGCCTTTTTTACTGGAAATATATTATATTCAGATTGACACTCTGAGCAGCATTCAGTATCACATCCAGGATGTCATTCTCAGGTTCCTCCAAGGTCTGGCTCATTCATTAACAGGATCGAGTCTTCCATACCTTTTCCTGTGGGATCTGCAATTATGCAGAATTTCCCAGCTATGTCAGCATTTAACTTGCATAATAAATCACCTCCTCTTTATCTAACACTGCCCCAGTGTTAGATAGGGTGAAAAGGAGGGAACTGACATTTTCCCATCTTCTGGCTCATCCCCTCTGCAACACTTCACAACACACCTCGCTGTTTTTACTCCTTCTCCCCAATACTTGCCATCAGCATAACTCCTCCAATTCACACCAGTGCCCTGCTTATCCCCTGTCATCTACTCAGCCACCAATGCCATCATCAGAAGCTGCAGAACCCTGCTTCCTGCTCCCACACAATCCACCAGTGACCCTGCAAACACCTGCCAAACCCAGGGTTTCCATTCATACACGAGCAGCTATTATGTTCGGCAAGAACATCACAGGCAGCTGTACAGGGCATGGAAAGCACATACAGCCCCAGAGTCTGAAGTGCAGTTTATAGGCTCTACAGAGAGAGGAAGGCCAGCAGCAACTTTCTCTCCTGGAATTTGTTGGGATTTTTTTGGTAGCAGATGCTGGCTGTTTTCAGGTTTTGTGCTGTAACCTGCTGAAAGTAAATAATAGCATGGTATATTGAGGTGGAAAAGAAAGCACAGGGTGTGTAGTTTGTGGGCTGCAATGCAAAACTGAAGACCTGCAGCTGCTTTCTTTCCAGACACCTTTTGTGTGTGAACAGTCACCAGACATACTCAGTTTTGGAGCTGCAATTGTGGTAGGTTATATTGTGCCATGGTGCACTCAGTTTGCTGGGCAGCTGCTTATCCCCATCTCGTGGGTTTGTGGATGGGCAATGGGGGCAAGGTAGAAGCCAGCAGCAGCTTTCTGTCCTGGCACTTTTTGTATGGAAGCTGTGCTTGAAAGTTTTTAATTTTGGAGATGGGTTCTGTGGAGTGTAAAATAATGTGATGGTTTATTTCTTTGGGAAGAAGAGTGCTTAGCCACAGTGGCAGTAGTGTAGTTAATAGACTGCAAGACTAAAGAGAAGGTGAGCAACACTCAGCAATTCATAGGACAAGGCTGTTGAATAGAAAGCACCAGGAGATAGGGCTGCTTGGGAAGACACACCAGACATGCAGCAAGTAAATTACAACAGCTGGAGACTGGCTCTAGTGGTTTGTGGTGCATGCCAGTCTTGCTCTTCCCTCTTTTAAAGCTTGCCAGGCTTTGTTTGTAACCTGTGGGATTTTTCTGTGTTATAGTTGACTTTGTTCAGTTAAAGAGAATTAAATGTTCCAGGCAACACTTAAGAACTTCCAGGAAGTAGATAACTACCCAGTTCCTGTAGTTCATAAACACACCTTAGTTTAATAAGTCATCAGTTACAGGGAATTCTTGCACAATTTTTTGCCTTTGGAGCTGAGTCTGCGTGTCTCACAGCAACTTTTTCTGTACTTCACACTGTTTAGCTTCTTATTTCCCTGTATATTGGTGAAAAGTACTTCTGAAAATTAACTGCTGGTGGCATCTAGCAGAGAAAGGTATTTCAAATACCAGACATGCACCAAAATACACATTCTTTGAATTCTCTCTTATTTGTCACTCCTGTTAGTGACCAGTTAGGGACCTGTGGTCCTGTTAGGGACTGGTGGTCTTGTAAGTTGAAGGCCAGGTTCCATTCTCTGATGTTGCAGAGCCTAAAAGGAGGCTTCAGTATAAAAATCACTGCTGAAAGTAGTTCTTTGAGCATGGCTGTCACTCCGATGGAAGGCCTGAAAATCTTAAAAGTGAGAAGTTCAAATACCATGTTTTGGTTGAATGCTGCTCTTGTTACACCTCACCCAGCATGTTAAGGACTTGTTCTCCTCTGCAGCAGCCATCAAAATGCAGATTCATCTCCAAGCACATGAGCACTGACACAAAATGCACAGGTAAATGATTTGAAGGCTTTCTGGATTGGAGCCAGGGACTCAACATCTCACAGTATGGACTTCTCTTGGGAAGATGGAGGATCTGCAATTGATTTTGCTTCTGTCCTTGATAAGATCCCATCACTACAAGCGGAAAGGGCCTGCCCCAAAAGTCAGACAGGACTGTTATTATTTAAATGTCAGCAGGATGCAGGTGCAGTAAGCACAATTAAGGATTTTGATGAAGTGCTGTGATTCTTTAGGCTGTGTGTGCACTATGACCTGCAGCCTAGAAGAGCATGGATGTGCTTGAATGTGCTACTTGGCACAGTCAACACAATCAGCTGTCAGAGATAGGATCTCAGCAGGCTAAATTAGCAATCTTGCAGTGTGGGTGTAATTCTTTCTACAGAGGAGTTTCTTCACCCAGCAAGTCAGTGTCTTTCATGGAGTGTCATGTGGGAAGTTCACCCTAGGCTCTTGAGCATTCCCACACTGTGTCTCTAGCTAAGAGAATTAAGTATACTGGGCTGGATTTCAAAGGAGACTCCCTCAAATTGCAGATATTTCTTGGGATGCCTGGTCATTTAAATAAAGATAAAATGAGTCACTGCAACTTTCTTGCTTCATTATGGTAAAATATTTTGTTTTAAAGCTGATGTTATGAATCACTTCCTTTTCTAATTAAATGTTTCATTATTTCAGTTGCTATATAGACACAATGTCAGAAGACACAAAAGACATGTAGTCAGAAGACCAAATCTGTGGTTCTAACCCCCACAGAAAAACACTTCACTCACATTGGAAGAAGTGGAGTTAACTGCACTGCAGTCATCAGTGGGAGCAGGCAGGCAGTATCTAGCCATAAATAAATATTACTGGACCAAATTGTTTGAGAAGGAATCCATCTCACTTCATTTTAGGTGTCTAAGAATTAATTTTTAAGGGTAAGGTAAGTGTTGTGGGCTCCTCTCCTAGCCCTGGAGAGTCATTGCAATGCCTGGGGGACATGTTCCAGCTTCCTGGAAGAGGATGTGTTGCCATTGCTCACAGAAGGACCTGGGATCAGATTTAGTGGATTAAGTATCAGAGAGCCACCATGAGATAAGAAAACCTCTGCCATGATGGCAGATGGGGGCAAGTGCCTGGATGTTGGCAAATTTTCACTAAACTCAATTCCTCAGCCTCAAAAACAAAACCTTGGCTTTATGTACCCTCCCTTTCTGAAGTGGGAAGTTTCCCACCTTAGTCTCCTGAATAAACTGTGCTTTCTCCTTCTGAGGCATAAATCATAAACTCCCCATGTACATGAAAACACCAGTGGCCTCATTAACCACTGCAGCCCAGGGTCTGGGGCCATGAGGAAAACCTGTGCCCCCCTGGGACTGCCCTGAGAGCACCAGCAGTGATGCTTTCTCTGGTGATTCTCCCAGCCAAGCACACAGGTTCATTGTCTTCTTCTTTTAATTTATGTGAACAACTTGATCTGTTGTTAAGTCACTTCCACCATGACTGATTGGTATTTGGTGAGATTTTGCTGAACAAGATGGGATTGAGCCACACTTGTCCACCTTTCTGTCAGCAGGTTGAAATGTAAACACCAGCATAGGTGATAGTGTCCTAGCACCAGTATTTACAGAGAGAGAAATAAATAAGTTGCTAAACCTCAAACCATGTATCTTGTCCAGTTCAAGAGTCCATTTTGGGCAAGGGTGCCAAGTGTTTTCGTGCCTGTGGCCTTCTTTTGAAATGACAAGCTGTTTGAGAAAGACTCCCTCTATTTGTCCTCACCACTTGTTTTTAAGGGATGATTCAAAGGTCTCTACTGTCTCTTGACTGCTGCAAGAATCTGTGTGAGGGAGGGGCAGGAATGGAGAACATGTCTAAATTATCCCAGAAAAGTCAGGTCTTATATCAGATATTTACCCTACAGGCACAGTGGCAGATGCATGGCCCATGTGCAGCTGCACATGCTGTAATATCCATTACTTAACACACCTGGTAAGGAGTAAGGCCAATGACAGCATCCTACACATGAGACTCCAGGCAAGGGCATCTTTGGTGGGTAATGCCCTTCATGCAATGCTGGAATCCCATGACACTGACGGGTGACGTCTTCACTGCAGGACTGCAGGCACAATGTGAAAGGTCAGTCGTGGGCTCACTGTTATCAATGTAATCACCAGTTATCAGAGGAGGATTATGAAGGTGTGCACCCTGTGAAAAAAAAATTGAGATTTTGCAACCTTATCTCTGTTGCAGCATTGTTATTGTTACTGTCATTGTTATTATTATTAATATTGCTTCTGAAAAGTAGTGATGCATATAGCCAGAATCCCCTCCACAGAAGGCTGGTGATGAAAGGGGGTGAGGGAAGTTAGCTGACATCTCCAAAAGTCCAATCATATTTGCATCAATATTCATGCTGTTTGTACACTATCACAAGCCACTTTTACTTATCTGTTCTCAGCTCTTTATGTGGTTACAATAGGTGTTTTAGATGCATGTAGGAAGAATTTGTGCTTTGTGTACGACCACAAAACTGAGCAGAATTACACAGACTAGAACTGTTCAGTCACAAACATGAACAAAATCCACTGGATGCTCAGGGTCACTCCACAGACCAGTAAAAACAGCAGTAAAGGACTTGTGCACTTGATTTACTTTCTCCTACCCATCTTGCTATGACCTGAACTTAATTTTGGTAAATAGGATGGTGAAACATATTGCTTTCTGTGACAATTTTTATTACTCATTGGAATGGTTTGATAAACACAGGGTCATTAAATGTGACTAAATAATTCGATTTCTCCAGAAACTGAAAAATATTATGGTGCACTTCCTAGCTGTTTACTCACAGAGCCAATCTTTCACCTGCACGTGTTTAGGTGAAGTGTACCACAAAATTCACTACTTCTACACCAGTACAAAACACCTTTTCCAGACTTGATTTACTTTTCATATATGTAGATACATCAATATTCTCCAGAAGTATTAAATTACAAAAATATAAAGGCAATACATTTTGCCTATTAAGTGAGGAAGGAAGACCAATATGACAAATTGTTTGCTCTGGGAATTGCTCAAGCAGGGCTAATAAATAAAAACAGCAAACCAGACAACTATAGAGAAAAAAAACCCAACACCCAAAGTAACTCTTGAACCAATTCTTTGACTTTAAACAATTTTGCTCTCTAATGAGGCCTTGGTGGTAAAACTAACCATTGACTTTGCTGGTGTTAGTGTCAGTTTCTGATGAGGGGAAAAAAATGCAAAAAACCATCTTGATGTCAGATATTTCATGGCAGATGTAAGGAAGATTTGGGCTTTTAAGTTAAACATTCATGAGTGGTAACCAAGATCCTGATTTGGAAGCCACATGTTTCTTCCTGGTAAGGATGTAAGAGGTTTCAACATGTCATCAGGGGCATCAAAGGCAACAGAACACAATGGAAGGGAAGGAATGCTTTCCAATTTCCTGAAGGATTTTTCCCTCTTCTTACCCATTCAGCACTCTGCTTTGCTTGAGTTGGAAGCTAAAGGAAACACATCACAAATAAATTATGCTTTCTTATGGCTGCAAATATAAAAAGATAAGGAAATTCAACAGAAAAGGTACAAAGGTGGATTTTAATCATATGTGTACACTCAGCTTTGACTGAAGATGAGACTTGCATACACTGCAAATCTACAGGGCCTTAAGATCTGTTGGTTATGCATTATACATCTGAAACAAAGTCTAAGGAATTGAGTTCATATTGCAGCTCATTTATAGAAATTACTGGTGTGATCTGAGAGAAACTACAGCACAGAGAGTTTTTACTTTAGGATGAGCATTATAATGAAAATGAGCCCTCTTTCAGGACTAAAGTTAGAATACTTTTACCTTTCCTGAAAGAGTGGTTGAGGAACAGTCTTCATAAGCAGTAGCACTGTGGATCTTGATTGCTGTGACCATGGTGTTCAATACCGGATATTTTATCTGGCTTAGTTTAGAAACAGCTCTGGCACAGGGGCTAGATGCCAAGAGAAGCTGGATGGAGACAGAGTCAATGTGATTCAGATTTCCTGTATTTTCTGGGAGGTATTCTGAAATGTAGAGCAAAAAAACCAGAAAGCTCTAGGCAGGATGGAAGAGTATGTCCTCACACTGCTGTACCCCACACTAAAGAAGGCATATCTGAGTGAGAATGAAATTTAGTAAGGAAGAGGAGTGGATGTGCTTCAGTCAGGCAGGCAGAGATGAATGCTGAGGTTTGAAGGGAAACACTGGGCTACAGTGACACAGCAACACTGTGTAACCAACAGCAGTCCTAGTGAGTGTTGCAAGGCTTGGAGGCTTCATTTCATCAAAAACTATGAGGAAAGAGGAATAATCTTTTAGTTCATTTCAAATCTTTTAATCCACTCAGCGTGTAGTATTATCCTGTGCATTTCTCATTGTCTAAAATGGCAAAACCAGGTGAACCAAAAGGACTTTTCTCCTCCTTACTCCCCACCTGCACAGATGAGGTTTTGCACAGCCTTCCCATGTCCTCTGCTTAACTTGAACTAAAGGAGGAAGTCAACTGATACTCTTTGACTGTAAATTAGAGTAGCAAGGAATTGAACTCCCTTCATTTAAAGTTTTGTCTCTAAACAGTAGCTCAATCTACTTCTGAAACCAGTCTGAGAACTACTGTAAGGCACGTAATTGGTACACCAGAAACCAAGCAAATAGTCAGAAATAATTAATATTATTGTCCTTGCAGACCTAGGTGGGTAACAAACAGTTCTGCTTCCATCCAGGAGACTGCAGTAGAAAATAGTACAAATAGTATCTATGGCCCAATGAGCAAAAAAAATCTGCAATGCAAAACCCCTTTAGTTTGGCTGGCATTTGAAACTGTTAAGGAAAACTATACTATCAGTTTCAGAGTGACTGTTAGTCTGCATCACAGATTTTCTGCTGACAGTAGATTATTTTAAATATTTTAGGAGTGGACATAACAGTATCTTTCCAAAAGTATCTGCCCGATCCACCAATCTGAAAACCAAACCTCTAAATAACTTTTAAAATAATCTCTAAATACGCCTCCAGTCTTTGCCAGAAATGATGATGTGTATTTTCAGGCCACAGTTTTCTTTCTCAAAGTTTTGCAGAGTTCAGGGAGTGTCACAAACACAACCACCATTAGGTTGCAACATTCACTGTGGCTTTTTCTAATATAGTAACCTTTAATACAGTAACCTTTAGTATTGTATTTTTGACTTGTTTCCTTACCTTAGAAAACTTCCAACTACATACTTTCTTTTCAAAGCTTGGCCAGGCTCCATTTTGCTACTGTTAACATAACCTTAGGACATGCTGTGAGGCTTGTATGCAATATCCTTTAGACCTGGGATGTCATCCATCTTCTCACATCCAGGATGGTGTCAGAAGATCTGTATTCCTCCCCTAACTGACTGGGAAGGACAAAGTCAGGAGCCATAAATACGCAAAGCAACAGATAAGCAGTGAAACATCACAAGGAGAGAAATGAAAACCATGAAATCTAAAAATCTGCATGTGATTCAGTTCTGTCACTTGCTGTGGGTGTTCCCACCAAATGGCCTCTTGACCCATTTTTCTGAGTGGAGGATCCCTTATGAACTTGCCCAGCAAGGCTCTCTCTTCTGTGTGCTACAGCAGTGCTTTCATTCTGATCTTACTGGACAATATGGATTAAAAATAACATGGAGAGACAGTGAATTGCTTGGAACATTGAGTGTGCAGATGTCACATAATTTCTTTTGCACTCTTCTGCCAAAGATGCTCAGGCACTTTTAGGAAATCCCAATGGGATCTACTCATGGTTAGTTAATTAAAAATTTAAACTTTCCTTAAAAAACTCAGGTACCTGCTGAGTTTATGGACATTTTGGTCAATAATGTATTAGACCTACACTTGCCCACTTCCCAATAGATATTGATTAGTGCTTATGTTCACTTTTTTCCCTGCTCATCTCTTTGGAGGTATTGTTACCATAGGTGAGACTATCTCAGCTGTTCCACACAGTAATACCAGAGACTGGGGACATAACCATGGCCAAGGAGAATTACTAGAGAGGATTTAATTTCTAAAGCAATAATGTGTTGCTTAGTTGTTAAATGGCACCTGTACTTTGCAGACAAACTGTAAAGTCTATTTAGTTTGACAGAACACTGTACACTTGTTTTATTTGGAATCAAACTCCCATCAAAAGTTGTGACACATTTTGAGTGATCATTTTGCCATTCCTTAAAAACAAAATGCTTGCCTCACTCAAGAAAATGAATAAACTAAAAGTGTTCTAAGAAGGATCTTAGTTAGGAGAAGAGGGGAGTGTTTATTTTCCCAAAACATCTTTCTGTTGTTGCAATCACAGATGCACACCATGTGTTCTGTGCCAGATCTATCACAGGGTAGTCTGATAACCCTGTTGACAACTCAGTGGAGTGAGGTTAGTTCTGGTTAAAAAAGGCAGTGCAAGACATGGCAAGACACTCTGATCTGCTTAAATATCTCTTGAATTGTTACTGCATCTTCATGAGAAAGTATTTAAGAATGGAAAAAGACAAAGCCAGCTCAAAGTCTGAGACATTAGTGTGCTGGCAGAGCTTGGTGTTACTCAGTATAACAACAGTGGATGAGATGGTTGATTCATTCCAGGGAGGGCTTGGGAGTCATGATTGGTCTGGAACATGTAAGAGAAGCAGGATGTGGCAAGGCATGGGCAGTATTTGTGGTATATGAAATCACTAAATTATTTTCACTGGTCAGTAATGTGCACTACACAGTTTTGCAATATTTTGATCCTGCCAAAACATCTTATCCCTTCTGGATACTGGATGTTGTAAAGACTTTCATAGAAGCATCTTTCATAGAAGCACAGTGTTGGCAGAGACTCATCAGGATCATGAAGTCCAACTCCTGGCCCTGTGCAGGCCACCCCAAGAATCCCACCAGCTACCTGAAAGCATTGTCCAGACACATCTTGAATTCTGTCAGGTTTGGTGCTGTGACCACTTCCCTGGGGAGCCTGTTCCAGTGCCCAACCACCCCCTGGGTGAAAAATCATTTCCAAATATCTAACCTAAACTTCCCCCAACTCAGCTTCATGCTGTTTCCTCGAGTTCTACACTGGTCATGAGAGTAAAGCGATCAGTGTCTGCCCCTCCTCTTCCCCTCAGGAGGACATTGCAGACTGCAATGAGGTCTCCCCTCAGTCTCCTCCAGGCTAGCAGACCAAATTACCTCAGCTGCTCCTTGTATCATCTCTCCCCTCTAGACCCTTCACCATAGCTCTCCACTGAACTCTTTCTAAGAGCTTTATATATTTTATCATATTGTGGCACCCAGAACTGTCCCCAGCACTGGAGGTGAGGTGGTCCCAGCTCAGAGCAGAGTGGGACAATCCCCTCCCTTGCCTGGCTATGCCTGATGCCCCCAGGACAGGGTTGGCCCTCCTGGCTGCCAGGGCCCTGCTGACTCAGATCCAACTTCCCACAGACCAGGACCCCCAGGTCCCTTTCCTGTGGCACTGCTCCACAGCCCCTCATGTCCTAATCTGTACACACAACCAGGGTTGCCCTGTCCCAGGTGCAGAATCTAGCACTTGTCCTTGTTAGACTTCACACAGTTGGAGACTGATTGACCTCTAATTTGTCAAGGTCTCAGCAGGGCCTCTCTGCCCTCCAGGGAGTTGACAGTTCTTCCAATTTGTTCTCCAAATACAATTATTTGGAGAACAAATAAATTAATACTTTTCCTGCATCATCTCATGCAAGGTACATGTGGCCATTTAGTGAGACCACACTCATGTATATGTGTGCATTGTCAGGGCCCTGAGGATAGTCTCCCTTCACCTCTCCTGGGCTTTTGGCTGCCAGACCTCTGGGCCTCCTTAGAAAAGGATGCAGGGGTCTGGTTCTCAAATGAGCTGCAGGGAGAATCTGCTGTGCAGGGTCCCAGTGGGGCTCCCTGCTTAGCTGGGGACTGGCTTTTAGTCTCATTCTCAGTGCCTTCCTGCAGCTGACTCGCATCTGGCTGCTCTCCACCTCGACAGCCTTGGACTTGCCCCATTGCTGAAGACTCGTCTAATGATCCAGCCAGCCCAGTTTGCTGTCAGAGGACCTGTCCTGCTCATCCTGCTCAGGTGCCATGAGAAGATGCCCTTGTCAGGGAGGGCCCTGTCCAGCCTGCTTTGCCCTCACCATTGGCCCCTGGCATACAAACATGCACACACCTACTTATCCTTCTATGCAAAGTTACATTATTGAGCTGTTCTTCATCTCATTTTCTACCACCTTGTGTTGCCACTCAGGATATCAGTGACTGTGGAACACTGACTTACCTGTGCTCATATTCATTCAATCCCTTTATTTTTAAATACCATGGGATATAACATGAAAGGGAAAAAAAAAATCCAAGTAGTCTTGGCCCTATTTAAAATGAAACTGCAGTGGTGTTTTCACTAGCAAGCAAATTGGAAAAATACCTACTCAAGAAACTGAGACCACACCCAATAAATTTGTGCTCTGAAGATCTTGAATAATTCAGTTTCAATAAGCAGACTAATTCTGTTACCAATATTAAACTGCTTGACAGAAGCAACTTGAGAAACAGAAGTATTGTTTTTAAAAATGCACCAAAACAGAAAAACACAAAATTGCACAGGAGATAGCCATGTTTCCAGACCAGATCCAGGTTTAGGGTATAATACTTAGCCACATCTTAAAAATAGACAAAAGTAAAAATAATGAAAGGTAGGTACACTGAGTAAGAAAAGCTGCTACAAAGAAGTTATGCTGCATGTACAGAAACCAGAAAGTCTTGGAGGCCTGGAGTAAGATAACCAAATATATTTAGGTCAAGAACTACACGACATTCATGGTAAACTGATATTATTTCAGTCTGACAAAACGTAGATTATCATTGATTATTTTGATTTCTTTGGATTACAAGGATCAGAATTAATTACAATAAGTCTTACAGCACCAAGCAGGTGGTCTGTGCTGGTGATATTCATAAATTTTTTAGAAATTAAAAATAGGGGGAAAAATAGACATTAAAAAGGGGAAAAAAATGAGTTAAATTTGCTGAGCAGTGCAGGATTGCTACAGAAACACAGGCCATGCTGCAGGCATGCAGAAAATTGCAGTTGCAGCCATGGGTGTCAGAATCACCTTTTATCTTATCACCTTCTTAGCTGAAGAAATGCAGTTAGCAGAGGAGATAGAGCATTTCAGCACTACGTACTGCCACAATAAAAGGCACAAAATGTTCTGATCAGGTTGTAATTATAGAACTACCAAACTGGCTTCTGTGGGTTAATGGGTGAATACAGCCTGACCTAGATGCCAGTGTCAGGAGCAGGGGAATTACTTGCAGGATTATCTGTGATGTTTACACTTGCCAGCTAAACAGAGCCAAGTCAGGTTTAGCTAAGTTGCAATCATCACAGCTTTACGTAAGGCAATAGTTTTCATGTCTTCACTAAGGTTATCTGCAGGGGGCCTAATCATGTTAAAGTAAGCACTCTGTCTTGATGCTTCCAAATTCATGACAGCTCACACAATTATTTGGAGAACAAAAACATTAACATCAGCATATGTTCTCAGCTGACTGATACTCTCCTGATTTCATGTGTAGATAAAAACAAGGACTGGAGACTAGGATGTGTAGGACTGGAGACTAGGATGTGTATACAGGTGCTGGTAGGATGAACGAAGGCAGATTTGTTCTTTTTTGTTCTTTTCTTTTTATACAAATATCTTGATAGTAAAAGGCACCTGCAAGACACAATAAATAAATAAATGCCTAACAAGACATTTTTGATTGCCTTTGAGCCTAATGAAAAACACATGATTTTTCCCACCCAATTACCTTCTTGTAACTGTCCACCTTACATTCCTATCCACTATTCCTATCCCAGCCAGATGTATGCAGATATGAGTGCTGTTGATGGGTGTAGCTGATGATTTATTCTTTTGTTTTCTTTCTCCCCCCGCTAATATTAATAGATCTAAATGTCTCTGCTTTTTCTTCTCCTCACCTTGCTTTTTTCTAGGCTTTATGTTTCCTTCTGAAAGAATAACACCTTAAAATTGCATCATTAGGCATACAATACTAGAAGGGAAAAGTCTGACCAGAAGTGGGGATTTCTTTTTGTTGATGCTGCATGATCTTCAGTGTAAGGGAAATATTTTGTCTGTAGTGTCCATGCTTCTGGATTTGGTCCCATTTATGTATTTGTAAGCTTTGAGCCACATCCTGGAAACTGCAGCAGGAAGGATTGCATGGCTGGGTGGATGTGCCCACATGGGAAAAATGTAGGAATCCCAGCTCTTAGCAGTTTGGAGAGACTCCATACTGACACCACTGTAGTCAAACAGGCCATGACCTCCTTTTGGGACAGAGCAGTCTTCCAGCTGTTATCATGCTAAAATCAAACAAAACATCTGATATCCAAGCTCTTGAAAGTGGCAAATTCACTACAAATTCAAAAACTAGTCATTTTCAAACTGACTGCCATTTTGCCCTAAGACTGGTACCTTTGCATTTTAATTACTTTCACGATTTTATATTTTTTAAAAGAATGTAGTTACTTTTACTGAGATGTATTGAGTGCACTTGTTTCCCTCAAATCCCAGTATTTGCTGGCTGGTCCTTCCCATGGGGGGCTATCTTGGCTCCGTGCTGGGGGTCCCACACAGAAGGGGCCGGGACTGGAAGCTCTTGCTGACGCTCCCCGGGGCTCTGCCCTTGCGCCGCCTCGCAAGGATATCGCTCACCTAATGCCTTGCGCCAGACAGAACCCAGGCTCAAAAGAGAAAACTCAAATGAAAGACCCTCCAGCCAGGGGTCCCGAGCAAAAGGAACCAGGAGGGAGAGCTGTTGCTGTCCTGCGCCTTCCCTTGGAAGCTCCTTCACACCCCCATCTGCGCTTGCTCTAAGGTCTGACCCCAGAGCCCAGGAAAGCCATCGCCTCGGGCTCACAGAGGGGCTCCAAATCTCAGCTTTCCTTGGCAGTCCCTTCAGCACCAACCAGGTGCCCCAGCGCAATCCTCCTCCAAGGAGTACGCTTCTCCCCGCCTCGCTTACAGCCCCGGATCCTCTCCTCGCAATCCCGAAGCTTCTTTCCCGCGGACGGTTGCGAGGCCAAGGGGACCGTACTTCCCGGTTCCT
>VZRH01007072.1:1716339-1786064 GCA_013397555.1 Urocynchramus pylzowi | reverse complement strand
TCTTCTCTCAAAAGCCCGGGGTGAAAGGCGACTTAAGCAAATGTTTGTACTGAAAAGACAGGCAAGTAACAGCCCCGCCCCCCGAAAAAAATCCACAAAACCCCAGCCAGGCAACATAACTCCTAAACGATGTATTTTTATTTTAACATTCCAACCCATTGTCTTTGCCCTGCAGCATGCTTGTATCGTAGTCCTGAAGTCCACGTTTGGAAAAACACCATCCAAAGACTGAACCCTCTTCCTTCAAGTCTGGATTATTTTTAATGTGAATGTCAATTTAAATACTTTTGCAAATCTATGGAACCGGTTCTTCAGTCTTAGAGCCTCAAGACCTTAGTGAGATCTTTCAACCTTGTGCAGTAAATGGTCATTGAACTACTGTGAGAGGAATTAACTCAGTTTGCTTTCTCATCACCAACAACGTTGTCCATCTTCCAGCATCTCTTGAGTCCTAAAATGTGCCATCTTTTATGTCTTGTAAAAGTCCTGTCACTCCAGAAACATTTGTTGTCATAGGGAAGATAATAATTCTTCTTTACTGCAGGAGCACAGAAGCTCATTATGCTCAAAGGGAGAGAGAAGGGTTCAACTTGTGTACTCTAAATGCCTGGGTATGTACTTTATAGCAGTTAAAAAGAAATACCCAGGTCTAGAGCCTAGTTGTTATGAGGTGGGGGAGGTTTCTGCATGGTATGATAACTGCACAGCGTTTTAGCAGAGTGTGCTTCTCTCTTAGATTATTCCGGATTTCTGGAAGGTCAGAGGATGTAGCTTGCTGGGATGTGGACAATATAACATGTATTGCAATAGAGGCTAGAATGATCTAAGAGGCCTAGGAACAATATAGTATGTTCTGTATAAGGGAAAAAAATCCCTAGAAATAATCCAACAGTTGTAAAAGTTTCTGTTTTGGTTTTGGAGAATGTTGGTGGTTTGTGTTCAGGGGGGTTTCTGGGGGGGTTGTTTGTTTATTTGTTGAAGTGTACATTTTGGAACCTTCTACAGGAGCATGCTAGTGGGAAGTATAGAGAGATCATATGATCCAGAAACTGTCGGGATTAATATTCCTTAGGGTTAGCCTAGTAATTAATTAACAGATTGTTTGCAAGTCTCCTCTGCTTTGTCTGTTTCCAGGTCAGGTGAGAAGACAACTTACTAACTGTGGCTTTTCTCCTTGAAGTGCCAGTGAAAACAGTCTGCACTCTGAGAAATCTTGATGGCCTCTGTGTTGAGCCTAATGGGAGTTTAAAGCCTGCAGGCAAACACTTGGTTAGATGTCTTAAACTGGATGCTGAGCCTAACATTGGAGTCTGGCCCCTGAAATTAACTTGCTTGTCACAGGAGCTGGCAGTCACTACTGGAGCCCTCAGAAATAACTGAGTGGGGAGCACATGAACTTTCTGTCACTCCACAGTTCCTCACCATCCTGGACATGTTCAGTGTAAACAGTGTCATTCAGTGTAATGGAAAATAGTGTTTCAGAACCGCTGTCTGTGACTATTTTCTCCATTGGCATCAGTTTTTCTGAAATGGTTCCAATCTGATCCAGCCCCTCTGAGCAGTTGAAGGCTGTGTGTGAATCAAAGCTCGCAGTGTTTTTCTTGACTTTCTGCTTGAGAGCTGCAGCTGAGCGATTGCCATTGCTGCAGAGTAGTGTCTGTAGGAGCTAGGAGCTTTGGAATGCTCTGCCTCGTGTTGTGTCCTAACTTATTCAGGATCCCAGGGGCAGTGAGCTTCTGGGATGGAAGTCTTGTGTGTGGCAAATAGATCTCAAGCCTGCTTTTAAGGAAGACAGCTGTTGGGGTATGTTTATGTTGCATTCATTGGCCTCTTTGTCATTATCTCTTTCCATCCATATAGACCTGTTGCTCCAGTTTACCACCGAGGAAGGGAATAAGAAAATTGGCCCAAGATTCCAAAAGAGATATCTGCAGAGGATAATGAATATATTCACCCACTGGTGATCTTGGAAAACTGCTGAGGTCAGGACATAAACTGTCTGTGGGGCCACAAGTTACTGAAGCCTTCTTAGCTGTTGTGATTTCAAACTCTCCCCTGTGGGTGAGGTTTGCTGTGGTCCCAGTGTTGCTGTAGCTGGGCAGATACATGTATTCAGTTCTCTACCTTGGCTTGAGCCACAGCATTTGTTCATCTCTTAGTTGTGAGAAATCTTTAAAGACATTTGCAATTCCAAGAGACCACACCTGTCAGGTGTAGGTGAGGGTGGGAAGGATTGAAGCCAATGATTAGCAATAATCAAATATGAGAACTTGTCCCAACTTAAGTGTCATGAGAACACCTGTCAGGCTTATTTTGTTTTCATTAGTTCTATGTTAATTCAGCGTTTGAAGGAGAGTGACTCTTTGGTTTCTGTTTTATTTGTATGCCATGGTCATTAGGTTCACCTGAGAAGCCTTGAGTAAACTTAATCCTTG
Source organism: Urocynchramus pylzowi (assembly GCA_013397555.1). Taxonomy (NCBI): domain Eukaryota; kingdom Metazoa; phylum Chordata; class Aves; order Passeriformes; family Fringillidae; genus Urocynchramus; species Urocynchramus pylzowi. Next base: position 1,783,629 of record VZRH01007072.1, on the reverse strand, counting down.
TGGCTAATTTTTGCACAGATGTGATTTGGCTGCACTCCTCTCATATTTCTCTTAAAGATTTTGTGTCTGTAAAACATGATTAGTCATTGTAAGATAGCTGAGTTATTGGTAAGACTTGAAAGCAGCGAGTATCTGTGTCATCCCACATACTGAAGCATGATTAGACATTATTGAAGGTTAGTAGGCAAAGAAGCAATTTAGAAATAGAAATTCTCAAGCGAATAACTGTGTCTGGTTAATCTTTATAGTAAGGTCAGAAGTGAGCACCTTGTGAATGTCACATGATCTAAGTATAAACTCAATAAGCTGCTCTTTTTGAGGCTTTGGTATCTCAATACCTTTTTGCATGAGTGCAGTATACAGGAAGGTGCCATTACCTCAGAGAATATCAAAGAGACAGATATGAGAGAACAGAGAGTTTTTTGTTGATATGTTTAAATGTTTCAGCTGCATATTTTATACTGTTTACTGAAGATTCTATAGAACAAGACCTGAATTTCCTTTGAAAGGCATTGAACTCTAGACAAATTTGCTGTTTGTTTAGATTTCTCTTAAACTGAATGCTTTTCCTATAGCTTTAGTTTTAATTTTGTTCAGCTACGCATCAAAGGAGCACCACATGCATGCACATGAAAGCATTTTTGGCATCCTTTTGGCATTCCCTGGTTAGCTGCACTACCTTATCGATCCTCTTGCAGTAGGGCAGAATTTTGGCATTTAAGTGAGTGACTGCCTCCCCACCACTATGTGACCCAAGAGTGGATGGGACCTTGAGCTACTGAGTCAGTGCTGGATGCTGCTGCACAGTGTATACTTCAGTGCCTGAAATTATTGTATTTATAGCAAACCCCATGAAAAACCTCCATATACTTTACTGAAGTCACATCCATTTTATTATTGATAATGCAGTAATTTTTAATTTGGTAGGAGCAGTCAGTGTTTTCTCTAGATAGGTGTATATACATGTTGCATTGAATTCAAGCTTATTTTTTTATTAGAAGCTTGTACAGTTTCCCACCATATCACTGCAAAATATGGAGCACTCAAAGTCAGCTCTGGAAATCTAAAGGCTGCCTTAAGACTGGCAGACTTTCACAGGCCAAGGTAGTGGTGTTTGAAATACCAATATGCATTTGAAAACCTTGTATAGTGGCACTATGGTGCTTTTCAGTGAAGGCAAAGTTACTGGAGTAACGTGTAAAAAATGAGATGAATCATTTTCTGAAGGGTTCATTCTTCAAAGTCCAGCTTCTTTTATCCTCCAGACTACTGGCATATTTTTGTCAGTTGCAGAAAACTTTCTCTTTTCAAATATTTGGCTGCTACTACCCATTTAAATTTCAAGGTATCCTGTTCATTTAAAGCAATTGAAGCACAAGATTTCTTGTTCAGGCCTTAATGCTCTGTAAGTTTATTTTCTGCAGCAGATGTCTTTTGAAAACTCCTACATTGAATTTCTTAAAGCATCTTTGCATGTTTGATTGTTCAAGCCCTTAATCCTCTTACTGGCTCTTCACTGGACCCTCTCCAATAGTTTCATTTCTCTCATTGGGGAGCCCAGAATTGCAGAGTTTTTGAGATGGGGCCTCACCAGCACTGAGTAGAAGGGCAGAGTCACTTCCCTCAGCCTGGTGGCAGCTGTGCTCCCAATGCCCCCAGGATTCTGTCAGCATCCCCTGTAGCCTCGCTGCAAGGGCACCTTCCTGCCTCGTGTGCCACTTGCTGAGCTTTGCTTTCCAGCCACTCAGTCTCTGGTGTGTGGGGTTAGCCCTCCCCACGGGCAGGACTTTGCACTTCTCCTTATTGAACTTCACAAGGTTGCAGCCTGCCTGTTGCTCCAGCCTGTCAAGGTCCATCTGGATGGCAGTGAAAACCTTTAATTTATCAGCCACTGCTCCCAGTTTCAGTCCCTGTACTTGTGAATCCATCAGCAGTTTCAGTTTGGGTTTTTTTTCCTCTGGTGGGTGGGGGGTTTTGTTTGATTTATTTTTGTTTTGTTTTTTTGCATCCACTTCTGGTATGACTGTATAGGTCAATTAAACTGTAGCAGGTGGCAAAGTGTGGAAATAAATGAACAGGCTAGAAAGTTATTTGAGGATGTTGGTATTGGCTTTGTTGTGCTTTACTATGTATCATTTCATTGCAAACACACTGTCTGGGCAAAGTCAGCTGCCAAAGTTTCGTTTGAATACTTTGTGTAGGCGGTACTGAAGGCTTGGACTGACAGGACCATCAATAACAGAAATCCAAGTGAAACGTGTAATAATGCATGAGGAGACTGGATAAACATCTCAGTGTTTGGAACTCTTCCTTTTGATTTAATGCCTGATATGAAAGCAACAGATTTGAGCATACAAAGTTCTTCAGTGATCTGTGAAAAACAAAATAGAGTTAGAGTTTTGGCTTTCTGGGAGATAGAAAATGCGAATTTCCATAGTAATGGCTTACACAGCTGAGAGAAAGTACTTGGTCACTGTGTCAGCACAAACACAGTGCTGCTGTTCAAGTGTTTAAATACTGGCTTTAATTTCATTAGGTCTGTCCTCAGACTCTTAAAATTCAGTGACCTACCCTAAAGTGTCAAAATATCACTAAACATACAAAATAAATCTTTTGAGTGTCTGCTTTCTTTTAAAAGCTGTAGTAAGCTCACCTCCTGAAGAATGGCAATCTGATGTGTGGACAGCAAAGTACTGGATACATTTCTTCAATATTTTCGATATTTAAAGAGGTTTCAGACTTAAAGTCTTTTATGAAAACTTCTGGGAGCTCCAGAATTATTTTCTAGTTTTCTGTGGCTGCTTTTAACATTCAAACAGTAACTCTTACTGATTTGCATGTTAATAGAAATAGATTCCCTCCCCCTCACTTTTCTCTTTTAAATAAACTGGTTTGGGGTCAGACCAAGACTTTAGGGTACTTGCTTGGTTTTCCAAAGCCATTCCTTATTCAAGGTGTCTAGCTTTAAATGGAAATTTTAATAGAGTTTTAAGTATGTTTACTAATTAAAATTGGGTTTAATGTACTTTCATCTGGTATTATTTTCCACTTCCATCTTGAAATGGAATGCTTCCTTAAACAACATAATTTTAAATAGTTTAGTATCACACTTTTCTCCTCACCAGCCTCTATTTGAAACCGGAGTGCTAAGCTTATTGTAGCAAGTTAGTTTATTGTAAGAAATTAATGAAGAATTCTTCAGGGTCAAGTTTATGTTGTGGTTCATTGCGTTTTTTTGTTTTGTTTTGGGGTTTTGTTTTTTTTTTTAATTCTAAGCTTGCCTAGTAGGAACTTGGCAGGAGTCAGAAGACAAAGCCTTTGTCATAAAATGCTTCTCATCACTTGATTGGTGGTGCCTTGTATCTGCCTGAAGTTACAAGGGTTTTCGGGTAATTTTGAATTCAGAAATGCCATGGTACAGGTAATTATGGTTTCAGAACTGCCATTGTACCTGTACTGCTGCATGTCTGCCCACCACCTGTGAACACTGTGGCTTGGGTGCCAAGGATGTCTGTCTGAGAGCTCTGACAGTATCAAACCTGTGTGTGGTGGTACCTAGCCATGTTCTTAGAGAAACTATATGCAGCAGCCATTGCTTTTTGTAGAAAACTGTCAATTTTTGATTATCCAAGTAGAACAATTGGAGAGAATTGTTTTGTGAGCTTGGTTTGATTACCAACAGTCATATGCCCTGCATATTAAAGCTAATCTATAAATAGGTGTCAGAGACCTGGGAGGAAAACCTCAAACTAAATTACCAATGAAAGTACCTTGAAAGTGAGAGTCACAGAATTAAGTCTTTCATCAAGAGTTTAGTTGTTCAGGATCAAGTGAATGAGACCTCTTCAGTTTTCCTCTGCATTTGTTAACTTCCTTTGCAGGAAAAGGAGCATTGATGTGAAAACTGTGTTTAAGTAATATGTGTCTTTTCGTTAGATGTTTAGAATCCTGACAAGGAAAAAGGACAGGGGTTTTTCTATTCTAGAGGAAGAGGAAATGGGGAAAAAAGTGAATTTCATGAGCCAAGCAATGTATAGGAAGCAAGTGACATCCTCTTAAAGCCTAGGATTTTCATTTGTTGTGAGGTATAGGTGTGACTTTATTCTTTTTCGCACTATCACTTTATCCATGTAAAGTGTATGAAATCTACAGAAAGATAAAAAGATTCATAACTCAATAGCATTTCCAGGAGTAAGTGCTTCAGGAATTAATACCTTGTTTTGTGCAGTGTGCTGTAATTCAATTAGCTTTTGTATCATGGCTTGCTGCTATTTTAAAAAGCACATGGCAGTTCTTTCACTGTGCTTCAGAGAGACATTGCCAACCACTGGTAACTTCTTGCATGCCTGACTTCAATGGAAGCATCCTGCACACAGGACCTCTCTTAGCCTCAGATTTTCCAGAGCTGAAGCCCTTATCTCCTTTTGTGATTGTAGGAACATATAAACCCCAACACTGACTGTTCAGTGTCTGCAACCTGAAGTCATAAGGTCTGTGAGTTAAACCTCAGTCTTTGTGGTGTAAATGTCCTGAAACTGCAAAAATAACAGTGTGAGGATGCTTTTTGCGCGGTAGATGTAGCAGCATAGTTTTGCAGACCATCAGCACATAGGCTTTCTAGTGTGTAATGTGTTTTCTTGACTTAAAAGCGACATCCAGCCTAGCAGTGCTTGTTTATAACAATGAGGAAAAAATTGTGCTTAGTTTAGTTTGGCTCAAGCAGAGGTATGAAAAAGGAAGAGGAGAAACATCTGCAACTGTTACAGCATGTTTGAATTTAAATAAAACCAGATAAGAGCAAGGAACAGGCAGCTTTCTTCTTTAAATAAAAGGAAAAAAACTTGCAAAGAATCAATAAACCAAATTTTAAGGGCCAAGTGTGTGTTTTTTTAAGGTACATTAATATTATAAGAGAACACTGAAAGGAATGAAAATAGCCATTTCAGATTAGTTGTAGAAATTATTGTGCTGAGGGATTTTTTTCCCTTTGAGTAAGGCTCTGCCAAGCTGCTAGGAAAGTCAGAAGCTGTTGTTTATGGCTCTCTGTTGGGAACGAGGTTAATTAGTATATGCTGTGCAGAAATACGCTGCAGACCCGAGTGCCCGCAGTTAGAAGAGGCTATTGTTGCAGTGCTGGGTGAGTGATTGATGTGGGTGCTGCCTTAGGAGCAGTGGCAAGTCAAGTTTAAAAGTCCAAGGCTCCGCCTGCGCCCTTTCCCCTACTTTGCTGGCGAGCACGTGGCAGCGCAGGAATGCAGCGAGGGGAAGTGCGCCGCGGCTTAGGGTTGAATTGGCCTGCAAGGAGGAAAACAAGGGTTCAAAGAGGCAGGCTTCGGGAAGCCTTTGGTGTTCCGCCATCATAATTCAGGGCAGTTTTAAAGGCTTATGGTTTTCTTAAGTAAAGGAAAAGAATATGAAAAGAAACAAGTCATTTGATTGTTTCGCGTCTTAACATCAAGCAGTACAGCCCTAGAACTGGACTGTATTTGTTTTCAGGGCTTGTTTGCTTTATTAAGGATTAATTCTTGCTGGATTATTTTTTTTTTTCATTTGGGAATAAGGAATATTTTCCTTAATGAAGCTTATTTATTTTTATGAGAATGCTAAATTTTAATTCATGAAAATGTCAGGTTGACTGTTAATGCTTGATGCTATTTAGAATATTTTTCTGCCTTGGATAATAAAAAAAGCATATGCTTAAAAACGAAAGGGTTCCTGAAATTCTCTCCATTCAGCAACAAAGAGGAGGTTAATTACAAATTTCCAGGCTGAGAAGTCACAGGGGAGTGGGAGGGTAAGGGAAGCTAGCTGATCTTGTGCTTAAGACATTGGCATTCCAGAATACAAAATTCCATGAGTGAACTGAGCAGAACCTGTTTGGCCCTTCTTGAGACAAATCCAGGTGCCTGATTTCTCTGTATGCAAATACGGTTGAGTTCTTTCTATGTTGGGGTTTTATCATCCCACTCTAAAATAGTGCCACTAAACACATGGTAAATTCTTAACTTTGAAAGCTTTTGCAAACCCTGTTAAGTTCAGGTTATACCCTGTATTACTGCTGCCTCTGCCTGTTTCATTGCTGTCTTGTCAGCTGGTGATGAACAATTTAAATGAATGAATGGACAGCTGACTTCGACTTCCTCATACTTGCCTACAGCAGAGCCCATATAAGTAGTTGTTAGTGACAGAGTCATTAAGTACTACAAATTGTAGTTGTTACTCGGGCACACAGGGCTTGTGTTAAAGCTTTTGAAACTGGTGTTCAAAGCTGGTTTGTGTTCTTCTTTGTTATTCTATTTAGACACTACACGCACATAAATCAATTGCATATTATCTGTAGGATACTGTGAGCTTTAAGTGCCTTGATTCACCCAGCACCCAGCTTCTAAAACCTCAGCAGTGGCTGATGGATTTGTGAGATCTGTGAATTACCATTAGGCACTGCAGCAGTAGTTGTACTGCAGAGGTGGATCACTGTAGGCTGGTCCAGGAACAGGCACATTAAATATTGCAAAGAATCCATGCCTGTTGGTCAGCAACTTTAATAAATGATGTGCAACAGAACTTAGCTCATTCATCTCTGCTGAGTACTCCTTCTCTTTCTGTATTGTGTATTTTTTTGGTAAGCCTACTGTTATTGCTGCATTCCAAGTGCCTGGTTGTCTGCTCATACACCTTGGCACCCATTCTTTGTGTTTCAGATGACTTTGATTAAGTAGAGTATGTAAAGATGACAGGAGCAGTGCTATGGTCATAATGAACTGCTTTTGAAATGCCCACCTAAATTGCACTGGTTAGTCCTCACATGCTGTTCAACAGGGGATGAGAATCTACCAGAATTTAATTGCTAGCTTTAGGTTTGCAAACAAAATGGAAATTTTAGCTTTTAGGATTTAAAAAGGGTAAAGTAGTTGTATTTTTTTTTAATTTTTCTTACATAGAAGTGCCAGTGCACCCTTAAAACACTTGGTATTGATAATGTGGCTTTTACCAGTCAAAATCTCGATCTAAAACTTGCCCTTGAATCCTGACCTACAGGTGGGGTAATAAATTCCACTACTATTTAGTCATACTTCTAGGAAGATACTGTTTTTGGGGCTATGCATGAAAGTTTTGGTAAGCTAATAAATTAAGTTGGACAAGAGGCTGAATTTGGAATCATGACCGTCTCCTCAGGAATACATAGTTTCGACCATTTCAATGTTATACATGGAGTCTGTCTGCAAACATCTACTTTCTAATTGTAAGGGCTCAAAAAACTTTTGTCTGAATCAATAATTAGTAGGAGTAACTTCAAGGCTGTTTACGTATAAATGCTGGTTATGGAAACTAAGAAAAGCTATGGAATTACCAACATGTTTAACAAGGACAAGTGCCAGATTCTGCATTTGTGTTGAGGCAACCCTGGATGTGTGAACTGACTGGAGAATGAGGGGCTGTGGAGCAGTGCCACAGAAGGGGGGGCCCTGAGGCCCTGGTCTGTGGGAAGTTGGATCTGGGTCAGCAGTGCCACAGAAGGGGAGACCCTGGGGGTCTGGTCTGTGGGAAGTTGGATCTGAGTCAGCAGGGCCCTGGCAGCCAGGAGGGCCAACCCTGTCCTGGGGGCATCAGGCACAGCATCACCAGCCAGGCAAGGGAGGGGATTGTCCCGCTCTGCTCTGCACTGGGGCAGCCTCACCTCCAGTGCTGGGGGCAGCTTGGGGTGCCACAATATAATAAAATATATAAAGCTCTTAGAAAGAGTTCAGTGGAGAGCTGTGGTGAAGGGTCTAGAGGGGAGAGATGATACAAGGAGCAGCTGAGGTAATTCGGCCTGCTCAGCCTGGAGAAGCGGGGACTGAGGGGAGACCTCATTGCAGTTACAGCCTTCTTTTGAGGGAACGAGGAAAGGCAGGTACAGGTCTCTTCTCTCTGGTGACCAGTGACAGAACCCAAGGAAATGACCTGAAGCTCTGTTGGGGAAGTTTAGGTTAGATATTTGGAAAAGGTTTTTCACCCAGAGGATGGTTGAGCACTGTGAGAGGGTCCCAAAGGAAGTGGTTGCAGCCCCAGGCCTGGCAGAATTCAAGAGGTGTTTGCACAACACTCTCAGGCACATGGTGGGATTCTTGGGGCTACACTGGGTTTACATTTCTGTTTTAACTTCCAGTGGTTTTAGTTTGAGTCTTTTATGACTGCTCAGTATAATTGTTTTCTGTCTATATTGGCATGGTTGTTGATATTTGTTTGGGAAGTTAAGCTGAGCTGCAATTCCATGAAATGTCATCATAGTTTCAGATTTCTTTGGGGAGGTAATTTTTCTGACAATTGTGATTTGGTTTCCTCAACTCTGCATAGTTTTGATTTTTGCAATTATTTGCCAGTCACAGCACAGAGCCCCAGTGACTATAGTCTCTTATTGCTTTGAGTAATCATCTTGAAATGAGGATATGAAAGAAATTTTGGGAGAAGATATGGCCAGAAGCAGCTTTGTTTTTCTAGCTGAGGTGAAAACTTTAGAAACCTTTTGTTTCAAGTAAAACATTTTCTGAATCTTCTTTGAAATGTAAGATGCTTTGTACCTGTGATACGATTTTCGAAATGCGTTGGCTTTCACTTTCTGTTGTACTCTGATTTTTTTATGTATTGCACGTATAGGTGATACACAGCTATCTGTGATGCTGCCAAAATGCCCAAGTTACACAAGTGTTTTGTTTCCATTTGCAGCTGTTTTGGTTAAAAGAGGTGCCTTAAATTAACCTTCAGGACACTCAAACTGAAGTGCAAGCAGAGCCTGTAAGGAAAAGGCAAGTACTATATATAAATTTTTCATACTTGGAAATCTTTGCCAAAATCATGGTGTAGAAAATATCTTGCTAGAAATGGACTAGGTCCTAGTTCCTCTGAACAAGAAGGAAATACTCTTTCTAAACTTTGGTTTTTGACAGAACTCTCTGAAAATGGCGGAAGCTCATCAGGCAGTAGCTTTTCAGTTTACAGTAACTCCAGATGGGATTGACCTGCGAATGAGCCATGAGGCACTCAAACAGATCTACCTGTCTGGTGTCTATTCATGGAAGAAGAAGTTCATCAGATTCAAGGTATGCTAAACTAGTCCAGTCCACCAAACTTCTGGGTCATTTAATGTTTTATGAATTAATTGAAGTTTTTTCTAGGGAAAACTGATTTTTTTCCTTTATGATAAATAAGGTTCCTCATTGTGAAAGGCTTAGGGGGTTTTATTTAAGACAGGGGGTACTGAGGAAGGTTACACAGGGTGATACTGTAAAGACTGAAAGGGTAAATATTTTTAATTTATTCTATGAAAGCAAAATGAAGCAGATGTAGAAATTAACTGACTTCATTCTCTTCATAGTGTACCATATAATAATGTAATCTTTTAGCAGAAGTCACAAATACGACCAGTTGTGACCTTTAGTGTTGTATGACTTAGAGGTACAAGGCTACACTCTTTATTATAGCAAAGTAATATTGTTTCGGATGAGGTATTTGATGCAGATTGTTTTGTTCATGGGATTATAATTGTAAATATCTGTTTCATTAGTAGCAAACTACATAAGCTACAGGCTATCTTCAACATCTCTTTCAAAAACATAAACATATTAACAGAAATCTTATTAAAATTTTCTTATAAAGCCATGAGAAGACCTGTTTAAATTGCATAAAAAAAGTTAATTCTGGTTCTCAGTGTTTTGTCCGGTAGGATATTTTTGCCACATATTTGTGTAGAAGGGTCTAACTCAGTGTAAGCTGAAATTATTGAAGTGTCATTTGTTTTAGAGTTGTTAGTTAGTTTCAGTATTTTTAGTAAGACTTGCAGCAGGATCAGTGATGTCTACAAGAGAATGTAGAAGTTCTTTTCATTGTTGATATCATTGTTACAATTTTCTGTAGTAATCAAATTTAAGTAAATCCATTCCCTACTGCTGAGATAATCTCATGTAAGAAAATGTTGGATAATCTTAACTACTTGTTTATAACTAAATGACTTAAATGTGTTGATTTTTGTTTCTTTCCATGGTAATATGAAGTCATTCACTTTGGTATGGAAAAATTATGTGAAGGCTTTTCTTTCCAGAACGGAATTATCACCGGTGTTTACCCTGCTAGCCCATCTAGCTGGCTTATTGTAGTTGTGGGTGTGATGTCAACCATGTATGCTAAAATTGATCCTTCCTTAGGAATAATAGCCAAGATCAACCGAACACTTGATACAACGTAAGTAGACTGAAATGTTAATGTTCCTCTCAAGGGAAGTCAGTTTTATTTGCAGCTGCTCTTAAAGCTATTCCTGTTAAAATGTATCAGTTTTGGTACAGTACGTTTGTGACATGATAAGCCAAATAAACAGCTGTATGAGGATATGAAATAGGGAGGTTGTACCAGTATTGCTGTGTAGTTCTGGGTGTTTGGGAAACACATTTGGGAACTTTCATGGCCTTTGATGTTGCTGCATGAAAAGGTCTTTGGAAAGGAATTTATGAAAGCAGGGTAAGCAGGCATAAAGCTTGTGTAAGGCCTGTCTGTACTACTATTAGACTTAAGTTTGCAATAGCAGCTTCTCTTTGGAACTTAAATGGACACTAACTGGCATATGCTGGCTTTTGTTTTAAATAGTGGCTATATGTCAAACCAAACACAGAACATTGTGAGTGGAGTACTTTTTGGCACAGGGCTTTGGGTTGCCCTTATCGTCACAATGCGCTACTCCCTGAAAATGCTGCTCTCCTACCATGGCTGGATGTTCTCTGAGCATGGCAAGCTTAGTGCTGGCACCAAGTTTTGGATGGTAAGGATATGTTGGCTTCGTTTCATCTTAACGTTTAACTGATCAGTATTCAAAGCCTTAAAAGAAAATTTGGTAGTTTTCTTTCTTTCTTTTGTTTTTTGTGTCATGGGACAGGAGGCTGTAGGTAGCTATTTCTACTGTCACCCTTCTAATTCTGTAATGAAACTATTCATCATGGCCTTCTAGAAGGAAGAGTAAGCTCTTCAAGAGTAACTTCTAAATTGTCCAACGCCTTGGGCCTGTGTGACTCAATACCTGCTTTTTCTCTCTGTGCAAGCACAGTTAAAGATCGTTGGCTGCAGCACCAAAGAATCTTGTCCTCACAGAAAGTGCTCCCCTAATTCTTTGTTGTAGTGTTAGGGTTTCTAGTCATCCATTATAAAATTATTCTTATGCTTGAAGAAAATGTTGCTGGATGTTCTTTCAACTGATTTATTGGCCTGCAAAATGAGTTGGAGAAGAAGCATAAGGTGTAGGTAGCGTGTTAGCAGTTTTCAGATAAGGATGAGGTGAGGGTGGTATGTCTCCTGTGGATTGTTGTGGTGCTTTGGAAAAGGATTCTTTAAGGATATGACAGGTATAAAGTGAGGAAACATAGATGTCGGTGCTGCAAGAGATGAAGTGAGGTTTTGCTACTTGGACTCAGTTGTTTCATCTCACTTTTGACAGTATTGTAGTAAAAATAGCTTTGTTTCCATACTGTGATAAAATTAGTCTCTGCGGCCTCTAAAATAAACAGATGTGTGTTAAACTAAGCACAGGTCATGATTTACTATGGGAGCTATTCAAGCATAGGTATCCAGAATGGTGTACACTAAAATAGAGTTTAATGTTTGTCTGGTACAAATGAAATTTCTAATTGATGGTTTCTCCTGGAAGCGGTAGCAGCCTCATGACCCAAACTGGTACAGTCCAGAGGCTCTGAATGGTAAGGCTTTCTGTCAATTGCTTGGAGCTGTAGCTGCCTTGGTTTTCAGCATGTCCTACCAGATAGATACTTCAAAGCTCTTAATATTGCCTTATCAACCTTAAAGCAGTATGAACTATAATGCTACTTACCATGCTTTGTTGCATATTGAATTTATCAATTTTTGTGCCTATATCTATCTTATATGTTGCATATGTATTTTGTTGTTTACTGTATGTGTTTTAAAAGTACAGGACATTGAAGGTGTATGCCCAACAGTGTCTCATCTCTACCTACTGTGAAGGTCTGTTTAACTATACCCAGCAAAAGAGAAGACTGGGTTCACTAGTAAAACAGTTCCAAATACCCTAGCTTTCTAGATTTTTATAATACTGTTTTCTCTTCAAATGATCATGCAGATCAAAAACCTGAACTCCAATTTCAGTCACAGTACAAAGTGATTTTTCAGACTGGTTGGAAGTCTTGTGGCACTTTTAATCAGCATATTTCACCTTGTCGAGTCAAATTTCCTGTATCAGTGTTAGGGGAAAATCCAAATATTAGTTGCCATTTTAAAAAATAAATTAAGAAGTGGTAATTGTATGTGAAGAGATGCAACATATGTCAGAATGACATTATTTGCTGTGTCTGCATATGAAATTAGAGATGTAACGTGTGTGTCTGTCAGAACACTCTATTGGTCTCAAGCTGTTATAAATTTTCTATTACAAGTTTTCTTTAGAGATAAATAGTGTGAAATGTGCTTGCTGGTTTTTGTCAGTTGAGCAGGTACGCTCTTAAAATAATTTTAGCTTTTTCTGGCTTAAGAGTTTTGGAATAAAATTATCGCCAAGTATGAAATTACATTTCCAGATGAAAAGCTGAGCTTTTTTTTTCCCACCTGTTTCCAAAATTATGTTGTCCTGAAGCACAACTGGATTTCATTGGCAGACCACTGTGGTGCATCCCATGTACATCTGATGGCTGTGATACAGATCCATTTGCAGGGAGGTCTTTGTTGCTGGTAATACTCTGCAATTGTTAGTTGTTTTGTGCTGCCTAAAACTGTCTCCTCTAGCTGTGCTGACCCAGAAAGCTGAGAGGGAGGAAAAGCTCTACATTCTAACAGTTTTGTTAGGAGAAGTTTTCAGAATTTAGTAGCAAAATGACATCCTCTGTTTTATTCTATCTTGTCTGTTGGCTTATATATACTATCCTGTGTACTGGACCAAGATTACACTTTGACAGTAAAAGTTCCACTGGGTTGTTGGAAAGTCAAGTCACTTCACTTGACTTCCATGCTGAAATAGGGTGGCAGTGTCAAAATCCTTTCATGAGTAGCTGAGAAGTTGCATGGTCTAGAATTTCAGCTTAGTGTGTGCTGCAACTGAAAAGTAGTGGTGGACAGAAAAGCTGCTTCTGTTGTCACTCTCCTGTGGAACACAGGAGATTCTGTAATATCTGAAGCTAAGTTCTCTCTGGCTTTTTTGTGTTGTTGCTGGAGGGGTTTTTGTAACACAAGCACTGAGTGTAACACTGGCATGCTTGCACAATTTGGTATGTTCAAATCATGCAGTAGACTACCTGAGATTGGTTCATGCTTGAATTAACTCCCTGTAACATCGATCCTATTATTGATGTTGAGCTGTAACTTTGGAAAACATTAAACCATTATTCAAAAGCATAATTATTATTTTTAAAGATTACTGTAGTTATCTAGAAACCTTAGCTGAGTCACAGGCTTGATAGTGATTGTGTTTTGAAGCACAATTTAGATATGTTTCTTGTATCTGCTGTGTAATATAGTAAAAGGTCAACTGGTAGACGTGAGGTTTTTAATCTTTCCAGAGGGGAATGTATGAAGAAAAGAAGTGTAACTGTATTTATATTGAGATCAAGGTGTGCCCTACATAAACATCAGTATTGTCTGTGACAGGATGATGACTGGGAAGTCAGGAATGACCATGCCTATCTTGCTCTTCCACTGCCATGTTGTTTAACCTTTAGGAAGTTAGTTTCTGTCAAGGCCTTTTTTTAACATGTGAAACCATGATAAATGGGGTAGCTTCCTAAATGTAGTACACTATAATTTACCAGTGAAAAGGACTGTGAGTTACATTACATATTTATTATGTCATTTTTCTTCCATTGAACCTAATGATTTGGTGTGTGTATTTTGTTTTTGTTTTTCTTCAGACCCTTGTAAAACTTTTCTCAGGGCGTAAACCCATGTTATACAGTTTCCAGACATCTTTGCCACGATTGCCAGTTCCAGCTGTTAAAGACACAGTTAATAGGGTATGTATATTCACCAGTTTATTTTCTTCACTAACACAGAATCCATACCTAGATTTTTTTAGGTACATCCATACCGTTTTTTGCCATGAGTCATGAAAAACTGCATGGTGGTATTAATGTAATGTAACAGATTCAAACTTCTGCATGGAGATGAAAATAAAGGTTGTGACAAACCAGTGAAACTGGTGACAGTTTGAAGCCAGTGTGATTCACACTGGATGACATGATGCCTGTTGTAAGGCTGTGCCACAAAGTGTGATTTCCAGGGTGTTTGAAGCACACTTTTGTTGTCCTCCGCAGTTTACAGTGTTATTAAATGTGTGTGTTGTAACACAAAACCTTGTAGCAAAGTGGGTAAATATGGCAGTATGTTACAGAAACTGAAGGTTTGATTTTTAGAGGAAAAAAAAAAAATCTCTGTCTGTTATTGAAGAAGCAGCATGCCTTACCCTTTGGAGTGGAAAATATTTAGAAAAGTTACCTCTTCCACATGTGTTTTGCTCACAAATGTCTGAAAAAATATTTTATTTTTTGAAGTTTGCAGCAGACATTTAGAAGAGCATCTACTCTTATTTTAAAAACATGGTATTTGCAGCCTTATGGATTGAGACTGGATAATCTTTGTTTACTGTTCAAGTGCTTTATGTAGGAATGGTGAGAAGCTAGGAATTAGTTCCTGTACTGATGCTAATTCTTTTCTTGTGTTCTAGTATCTGGAGTCAGTTCGACCACTTATGGATGATGAAAAGTTCAAAAGAATGGAGGGTCTTGCCAAAGATTTTGCTTTTAATTTGGGACCAAGGCTTCAGTGGTATTTGAAGCTAAAATCCTGGTGGGCCACCAATTATGTGAGTAGATAAATAGGAGGCTCAGTTGTTCAAATTACATTATTTGTTCCCTGGTGCTCTTTTTGGCTTAAACTCCATTATTTCTTAAATGTAAAAGAAGGAAATTGAAACTGCATAATATTTTTTTAAAGTACATGTGACTTAGCGTGTAAATAATTTGTGTGATTTGGTAAACAGTATGGTGAGCAAAGGTGAATGGAACTTGAAAAAATGAATCCTTATTTTGTGTTTTGTTATTCTGGAGTATTTTAGTGTTAGGATTGCTATTGGGGTTTATTTATTTGCTTGTTGAGCTTGATAACTCAATTATAGGTCTGGCTACGCAGGTAGTTTAGAAGAATGATTTAGAACAACTTTTTAATATAGAGCAGCTGAGGCATATATAAGAAAAATAAAGAACTTTATTGATTGAGCTAGCTTTTCTTTTTTTCTTACCCAAAAAAAAAATCCAACCCTCAACATCGTAGTGAGAACTGTAATGTTAATTCCTTCTTCATGTATTGTCTAATATACTTGTACCCAGGCAGCCTAATCTGTCCTGGCAAAGGCTGTAAAGCATTCAGGAGATCTGATAACATTTTAAATATTAAAATGTGGAGATCATGATTTCTTTGAAACCTTATCAGAGAGATATAGCTGAATTTGATTTAGTTCTCTCACCCTTTTTTTCCCCTGTTTTCCCTGAAGTCTGATAGAAATTAGTAGAGCGGAGATTATTGTCTTTTTAAGTGCTAGCAGTTTCCTTCCCACTTGTGTGTAGAATGTTGTCTTGTGGAACCATCAACATAGAAGACATAAACTGTGGAAATGATGAGATTTTACTGCTTTTGATTTTCCTTCCTGCTGCAGGTTAGTGATTGGTGGGAAGAATATATCTACCTTAGAGGACGTGGACCAATCATGGTTAATAGCAACTATTTTGCAATGGTAGGTAAATCCTATAAACACCTTATGTTGCATAGAAACTAACATTTCTGGCAGGCATCTTACTTCATGGAGTCTTTCTGCTTAAATCCATTGCCACTGAGGATGTAACCTTTGTTTTTCTTTCTTCTGGTATAACCTGCAGCCAGTGTCTTCAGGTACCTTCAAGTACGTCACATACTTAAGTATGTGACACATACACCTCGCTTAACAACCCTAGCACAGCTGCCACTTTGGCAAACTCATGCAGTAATGACTTAAACAGTTTTGTCCTTACTGTAAAGAGCAATCTTCCAAAAGCTCCATGTAAAACTTCATGGGTAACACAGCTGAAGGAGGCGTGTGCTCATACTAGCAAATGTATATACAGGAAGTAAAATCATAAAACACTGAAAATAAAAAGGAAAAAAGAAATATGACGGTCTTGGATCAAGTTTTATGTAGCACTGTCTTTTCTACTCAAATGATCAATAATGTTTAAGGAGATTGTGACTGCTGAAGAAAAGTTTCATCAGCTCACTGCACTTGTGCACTTCATAAATTTTAAAGCCTTTTTTACATTGTCCAGAATAAACATTCAAGTACTTGGATGAGAAGTACTATCAGGTTTGGGTTTTTTTAATGTAGCCTGGTAATCATTAATTTATGATTCTTATCTACTTTACAGGACTTCCTTTCTTTATATCCCACAACCCTGCAGGCAGCTAGAGCTGGTAATGTTATCCATGCCATCCTACTCTATCGGAAAAAACTGGACAGACAAGAAATCAAACCAGTATGTATATCAGTTTAAATGGCTTTTGATCTTTTTCCAGCACAATCTGTGAGAAGCTGACCAGTTTTCAGAATGGGAGAGGAGAGAAATGTCTTATTGTTACGAATTTTGGTGGTCCAAAGCATCTTGGCTATCACTTGAATTGCACATGGGCAGAAACTACCAACTGTCAAAAATACAGAATTGTATGGTACAATACAGGATGGTTGGGATAAAGGTCTGGAGGCCCCTTGATACCAAGAGTGGGTCAGTGGGAGCTTAAGATGAGGATAACATCTTAGTGCATCCTGTGTTGCACTAATTTCTAGGTAGCAAAGATAGGCAGATCCCATTTGAGCTTCTGTACTATCCAATGGCTGGGTATTGTAGTGAACAAATACTGTGGAAACAATTAAGTAGTTTTTTTCAAGATAATTGAAGAGATGTGATTAATTTTATGGAACTATGAGTCTGAGAAACATGAACTTTTGTTCCTACACAGCCATAAATAGCTTAAAAGAATGAATTAAGGGGTAATGCATGCTGCGAGTGTAAGTTTTGCATCCAGACTACCCATGGAGAACTCTTTGGATTTTGGGTGCTAGCTAGCTTCAGTCTTCCCTCATGGAGGGTGAGTTTTTGGTGGAAGGGGGAAAAAATAATGTTTCTGGAATGTCCATGGAAACTTCCATGGACTACATATTCCACATGTAGTTTTAAGGAAAGACCACGAACATGGAGGAAAAAACTCAACACTGCATTAATGTATTACAAATCTTACTATTCTGAAGCCTTTGTTTAACCAGATCTTGGGGTTTTTCCTTTACTTTTTAATTTTCTAATTGTAGATGCAAAATAACATTTTAATGTATGTTTGTTTCACAGATTCTTTTGATGGGATCTACTGTTCCACTCTGCTCAGCTCAGTGGGAAAGGATGTTTAATACTTCCCGTATCCCGGGAGAGGAATCAGGTAAGCAAGGCCAGCCAAGGAGAATAAGCACCTTGATGGAATTCAGGGCTTGGTGTCTTTTCTACTAAAAATCTGGTTTTACATATAAAGATCTGACTGGCACAAGTTTAGATCAATACTGTGTTCCAAGACTCAGGATGTAATGGATTGCTGTAGAGTTCCTAGATGTTTTTCATTTTAGGGAGAATTTGAAGCTTTTTTAGGGGTTTTTCTCCTTTACTTAAATTAAAAAAACAACTTCAAGATAATATTGTCTGTCCTGTTTTTGAATTTATAAATAATCTTTACTTTTACTTTTTCCAAGCTCAAGATGATTTTTGAGGTCTTAATATTAAAAGTGGCATTTTTTTGTTGCCTTTTTTTGTTTTTCCTAATTTTGTCACTGTAAGTGGAGTCAGATTGCATCCAGAAGAACTTACCATTTGTAATCAGCAGGTGGAAGAAAACATTGCTATTCATTTCCTTACTCTTTGAGAGCTTCACAGCCGATTTTAGTGGAGACTTGTGCTGGTGTGTTTTTCTACAAAAGCTTAAGCTGTACCTCAGCTTCTCTGATCATGTCATATGCTGAAGAGCCTCTTAGAACAGATTTCACCTGATTACCCAACAGTGCATCATTGTGGCAGCATCACAGTGAAATTCTAGCAGGAGTTGTTGTTTAGTCACCTCCATTGAGAACGAACGTACGGACTGCCACTTGAAGACAGGATGGAATTTTTTTTACTTTCTGTGAGGCCTGTAACTCACTCTAATGTTTCAAACTGCCTTCAAACTTGTTACTCCCACTGGACTACAGAATTCAAAACAAAGAGTTTCTAAACAGATGCAGGGGTCTGCCTGCTCTTCCCTGCTGGAGGCTGGTGTTTGCTGTAAGAAGTTGGATAAGGGGGAGAAGTGGCATTGGATAGTGGATAAAGCAGTAGGTGCATGTGTTAGATAAGGACTTTGCTCTCACTTCTGCTGCTGGCCTTTGCTAGATTGTTGAGGAATTTTTTTCAAGCTATGCCTCAGACTGCATTATCTGCAAACTGAAGGGAAGGACATCCCTGGTGTCACTACTCCATGTCATAACCAGTAGCTTAAATAGAAGAGCAGGTTTTTAAATCTCTCTTGGACAACTTTAGTTTGTGAGCTGCTATTATTTAGAATACAGCAATACTTCGAGTACTGAGAGTGCAACCCTTGCTCCTTCCCTCTTGTCAATAAAATAAAAGGTATAAACAGTTTGCATTTAGCATTGCTTTTCTTTCAGTATAAAATGAGTTTTGTACAAAAGTGTAGAAGTGGCTCATTCTTACTAGCACCTGGTTAAAATACATCCTGTATATCTTAGTGGCTCTCCTCAGTTTCTCCTGTTTAAAGTCTTTCAAATTAAACTGCAGTCAATATGATAATAATAACTAGATTTCTAAAGGAAAAACAGTTGTGTCATTCTGTATATGTCTAAGTGAGTTCCAAAGTCATTTTTCACACAGTCTCATGAGCAGTTTGACTCCTTGTCCCCTCATAAAATAAATATACATATTATTTTATGTATATTGCAGTTCCTAAAGAAAAAAAAGGAAAAAATTGTCTTCCTATTTATTAATTGGTGATAAAATCTTGATGAACATTGTATTCTGTCACTTGAGCAGTTGTTAAATAGTCATGGTTTTTGATAAAACATGCTATGGAGTGGAAGATTTTACCTGTGGTTTGATATAATGCCTTCATGACTAAATTTAGGCTTATCCCAGTTAAATGAGGGAAAAAACGTGGCCTAGTTTTCTGCTTCACATAACATTACACATTTTGGCCATATATGGAATATCCACTCTGCATCTGCCAGGACAAATGTAGACAAAAGCTGATGGTATAAATTTTGAGTTTCTTAAGACTCTCCATGAGTTGTCTAGCACCTGAATGCAAATGATTTAAAAATACCTTTCCTGCTACTCATCTAGCATGTTCTTTGCTGGCTGCTTCACCAGACTACACAACTAGTGCTCGTTTTTCAGATATAGAAATATAGATTTAGTTGCTTAATAGTGGCCTTTAGTGTGGAAACTGGTGGTGTTATATGTGGAAATGATTGTCAGATCTGGGTATTTGACTGTTTCACATGGGCATCTTTGTGATGAAATACCATGGGGTGCTGAAATAACTTGTAGTGCATGCAATAGGCATCTGATGTTATTTAGTGCATTAGTGTTCTGAGACTTCAGCTTTGTGTTCACGTAAGTGATTGCAATTCTAGATACCCTCCAGCATGTGAAAGACAGCAAACACATTGTTGTGTACCACAAGGGCCGATACTTCAAAGTGTGGCTGTACCATGATGGCAGATTGTTGAGACCCCGAGAGATTGAACAGCAAATACAGAGAATTCTTGAGGATGATTCAGAACCTCAGCCTGGTGAGGAGAAACTTGCAGCTCTTACTGCAGGAGATAGGTATGGTGGTTATTACTTTTTAAATAAGTTAAGTATTTAGAAATCATTGCATAATATAATCATTGGATATTGGCTTTAGAATGTTACAATAGTCTGCAGTTGTTTATACCTTTGTCACTGATTTTGTATATTGATGATGTGTAACAGTGCTTCAGTCACTTGTAATTGTGTGGAGTTAAAAAAATTTTGCCGTGGCAATCCTATATGCAGATTATTATTTTTACTGTTGCCTTCTTCCTTATAATAGATACTTTCTTTTGTTTAAAGTGTAGATGATCTATGCTGTAGTATTGCATGTGCAGAATTGTTGAATTTCTGAGGATGAAGTTTTGCACGTGTGTGATGATGAGTTGAATTGGTTCCTAGGATTACACTGTGCAAGTATTGTCAGAGCTTTTCACAGCTGTCATAGTTTAAATGCAAAGAAAGTCATTGTGACAAATTCCACAGAAGTAGGAGGAATGTCTCATAGTGATTTTAAAGGTAACCAAACATTGACAAATTTATGTAATCTGGCTATAAACCAATTTTTTTTTTTTTACAGAGTACCATGGGCTAAAGCTCGTCAGGCTTATTTTAGCCGTGGAAAGAACAAACAGTCCTTAGATGCTGTTGAGAAAGCAGCATTTTTTGTGACACTGGATGACATGGAGCAGGGGTACAAGAAAGAGGACCCAGTGAGGTCACTGGATGCATATGCAAAATCATTGATACATGGAAAATGTTATGACAGGTGCAGTATTAACGCTGTGGAAAGGCTTTCCTTTTTTTTAGAATTTGGCTAATACATACGAATTAATGATGACTTTTAAGTTGATAAATTCCATAGAATCACAGAAGGGTTTGGGTTAGTAGGGACCTCCATCTAGTTCCAACCCCCTCTGCAACAGAAAGGAGCAACTTGCACTACATCAGGTTGCTCAAAGCCCAGTAAAACCTGACCTTGAACATTTGCAATGACATGACATCCACAACTTCTCTGGACTATCTGTTCCAGTGTCTCACCAGCCCACTGTAAAAAATATTTCTCCATTATAACACATCTAAATTTGCCCTCTTTCAGTTTATATCTGTTGCCCAATGTCCTGTGAGTATGAGCCATGATAAAAAGTCTTTCTCAGCTTTTCTTATAAGCTCTCTTTATATATTGAATGGCTGCAAGAAAGTGTTCCCAGAGCCTTTTCCAGACTGAAAACAAGCCCAGCTCTCACCCTTTCTTCACAGGAGAAGTATTTCAGCACTCTTACTATTTTCATGACTCTCCTCTGACCCAGTCTAACAGGTCCATGTCCTTCTTGTGCTGAGAACCCCAGAGCTGGACACAGCTCTCTAGGTGGGATCTCACCAGAGGGGAGTAAAGAGGCACAATCCCCTCCCTCACCCTTCTGGCCATGCTGCTTCTTAAGCAGCCCAGGGCATGATTGGCTTTTTGGGCTGCAGGTGCACCTTGCCAGCTCATGATGAACTTTTCATCCCCAAGTCCTTCTCTGCAGAGCTGCTAAATCCATTCATCCATCAGTCTGTTGATACTGGGCATTGTCTTGACCCAGGTGCAGAGCCTTGTAGTTAGCCTTTTTGAACTTCATGAGGTTCAAATTTCTGTCTATTTATTTCAATGTTCTTAAGTAAAAAAAAAAGAAAAATTCTAGTGCATTTGAATGTGAGTTTTAGAAAGAGAGGAAGTTACAATACAAAAATGCTTTTGAAATGTACAAAACCGTAAAGAAATCTTGATTTCTTTTGTAGGTGGTTTGATAAGACATTCACTCTTATAATATTCAAAAATGGCAGAATGGGTCTGAATGCAGAGCACTCCTGGGCAGATGCCCCTATTGTTGGACACCTGTGGGAGGTAGGTGTTTGGCACAAAGAGCTAGTGCAGAAGATGATGTGCTATGGGCTTGGAGCAGCCCTGAAGGTCAGCAGAGACTTTCAGTCCCTTGCATTCACATTCCTGATGAGTGACATGGGGCCTGTGTCTGCAGCAATTGTAGAATTTGAAAGATCCCAAGCCCTTGCTTAAGAAGCTGCTATTTTTTGAAGGACAGCATTTTAGTGAGCTTAGATGTCTTCACAGAAAAGTGATATAGCTCCCCAGCTACCTTTTCTTTAATGTTTTAAATCCACAGATTATTGCCTCTTTGATACAGCATTGTATTTTTTGTATGTACATTCTCCTAAAGCTCTTACACTTTCGTGTGCTATAAAACTCCCATGCTTACTTTTAAAATGTAAAAAGTTATACACAGTTTAACTATTTGTCTAAGCATTGTTTGCTAAGATGCAGACTGATATGCTGTTGACATTATCTCTTGTATTTATTTGCAATGAATGCAATAAATTCACTTTGCTTTGCATTCATCATGGGCTTAGTTTAATTCTTGGAATCCTATTTGATTTTTTTCCTTTTTCACTTTGAAGCTTAATCCTACAAACAGTTACATGACTCAAATCAATTAAAACTATTTCAAAGACATTATTTCATTTTGATTTTGTATGTATTTGTGCAAATGGGCCTTGAGTCTGACTGGTCCCCCAAGTAATTTCTGAGTTTTGTTAAAGAAGTTTCTATGTGTGTAAGAACAAAAAAAAAAAAGCCTCATTGCATTCTTCACCCAGGGAAGAAAGAAGGCCAAACTGATTTGAGGGCAACATGACAATGCAGTGTAAACTATCTCAATGAAAGAGAGATACTTTTTTTGCTTTTAGTGAATGATATTTTATGCTTAATTCATATATCTGTACTTAATATTAGTTGGTACATTTTCTGCTAAGAATTAAGATGACTGAAACAAGATTTAATTTTCTAGAAAGTTGTCTGGTTTTGGTTCTTTACAGATTGTCTATTTTTTGAATTGAATGGACTAAGCTTTATTTCATAGTTGTCATGTTCTGACCAGTAAGTGAAATAAGAAAATGAAATTAAAGTAAGAGATTAGAAATCATCAAGCTTTTTCTTTCCATATTGAGCAGATTCAAATCTGGTAATTCTTTGTGTTTGTATAAGGATTTGTTGTCTTTGGATTTTTTTTTTAACATTGAGGATGCTTGATATCTTATAAGAGAGGGCCTTTTATGTCTGTTCAAGTTGTGTTGTTCATCTTGGAAACATGCTTCTTTCCCACCCAAGAGCTCTACTGCACATGTAAAGCAACTGCAATTTTGAAAGGGTTACAAATCTTAAAAATAATTGAGTTCTTGCAGAGATTTGCACTTACTCTGAAATAAATTATTCCTTGATGAATAAGTTTTGACAAATAACAAACTTGAAGAAATTCTCTAGAATCTAAATTGAACAGAGATTGTGAAGTCTTAAGACAGAATTGAATTTTTTACTTCTACTTAATTTGAGATGGGTTTTGAGTTGAAAAGGTTTTTATTAAATCACTAGCATCTAACAAAATGCACCAGTGTAATTGAATAAGTGTTTGGTGCACATCTGGTGATCTTGTAAAACTGGGGGCTTCACTTGCAGTTGTTTTCAGTATTTGGAAATGGATTGTATATTTTATTTCACTGTGTAGTGAAAATAGGTTATATTGCTTTCACAATGAAATCTTAATTCCATGACAGTAAGTAATGTGTTGCAATTCTGAAGAAGTATCATTCTTTGCAGAATGTGATGGCAACTGAGTATCTTGAACTGGGCTATTCAGTAGATGGACATTGCAAAGGAGATACAAATCCAAATATTCCCATTCCTACCAAATTGCAGTGGGAAATTCCAGAAGAAGTAAGTACATAAGATTTTGAGGTTTTTGAGGAAGAAATGTCTCTTTTCCCCAGTGGTCAAATCATTTATGTAATTATTGATAACCCTGTAAATCAGTCCTAAATTCCTTTGAGTCCTGTAGGTTGTGTACTTTGTATTGTAGCCATTACTGAGTTTGCTTAGAAAATCAGGAGGTTTTGATCTCAATCTTTAAAAATTCTGACTGGGAAATGCCAGCATTTTACTAGAAGCTTTCTTGGTTAGCAGTATTCGAAAATAAGTGGCCACCTCTTTTAAATAGTGACTGTATTAAAAAAAATGTTTACTTGCTGAGGTTTCATTACTGTTGTTACAACAAATACCCTAGTCTAAATAGTTCCATTAGAATAGCTGTCTTTTTTTTTGTGTTCATAGTTCATCTAATAAGATTTTATTTTTCTAAGGTTTTTTGTTTTTTTTTTCCTGAGTTTCTAGAAAAACTGCCACCACCTATTTGGATTTTAATTTTGAATAAAAAGCTAATGGTTGGTGATGTATTTAATTAAGCATGTATGAGAGCTTGGAAGCCACACTGCTAATGCTATTCTGCAACTGTAGGCCATTCTTTTATATTCTCCTGATCTGAACAGTTTTAATGCTGGTGGGTTTTACAAGAGTTATTTTTGGATGTGTACTGGCTTAAAACATTTTTATTAGCTTTTTGAATTTTAACTTTCTAGCAAAGATATCTTCTTTTCTTACTCTAAAGGAAAATTATTTAGGTAATGATGTTCCTGGCATGCATAAAGGCAAGCATTTCCTGTTTAACAGTTAAAAATACTTGTACATTTTCAATAGTTCTCTCAAATATCATGAATACATGTTTATATACATACAGGTGTTTGTTTGTTTGTTTATTTAAGTGCCAAGAAGTGATTGAGAAATCTCTGAGCACTGCTGTGGCTCTAGCAGATGATGTGGACTTCTGTTCATTTTATTTTGATACTTTTGGGAAAGGACTAATAAAGAAAGTGAAAACCAGCCCTGATGCCTTTGTGCAACTTGCCCTGCAGCTCGCTCACTACCGGGTAAGAACAGACTGTTTCTGCCTTACAGAACCTCATTAGGCTGGGTGTAACGTGTTTGTGACTAAAACATGTGACTGTGTAGGGTAATCTAACACTGCCTGTACAAGGTTGTTAAAGACATTCAATGCAATTTGATACAAGCCCTAAGCAGATTATTAACTGGAAATCAATTCTGCAATGGTTCACATATTGATACGTTTCTGAATTTTTCTCTTCTGCTTGTTTGGTCTATCCCTAGGCATTTTGGACTAGAAAGAAGATAGGAAACTTCTAGTAGCTGAGTTTATAATCTAAACAATGTTAAATTTACCTTCTAGATTAGAGTCACACATGATGCAGTAGTCATGAACACTCCCTAAGAGGATTAATAGAAATGCTTTACCTGTATTTTCTTCTGTTAGTTCTCCTTTCCTGTAATGTACTGTCAGAAAAGACCAGTGTAGCAACATGCAGCTTCTCTTATAAACTGAGAAAGGTTGAATATGTAATGCAGAAAGTAGTCCTTTCTAGCCTGGTTGTTCTGTTAGTGTATATCAAATCCTGCTACTAATCTTATTTTTGCCTTTATTATCTTCAGCTAAGTGGGCTAACTGGGGGCTACTGAAAACTTAAATGTTGAGTTTAATTTGTGGAGAGATTCATAGCCTGTGTGCTTAGCTTGGACTGTTGATTAAGAAAGAGGAGCCAAGTCTATCTAAGCCTTTAAGTTCTTATTTTCCCCTTTTTCAAGGATATGGGGAAGTTCTCTTTAACGTATGAAGCGTCCATGACGCGCCTGTTCCGAGAGGGCAGGACCGAAACGGTTCGTTCGTGCACGGTTGAGTCCTGTCGCTTTGTCCAAGCCATGGAAGACCCAACTGAAAGTGTAAGTTCATGGTGGTGATGCCTTGTACAATTGAGAGAGTGGGTTTGGAGTGGGTTTTAGGAATAAATTCTTCACTGTGAGGGTGGTGAGGCACTGGGACAGGTTGCCCAGAGAAGCTGTGGATGCCCCATTCCTAGCAGTGTTCAAGGACGGTTTGGATGGAGCTCTGAGCAACCTCAGCTGGTAGAAGATGTCCCTGTCCATGGTAGGGAGGTTGGAATGAGATGATCTTAAAGGTCCCTTCCAACCCAGCCAACATATGATTCTGTGACAACTCATAAGGCACATGAGTTACCACTAGACAGCCGTGTAAGTCCCCAGATAGTTTTTAAGCATTTAGAGTGATGGGGTTTTTTTAGGAAGGAAGAGCTGCTTAAGGTAATTGTCCATGTTTTCTGTCAATAAAGCAGAAATTCTGGGCCATACCAAAAAAGAATGGCAAAACTTAACCAAGTATACTCTTATTTACCTGTTTCTGAACTCCAGGAAACTGTGATTACTTGTGAAATTTTTGTGACTTGTAAAACTCAAACATAGATTTATAGAACAACTAATCTCATACCAGTTAAGCTTTCCTTTCTGACAGGGGAGCAAGAATAATTCACAGGAAGGAAGTGGTTGCTCTTACATGTTTATTTTGATGACCAGCAATTATTTATGGACCTCTGTACCTTCAGTGTTGGCAGTTTGCCTTCTAAAATAGCTCCGGCAGTTTGTTTTCTTAAATCATTTTGAGATTTGCTCTCTGTAACTCTTTAAGACCAGTATCTATAGAAGCTATAAATAATGTAGTAAACTTGAGTTGTAATCATGTTTGATTATAGGGTTAGATAACACTTAAAATACAAATTAGTTTTCATTATGCAGTTTACAGCAGGTAACAGCAGTCACTTGCTAATACCTGAAATTAAAGATACGAGGTTGAAAAGCCAGGGGATACTATTTGAGGGCAGTTGTCTTGTACCTGACCTTTAAGTGCTCAAGGCTTGAGAGTCACTGCTATAACTTAGTTTCTGCTCCTTCATCCTTAATGCAGTTCACTTTAACTGAGTTTTCTTATTCTTTTTTCATTTGTTAGAGAGAAAATACGCTGAAGTTCTTCCGGCAGGCAGCTGACAAACATCAGCACCTGTACCGCCTCGCCATGACGGGGGCTGGCATCGACCGCCACCTCTTCTGCCTCTACGTCGTGTCCAAGTACCTCGCTGTAGATTCTCCTTTCCTCAAGGAAGTAGGTGGCTTTTGTTGATAGCTCTTCATTGCCATAAATAGTCCTTGGGTTAGTTAGTGTTTTGTGGTATCTGCTCAAGATACTTGTACAGCTCTTGTTTTCCAAAGAAAAAAGATTGCAGCTAGTGCTGTTTAACATCTAGTGATGAATTGTTGAGTTAGTTTCATTTTCCTTTATGTATACATTTGTTGATAGACCTAGAAGAATGCTTTCAGTGAGCTTTTTAGCATAGTACATGTTACTTAGAATTGCAGGAAATATATAGTCAGTATTGAAAAAAATTTTTTTTTGGGTGTGGGTTTTGTGTATTTGCAAGGGAGTACAACAGAGGCTGTGCATTTTCTCTGAGAATTTTCTTGTGAAACTGACAAATTCAATTCCTTTTAAGTTACTGAGAATTAAAGGAATTGTATATTGCATTAATTGTCATTGTATATTACTCTGACAAATTATTAATTAAATTAATTTTAAGGTTGGATTTTATAAAAATAATTAAACTGCACTTGTTCATTTTTTATGGTTAATAAAAAATGTGTTCCACCTTGCCTCAAAATTAAGCTACTCACATTTGTCTGCTTGCTCTCCTAATGGTGGCTTAGTCAAGAATAAAACAACTTTCTACAGTTTCCACAAACTTCAAGATGTGTTGTTAGAGATTTTACAAGCTTCTAACTTTATGTAGGATCTTCCTGGGAATTGAATATGACTAATAATGGTCTTGTTAAAACATGACCTTTTGTGTGTAAGTTACAAGGCTGTAGACCAGGTAATCTTGTTTGAAGTAGCATTTCTATTGAAATTCTATTTTATTCTCTTTGAGGATTGACATCACTTCCTCATATGTTAATGGTTTCCATATCAGGACAAGTTTAACTGTTTTGTTTAAGCTTCTTAGTTTTTCATTCCATTGAAATGGGAGGTATCCTTAATATTGCTTTATAAAGTGTTTTCTAACAGTTTGTAAAGCAATATTGCACTTGTTATATAACACTTGCTATCTTGACTAGTCTTTGAGAAAGGTGCATGTTCTTAAACAGAGTTCTCTATTTGTTTACATCTCTTTCATATCTAATAAAGGTTTTGTCAGAGCCTTGGAGGCTGTCAACGAGTCAGACACCACAGCAGTACATTGATCTGAAGAAGAACCCGGAGATGTTATCCTCTGGTGGAGGGTTTGGACCGGTATGTTTCCTAAATACAAGTACCCACTAAAAAAGGGTTTCACATTCAAGACACCAGTCAAAAAATTTCAGATCTGTAATCCCTCATTGTTGCATATCAAAGGTACAGCTCATGCTTTTAAATGCATGTACTTAATACTTTCCCATGATGTGGCCTGTGCTCAGAAAAATCTGCATCACCTTTTTCTGGTATCCCACTACAAGAATGGATTATTCTTAAGGAAATGCACAGTTATGAAATGTGGTACTGGGCTCCATGGCAAAGAGGTTTTATGAAATTGGGGTTCTTATCACATTGCCTATGCCCAGATCTTCTGTACATCAGCCTGTTATTACAGTGACAAATGCCTTATTACTTAAACTAGATTTTAAGTTGGGATTTGTTGAAGTACTTATAGTTCACTTGTTCTTATATTTCCTGCTTGATGAATAAATGTGTTCATACATTCCTCTGGATTAAGCTGCTCACATTGTTCTGCTTGCCCTCCTAAGTGTGTATAATAGCCAAGTCAAGAATACAGCCATGTTCTATGGCTTCTGTAGATTTTCAAGAAACCAGTGTGTTGTTAGAGATTTGACAAGCTGCTTATTTGCTGTGATATTTTATTGATATTTGAGCTTGACCATTGATGAGAATATTGGTGTCAACAAGACCTCTTAAGCAGCCTTTATAGGGCTTTTATAATAGATTCATCTGTTTCCAAAAAGCTTTTCTATTGAGGGAACAGTGAGACGTATCAAGGGGCTGTTCTTTGCCCCACAGAAATTAGGGTGACAAGTCCAGTGTATTTTGGCTGGTTTGTCAAGATGGGGGATGGGAGGTGCGGTGTCTTAAATTGTTGATGTTTATTTGCTCATGTTTCTGATACAGCTTTCAGTAGTTTTTGAAGTTGGAATGAATTTGACTTGCAGTATCAAGGAGGCCTAGCTATGGCCATACTGCTCATTCTTGAGATACTGACTTCCTCAAGCCATTATGAAATCAGTATTCCAAATGCCCAAAAGGCAATAGAAAAGGGGTTTGGCTGCAGGAATTTCTAACACTGTTTTCCTTTTGGTTTTGTTTACAAAAACTGTGCTTTGGTTTGCTGAATTAGCCCAGAGATTCAGTACATCAGTTTTCCATGCATGTGGTTTTTGTTGGTTTTAAAGGGTTTTTTTAAGCGTTCAGTAGAGTTTTTCTCTGTAGCACTAACAGTGAGAAGAGTGAGAAGACTGTCAGACTGCTTAGCAGCAGTGGCAGCAGGGACATGGAAGGTTGTGATCCTTTGAATTAGGAAAGACATGAAGAGGGGTGACATCAGGATAATCTGTGTTTACCAGGCATAGTTTGAATATAACATCAGTCTGAAACTTGGCACAGTTAATGCTACTAATGTTGAAATTGGACCAGACCTCTGCTCGTGATACAGGTGTTCAGAATCACATGTTTGCTGTAGAGTCAGAAGAAAACTTGCATTTGGCAAGTTGTCGTAATGCAAGGCTTTTACACTGTTTTTGTTTACATCTGCAGAATGATCCCAGGGGCTGATTGTTTAGGTATACAACTGTATATTTTTAAATTGTTTAGGTATACAATTTATTCCTGTTTATCTGCTTAGGACCAGGACTTTCTGTTGCCTTTCTATT
This sequence comes from Urocynchramus pylzowi, assembly GCA_013397555.1. NCBI lineage: Eukaryota > Metazoa > Chordata > Aves > Passeriformes > Fringillidae > Urocynchramus > Urocynchramus pylzowi. The sequence continues at coordinate 1,754,019 of VZRH01007072.1, read as the reverse complement.
TCCAAAAAATACCTGAATAAGTATTTTATTTCAAACTGTTAAAGCTGGGAAATATTACAGACAAATATTCAGAAAATGGTTATTCCATGCACTTCAGATGAGACTAGAACTATTCCTTAAGTGGAGCCAATCTTCAAAAATAATGCATTAAATATAGAAGTTGAAATTTTACTTGAGGAAATTGCAACTGATTTTAGAAATTGTAACAACTTCTTAATTGTACATAAGTTGATGGAGAATGAAGGAGAAAGAAAAAGTTTAGAAGGTGTTTTTCTCTTCTTTCTTCCCCTAGGTGGCTGATGATGGTTATGGTGTTTCTTACATGATCTTGGGTGAAAATTCCATCCATTTCCATGTCTCCAGCAAAATATCTTGTTCTGAGACGGTAAGAGTCAGTCCTTTCCTATGGTTTAATAAATCTGTTCTGCTGTGTGCCTATAGAACTGTTCTACTCATTGTCTAAAATATAAATAATGTGTTTTTTCTTTCTCAAGATATGCTGCTTTGTTGGAGTTTTTTGTCTCCAGTTGTATAAATTTAATAGTTTCATGAACCAAGGATACCATATTCTATTTCACCTACGCTTTCAAGCATAAAGGAAACATATGGCCCAGGATCATCTTTACACATGTGTAGTTCCCTGCAGCTCATGTGAAATGATCACATGTGTCCCCTAAACAGAAAGATGGGCATATCTTGGTTTTTCTTATTACAGTTTTGGTTTGTCTCAGGCTGCAGCTGTAAAGACAGAATAAAATGTATGCTGTCTATTTAAGCCTTCCTGGTTTAAATAATACTGAATGAAGCTGACCCATAAATTATAATCTGTGCTTGAGAAACATAACTAATCAAAAATTTATTAAAATAACACCCATTATTAGAGTATAGTAGACGTCACATGTTGAATATGCTGCTGTTGTGGAGGACTGCTTTGACTTTTATATCCTTCCCTTTTATATTTTTATGGCCTTATTAAATATGTTGAGTTCATTCAGGGTTACATAGCTGACCTAGTTTTCCTCTTTTGACCTTAACTTGTCCAGGAGATCATGGTACTTCTGGTTAATCATTAAAGATTAGGAAATACAGCTTTGTTTTTTTCATGGTTGAAATTGTTCTTCAGATGCCTGTTAGGTTGTACTTTAAATTTCACTCTGTTCTTTTTACCTATCAATCAAGTCAAAGGTCCATACAGAAAAGGCAGCCATTTTGTGTGTGTGGCCTTGATATTAGTAGGGTCAAAGTAGTAGATTCTGTAATGTAGCTAATAATTTACATTGGTAATATTAATTTCTTTCTTGTATTATTCATCTAATGCTTAGAATAAACAGAACAAGTTCCTGTTTTGTTTACACTTAGAAAGTTGTCATTTTCATTTCCAATTTATTTTTTCAATGGCAAATGATTCAGCATTTCTGGTAGGAACTCAAATAAAAATAATTTTTCTGCTCTTTCAGTACTTCTTGGTCATTAGTCATCCACTCACTGAACACACCTTTGTTTTCTGAAAATGAGCTTTTGCAAAATCTTGTAGGAAAAGCAGTATCAAAACCCAGCAATTTTAAAGTAGCAGAAAGCAATGCATGCATCTGATTTCAAAAGGGTATGATCTCATTTATGACAGTAGGAAAGTAAATGCATGATGAAGAACTCATTGGTCAGTACTAGCATAAACCTCAATTAATCTGTACAGCGTTAAAAGTTCTGTTATTAGAATCCGCATTGTATGGTAAAATAGATGCCTGAATTCCAGAAGCTCCAAAACTACAAAATATTAGAAAGCTTCTTCTATTGCCTGAAAAATATCTGTTGATGGACAGTACAAGTATTTGGTTTTGTTTTTTGTTTGTTTGTTTTTAAAGGATTCTCATCGCTTTGGAAAGAACATCAAGAAGGCAATGGTTGACATCATGGGTTTGTTTAACCTTAGTAAAAACTGTACGAAGTGATCTGCTTTCCTGATGCCAAGCAATCTCCTCTTGGTGGGATGAGAACTCTTCTGCACAGTGAACAAGAGCAAGGTTTGTTGAAGAGTAGCTGGAGAAGAAACTGAGTCAGCACCTTCTTGATCACCTATTAAAACCTTAGCAGTATATTAAATGTGTCTTTTTTGTTGTGGTTTGTTTTTGGGGGTTTTTTGTCAGTAGTATGGAAGAGCTTATTTTGACAAAGGATGACTTCTAAAATCTTCTATGTTTCTAAGGAGGAAGCATAGTATCATTGCATGAAGTCATGTATATTCTAACTTCTGCAGTTTTCTCTTAATTTGTATAGGCTTTCTCTTTTTTTTTTTAAAACTTTAAATTAGTTTACTTGTTTCCAGAATCAAAGGGATAAAACACGCCGACTTAAATACTAGAAAAAGTTAGATTTGCTATGTGTTAATAGCAGAATGTTCTTCAATGTATCTGCTGCTTTATGTAAATGAGTGACAAAACTTGTGGCCATTTGCCTTCCTTGGTTTCTTTTTAGAGGTAAATTCTGTAAAACATACCAAAAAATCCCTGCTGTAACCCACCTTAACACACTAAGTTGTAGAAACATTATGGTTTTTGAAAAGCAAAAAAAAAAAAAAAAGAAACCCATTGGGTAGTACAATGTGTCCCCTCATTAGCAGGTGTCCCATTTTTCTTACTGCTTACAAGGCTGTTCATGACGTTGATTTTATTTCTGTATAAATAAATGGACCTGTGTGCTTGTTCATGCAAGTGCCTTAGAAAAACAAAGATCCTTAGCCCAAGGAAAAAGGCATATGCTGGGAGTTGTTTCAGTGGTGAAAGAGGGAAGATTGTAGTAATGCAGATCTGGTTTTCAAATTACAAATTAGGATGAAGAGACATAAGCAGATGTGAATATGTTGCCAAATGGTGCAGTCAGGTTTAAAATTCCAATGAAATGCTCCTGTCTTAAATAGCAAAGGTCAGTCCTTAGGAAGGGCAGGACTAACTTTGTTTGGGATTAACAGATATTCATGTGTTTGTTTTGGTGAGTGGAATTGGTGGTCACTCGGGCTTCTGGGTCCTGGGAAATGCTGATTGAGTTGAATGCAACCTGTTAGAAAGTCAGCAGAGCAAGGCTGCCCGTGTGGGCTGGTCAGTTCAGTTTGTCTGGAAGGACCACTACTGCATTGCCAGCCACCTGCATGAGAGAGGCAAACTGCTGAAGCCATGGGAAGTACCTCCAGAGTGGGAAAATCATGGCCTTCTCAACCCCCTCCTGGGAGATGCTCTTGCTCAAGCAGTTTCCAAAGGGTACAGGGAGGGAGGGGAAAGCTTTTTCACTCAGAAAGGAGCACGGTGTTTCCAAGTGCAGAAATAAAATGCCTGCTACCAAATGGAGTAACTTTTGCATGATGCTTCTCTTCCCTGGGCTTTATAGGTGTGGTACCTTTTTTACATCCTGCAGTGCAGTAAAGTGTACTTGTTAGCACAACCATTTTTTTATTATTATTATTATTATTTTATATAGGGTACATGATGGTTACTAATACGGTGAATGATGCTCCTGAGCTCTGCTGAGTTTAAAAGACCCTTGGGGTGGATATAAAACTTCTCATTAGACTTTGAATGTTTTCTGGCCAGTATTTCTAACTTTCTCTGCCTCTTCCTGCTTATTTTTACTCTGATCTAGCTATTAAAACACCTGTGTATGTATGCTTGGGGTGGGAACCCTTAAAAATCCAAGATGCATGCTTAAGTGACTGCATGCTTACATAAATGTGGGAATCCTCACAGGAACTGATCAAAGACACTCATTATTTGATTAGGGTACAGTGTGTGGGAAAGGACACTTTGAAATAAGCCTTACTGCATCTGGCAGGCCTGGCACTTATCAAGCTACTGCAACAATTTTATAGTGATCTATTTTTGGAGCTGCAGAAATAATGCACTGGGGGTTTTGGGGGTTGTGTTTGGTATTGGCTTTTTTTTTTTTTTTTTTTTTAATTGACCACTGACCAGTCTGTGTTTAAATTAACATATTAGCTTTTAGGATTTTCTTTAAAAAAAAAAAAAGTTTAGATTTGACTCTCAGGTCTTAAGTGTTTCTAGTCTAATTGTAGTTAGTGCAATTTTGCATTCTTGGAGAGTAAGTATGATTGGCACAGAAAGCTGTTTTTTATTGTAAATGTTTAAAATGTTTTGTGGTGTTAAATGTATCTTTTTAAATTTTGGAATAGATGTAGTTCCTGAACAGATAATATTTTATTTCTTTTTCTTTAAAATGTCAGCAGCATGTAAATAAAATATGCTTTTTGGATGTAAATCTTAGAAATCCACAGTGAATGTAGGTTATTAATAAATAATTTAAATCTTGATGTTCAATATTGTGTACATACAGTAAAACTGCTTGGGTTTTTTTTTTTTTTTTTTGCTCAAAGCCATAGGAATGTAACTGAAATTACCTAGATTCGAATGAACCTTCTAGCACAGTGTATTTTATTGTAAAGTTAAATGATCATATTCCAGTAAGACTGCTAACTTGATACTGAAACCTTGAATCATTGATTCTCAATTAATGATTTAGGAGATCAAACTAAAGGTTGAGGAGGTGGCTAAAAGCCAGGTTGGATGATAATATTTTCTTCTGTTTATGAAAGGGCAGTGTGGAATTGGTGGACTATACCTTGAGTGAGCATTTTTCAAATTTATTATTTCAGCTGTTTCATGGCAGAAGTTAGGGAAGCATGTAGTCCATTTACAGGGTACCATTGTTTGGGATTAATACTGTTCCCAGCTGAATATTCTTTGAAGGCTTGAGTCTTTTGAGGGACTAGGGAAGTGTGTGCCTGACCTTGAAAATCATGGTTCTAATTCAGCCTTTGTACCAATTGTTTCCTCATGTAAAATGTATTAATTTAAGGTAGCAGATTTTTTTTATCTTGTTTAGTTATTTTACATCTGTTGTTGGTTATTTACATCCGACACTTGGTCTCTATTTTCTACTTTCTTCTGTGACTTCAAAAAATGAAATAAAATTTCCCAATTACCACTACTTAGAACGATGTTTAATATCTTTTGTGTCTTCTTCCCAGCTCCCTTGCTGTAGTCACTTGAATTTCAGGACTTCTGAAACCATTGCTGTTAAATCCAACTAGGAACAGTAGCAGTGAACTGTTCAGTTTATTTTAGCACTGATTTAAACATGTCCTCTAGTTAATAAGGGAAGGTGTTAAAGAACAATTAAAACTACAAGGAATTAAATCTCCCAAAAGAAGCTGCACACATGGATTCATCCTTGTCTGCCATCAAATTGTGTCCACTTTCTTTTTTCTGTAGTGATGCCACATAAAAATTTCATAAAAGTTCCAACTTCAAGCATTCTCTCTCCAGAAGGAACAGTCATACAGGTAATAAAGATGTGATCAGGTGCAACAGTTGTTTTCTTGAAAGTTGAAGATAATGAAAGTTTGTTAGTCTCTGTACCAGGAGCTAAAAAAGAAGTTTAGAAAAATCTTTGTGACCAGCTCACTTCCTCATATCCTTACAGTTTATCACACTATATATGAATGTTTCCTTCCTTTGCCCTTTTTCTTCAAAGGTATTGGAGGGAAATTCTGGTCAGGTTAAAAATAGTTGTATTGAAATAAAACTGATTGCTTGTTCCTACGTTGCTTGCTTACCTTTCTGAACTGCTCTCTTTATAAGGAGGAAGCACAGCACACACAGGTGGAGAGCAAATTGTCAAGTTCAAACAAATTCCAATGTGAAACTAGAAAACCCAGCTGTAGTTGGTTTCTGTCTTTGTTCCATTTTCTGTTTGGTTGGTTTATTTTTGAAAACACAAATGTAGATATTGTGATGCTGTTATAGTTGTAAATGCATCTGAACCAGAACTGTATACTGAACAGAAAAAATAGAAATTAATATTCAAAATATGTAACAGTATCTAGTAATGCTGAACAGCATTTATATGCCTTGTTATGTCATGAAAATATATGTAGCTTCCCATTTTAACATAACTAAGTAATGGATTTTGTTTGGTCATTTGGCTTTTTTAAAATGAATCCTTTAATCCATAAAATAGTTATAAGTAAAAATTTCTTTTCTTCAGGTGTTCATATTATTCCTATCTCCAGTTGCAGGTAAGAATAAATGGTTTTGTTTCAAAGACATCAAGCACCTAATCTGTTTCTCCCAGCAAGTATTTTACAAAAGAATATTAATATTTTTTTCACAAGAATGTACTGCTGGAGTGACATCAAAATATTTTATTGATGCTGCAAGGGAGTTCTTGGTTAAAACACTCATCTTTTTTATAAACAAGACATGCATTATTTTATGTACTAGAATTCCCTCAGTGATATTTGTGGTTTACCTCAGACTTGTGCTTCTGTGTATGATTAAATAGTAATAGGCAAGGTTTTATGCTAATTGGAAGAATCTGTCCAACCACTGACTGTCTAAAATGGGCTTTATTTAAAGTGCCAGAGGGTAGGAGGTGCTTTCAAACACTGTCCTATGTAAATGAGAAGCAAAGAAAAACGTTGCTCTGTAGATTTCCTACATTGTGGAGCAAGGCAAAGTAGCATCTGGGATTCTTGCCCGTTTCTGGTCCTCAAGGCTCAAGTCTAATTGGCTTCTGTCTTTCCCTTGCACATCCTGGTTCCAGTTCAGGACAGTTTGGAAGGGGTCTTCTCCTAAGGCCACCTGAACCCAAACTGCCAAGTGGGACTGCACCAAATAACCCTGGGCAGCTGATTGATTGGTATTTGAGCTTTTTTTCCCATGTGCTGTGTACATAAAGGAACAGGGCTGAGGATGCAAATCTGCCTCTAACATCAGTGTCCCCTACCTATGCAGAGATGTTCTTTACAATGCTTAAAATTCTTGATCAAATATAAAATTCTTATTCAAAATAAATTCCGAGGTATGTGTAAGACAATTTATAGAAATTTGGGGTTTTCATGAAAGATGTTTTTGAAAGGTTCTGGACTTTTGTAAACAGGATTTTTAAGGTTGTCTATTCAGGGGTCACAGTGTGTACTCAGAGCAGCAAGGTTTAGTCTAGAAGTGTGAGTTTTGGGAAGATGACACTGGAATTGTAGAATCATAGAACATGCTGAGTTGGAAGGGACCCATCAGGATCATCAAGTTCAACTCCTGGCCCAGCACAGGACACCCCAAGAATCCCACCCTGTGCCTGAGAACTTTGTCCAGACACTTCTTGAGCTCTGTCAGGTTTGGTGCTGTGACCACTTCCCTGGGGAGCCTGTTCCAGTGCCCAGGCACCTCTGGGTGAAAAATCTTTTTCTAATGCCCAGCCTAAAGCTGCTCTAACACAACTTCAAACCATTCCCTTGGGTCCTGGCACTGGTCACCAGAGAGGAGACCTGTACCTGCCTCTTCTCTCCCCTTCAGGAGAAAATTGCAGACTGCAATGAAGTTTCCCCTCAGTCTCCTCTTCTCCAGGCTGAGCAGACCAAGTGACCTCAGCTGCTCCTCACACAGCTTCCCCACCAGGCCCTTCACCATCCTCATGGCCTTCCTTTGGACACTCTCTAACAGCTTTACATCATTTTTATATTGTGGCACCCCAAGCTGCCCCCAGCACTGGAGGTGAGGCTGCCCCAGTGCAGAGCAGAGTGGGACAATCCCCTCCCTTGCCTGGCTGGTGATGCTGTGCCTGATGCCCCCAGGACAGGGTTGGCCCTCCTGGCTGCTGACTCAGATTTAATTTCTATTAATGAGTTGGTGGATTGGCAAGGTAGGTGAAAGATTGGTTTCCAGTAAGTGCAAGTGGCACCATGTCTGTGATGAAATGCCACAGCACACAGTTGTTCATTTTGGAACAACCTGATTTATGGTACAGCTGAGTTTGTAGTCCAGTTTCAGATGAGTATTTTTACTTAGACTAAATGCCACTTATCCTCAGTTTATATAGTTCAAGATTAATCATTTTTTTGCATAGTTGCTTGTTACTGTTGCCTAACTTCTTCCATTTAGAAAGAAGATAATGCTTCCTGGTGTTGAAAACACGAATGCCATTGTTACTGTGAAGTATGTTACTGTTCATTGTCATTCTTTAGGAATATTTTTACTTGAAATACAAGCAAAAATCATTCATCCATTGGCAATTAAATTGACTATTCACAGTGTTACAATCCTTGCTTTAAAAAACATGATTTATGCATAAAAATTATAAAATGTATTGTGTTTGTTTGGGATTTAAAGTAGGTTTTAAAGCACACCTGTTAAGATTTAAAACTTCATTTTCCAGGCTGATGTAAGAGAGTCAGTCAGTATTGTTACTGAGGCAGCAATTCTTCAGAGTACAAATGTTTACAAGTCTGGCTGCAAGTTATTAGCACTGTGCAGTGTAGCAGAGGAAAGCAGATGTTCACACAGGGCTGTTCATTCCAGCCCTGTGGTAATTATATGCTGTAACTGATAGAAAAATTATATGCTAGAGAAAATTGACTAATTTGTACTGTGCTAGCATGGAAAGTCACACTTAGTAAGTGCCATATCAAGAATAATAAGGTTTGAACTCGCATTCTAAGTTTTATCTAGCTATGCTGCTGCATATATATATATATATATATATAGTGCTATTTTATATATGCAAAACATATAACTTTCTATTCAACAGCTGTTTAACAAACAAACAGAAAAACCTATGTGAACATTGCTTTATCCAAAGGAAAACTCTTGATTTATCAATCACAACTAAATAAATGAAATTAACTGTTACAATGGCATGTTAAGGAGCTAAGGTTTCAGATCTTAATAGGTACTTCCAGTAATTAAGGGGGGAAAAGCAAACATCTTAATGCACAATGATCTGTTTGTTTGAGAGATTACAGTCTGTGATTATGAAGCTTTATTGGATAGGAAAATCTTTATGTGCTTGGAATTACATCTTAATAGATTAAAACTAATCATTAGTTTTTCATTCCAGGTTATCCACCAGTTGGAAGTAGGTACTCAAATACAGTTAATATAAACAGTTGTGGCACCCAGAAGCTAAAATTAGTTCATCTAATTCCTGGCTATCATGACCAAAATAATTATCTTCAATCAGGTACAATAAAAATGAAATTTTTCCCTATATAATTTGACATCATATAGGTACAGATTTATATATTTGTCTAGATAATATACTGTCAGGTAGTAAATAATAGATTGTTAATTTGCAACTACTTGTGTTTGTGTTCTTAAGCAACAACAGGGCAGATGAACCAAAGGTAATGGAGATACCACCACTTACTATTTTAATTTATTTTTTAACTGAAAAATTGCTAGGCACTCGAGGGACATAAGGGTGATGGATATGCTAAAATTATTGGAAGTTTTAATATAGACTGCTTTCCATATAAATCACATTTAGCACAAGCCCCTGAATACTTCTGCATTTACCCTCGTTTGCCACCAAGGGACACTCTTTCTCTATAAATGAGAAGCCTTGAAGGGTTATGGGTTTTCTTTAGTCTTGGGATTTGGAATGTCTCAGTAATATTTAGATAATTATGTGAACATGAAATGCCATCAAGTTGTTAAAAAAACCCTGGGTTTTGAGGTCCTAAAGTTAGTGCTATTTAGACGGAGTAGCACATTTTCATTTAAGCAGCAACAAAATATTTAAGTTTTAATGCACATGACTATTTCTTTACTTAAATATAGCTTCCTCAAAATATTTTTGCATGCTTTATTTCATTATTTATTATTATAATTTTATGCAGTCTTTTATTTTGATAGAAGTTGAAGCACAAGGCCTTTTCACATTGAGCACCAGACAAGCACAAATATTGCTCTCAACAGCAGCAGGTGCTGAGTGTGGCCACCTCTCAGCCAATGCTCCAGGTGTGTTGCCTGTTTGCTTTTGCTTGTCAGAAGCCATCAGTAGGGTAAAACAGACACATTCAGATTAAAAGTCATGTTCCTCTTTAAAATTCAAATTGACATTTATTTACTGTAATGGTAGGGGAGAAAAACTTGAGGCGGAGCATGCTCTAATATATTCTTTAGGTTTCATTTGCTTGAGCTTTTTTCTGTTCTACTCAACCGTAAGTACAAGAATTAAGACAAGGAATTGAAAGTTTCTTGGGATTATTCTCTTCAGCTTTTGAATTGTCCTTTGGTCTCCTTTTTTNTTTTTTTTTTTTTGTTTTCTTCTTTCCTTAGATGGGAAGGAGTAAAATACCAGTTCAAGATTCATCTTATAATCTCACAATGTAAAGTACAACATACATTCCTTTTCCTCTTTTTGAAATGGGTTGTTAAGGCTGTGTTACTGGAAAGTAACAATTGTGTGTATTTTCTAGTTCACACAGTAGTTTAGCTGGCACTCTATACTTTCTGCATGTAATGGTTTCTGGTTTCAAAATGTGCTAGAAGTAACGTCAGAATTAAAAATACAGTTTTTGGTAAGAAAAATACAGTTATTTCCCTTGTGAGCCTTTAAATTTGATATTATATAGATTATGCTGTTTCTGAGAACCCTTTTAAACTCTTTTGTGGTGAAAAAAAGCACATTGACTTTTACCAGAAAAAAGAGAATATTTTCTTCCATTAGGATTTTTTACACATTTTTCTTTTTATTCAGGTTTCTTAATATCAATGCAATTGTGCAGTTCATTTGCCTCAAAAACATTTCATTATCTTACTTAATTGAGATGTTTCTAAATCTAATTAGCATGTGTTTAGCCTGTATTTTTAACACTGATGATTTCCTTTAATATTTAATTGCAGATCCTTTTTAAGTAAGAGGCAGACTTGTTAGGTAGCAGCAATTTAAAAAAAAAAGATAGAAATAGTACTTGGCATTTCAAAACTACAGAATAATTTCCTGTAGTTTTGAATATTTATTATCCTGTATATTTTTTTCTGGTTTTTTTTCAACTTTAGCCAGTTAAAATATTTTTATGTTATTTTGCATGGTTGATCATAAATACTGTGATTGCTTTCCCAGTGGTGATTTTTGCACCAACTGAAACTGCAGTAATTGTTACAGCAACTGAGTGATTAAAAGCCAGTAAGATTAAAAAAAAGGAAAAAGAAAAATGTAGAGTACGCACTGGTATCAGCTTCATGTATGAAAAATACAGGGTTTTTTTCCATTAGTTACAGTATTTGAAATACATTATTTTTAGCCTAAACAAAGCTGAGTGTTGACTCTGTATTATTTTTACATAAAGAAATGTAGGGATGTCATTAATTCCCTTTACAGAATGTTGGATTAAAACTTGTCATATGTTAACTGAATGATAATTTTTATTCTTTCAAGGAAGCATTCTACCCCAAATTTAATTTCACAAAGTTTTTTTACTTGCATATAGTATCCTAAAATCAGACAATAATTAGAGGACATGAGGCAGGATCTGACTGTTGCATGCAGATGGAGTAAGAGACTTTTTGTTTAACCTTTCCCTGTCTGCACCCATTCAGCAGAATTGATACAGTTTAATTACGTAGTGAGAATATAGTCTTCCATATGATAAATCAGGAAAAACTCAGAAGCAATCTGTCAGAAGTAGAAGCTACTCAGTATAGCACAGAAATCCACTTCCTAAAATTCCCAGTATGATTGAGTTTCAGTAGGATCATTACCACTGAACAAGAAATTAGGGTTAGGACTAGTGACAAAATCATGGATTAAATGTAGAAGTGAGGAGCACAAATTAAAAATAAGATCTAAAATTACTGGGAGGAGTAGAAAAAGATAAATGCATTACAAGATGAACTTAGAGTTCTTAAAAAACTGAATTTCATGTAACATTCTCATCATCAGATGCATCTTTATTTGAGAGCACACATCAGGAAACAATGCCAGAATACAAAGTGTCAAGTTACTAAGTTCAAAAGACAGATGAGCTCAAATGATGATGGGGGAAAAAACTAGGAATTTTGACTAGTCAAGAGGTAGGAAAATAATAAAGAGGAAAAAATCACTGGGAAAATTTAAAAGAAATAATACAGAGAATTAAAACACAATCCATTCCATGAGATATTTACATAAAAATTGAAAGCTGCTTTTAGCTGACCTTCCTATTATTTATGTTTGAAGTTATTCCCTGCTTGGTTAGACCAGGTGACATCAAATTTAATCAACTATACTTAATATTCTTAGGGATTAAATATTTCCTTTTCAATGTAGAGATTATAAAAAAAGTAACACATTCTTACAGGAAACCCCTTCTCTTTTTGTACTACATGGTCCATTGGAAAAGCTGACATATGTGGACAGAAAAAGAAATGGGTAAATGTCAAAAGGGCCCAAGTTTTAATAAAAAGCAGAATGCAGAGGAACATGAAAGGAACTGGAAATATATGAGAAACACACCTCATGAAGAGTGTAAATTGGAATAAAGTAGCAAGATGTAAGAAATAGCTTCTAATTCTGTATTAGTTTTGTACTGGTTTGAGGCAAGGGGAGGCAAAAAGAAAGATGAGAATTAAATGGTGAATCAAAAGGTCACAGTTGGCTACCACTATTGGTTCCTATCATATGGCTATTAAAAATCTTTATACTGTTCTAGGGAATACTGGAAAATATATTTTTAGTAGAGGAAGGAAGATATTTGTAGTATTTTATGAAATGCTGGGAAATCTTCATTTGGTTTACTGTGTACAGTTCTGGTCATCTGTGCTCACAAAAAATCAACTTGATTTGGAACAGATGCAGAACTCAAAGTCTCCTGGGACAAATGAGAGAATGGAATATGTGTCTTTATTGGAGAGAACAGAAGAGTTTGATTTGGTCTAGGCAAATTAAGTCTGAGAAGATATATGCTTCCTCTTCATAACTGAATTCAGGAAATCGATATTGAAGAGGACTAGAAGTCGTTAAAGGATACATATCACTTAAATTTGGAAAGGAAAGGAAGTTTTCTTAACTGTTCAAAGAGTAAGGTCCTGAAATGTTCTTCCACAGAGGATAGTGTGAGCCAGAAACCTAAACTATTTAAAAATGGAACTTCAAAAATAGTGTAATTGAAACAGATTTCCTGGAGACAATAAATCCATGGTACAAAGTTTTGGGTGTCTGTACATATTGGCATATTCAGGGGATCCTGAAAGGAAGGACAGTAGCTGATGCCATTTTTCCTTGCCTGAATCTCATACTTCAGGACTTTACTAGTCACCCATTGCACCCAAAAAATACTTCACCTCAATGATATGTCATTCTTAGAACCACTAAGTACTGAACACTAACAGATGCTGAGGGGAAATGCAGGCAGTGTGTATTCACCTTCCTGGAGATATTGAACAGTCCTGTTTAAATGCTTAAGCTTGAGTCAGTCAAACATTCTTTTGGATCATGAAAGAAATTTCAATGACAAAAATAGGGATTTTTTTTTTTTTTAAAGTGATTCTCTGTGAGAGAAGATGTTGGTGGCCTCTGGCACAGGCAGCCGTGCCCCAAGAGGGGGGAAGGAGGTTGTGGGGTCTGTTGGTGCCCTGGAATCCTGAAAGGATGGCCACAACCACGGGTCTGTTGTGCCCTCCAGGTTCTGCTGATGAGGCAGAAACCTGTAAAGCAGGTGCCCCTTTTTCTCCCTATCTAGTAAACAGCTCATCCCCATTTTATACTTTTAATACTCTGTTTTGTTAGGCTTTGTATTTAGTTTGGGGTTTGTTTTCCTTTTGTTGTTGTTTGAAGAGCTGGGGGGCTGGGGATTGCACCCTGCCTTGGTTGTTTTAGCCTTTTGTTAGTGACCCCAGTAAATCTTTCCATTCTTCCCTCAAAGGGAACTTCCTTTTGGTATTTTCAATCTAGACATTTTCTCCTTTTACTGTCATGTAAACATAGCCCCACATTGGCCAGCTTCTGTTATCTGCAGAGTCTGATTCTTTCTCACAACCTGTTGTGTTAACCCTGGCCAGGCCTGGCCTTCTGTGTTCATACCTTTGGAATTAATATTGCTGGAAGTGATGAATTTTGTACTGGTATAAAATTGGTATATTCTTCTCATTCTGCTACGCTGCACTATTAGGGGGAGCAGTCATTTCTTATTGAATGACAAAACTCTACTGTCAAGATTTAATCCCCATGTTTAGGTGCCTTTAGTTTATGATTTTCAGTTGCAGGAATAGCAAAAACAAAACAAAAAAAAAAAAAAAGCAGTGGGAAAAAAGACCATAGCTGTTGTAGTGACAGCTCTATGTATGTTTGGTACTCTGGGTGTGTTTGTGTTTCTGCTTCTGCAGTAAAGCCATGGTAAGTCAGCTCCTTCTGTGGAGCTGCTTGTGAGCTATTGATCTTCACCCAATCAATGATTGGTTTTCATTCCAGCTGTTGGAATATTTTTCATTCCTGCTGTGGCATATTTTATAGTGTTTATTCACTATGGTGTTTTTTTGCAATCATAGTCAGTAACTCTGCTATGTCAGGCCTTTTGAGACATGCTGATAAGTTATAAAATGCACTTGTTATTTGCACACTACAGACAGAAATTATGTGCTGTGTGGCTAAGGAGCTAAAGAGGGACTTTAAAGATCTGAGTTCCCTTTTGCACTGTGTCCCATGCTTCTGGGCTGGGCTTGAGGTATTCACCAAATTTCCATGGCTTAGACTCAGGAAAATATTGGAGTGAATGCTGAATAATGAAGTCAGCCATGTTGTCAAGAGCCTTCTCAAGTTAGGACTCTTGGAAGTGGGCTGACAGGCCCCTACCTCCACCTTGTTTTCCTGTAGTCTGTCATTTGAGCCCAAACTCACCCAAAGTCTCCCCATTTACTTCAGCAAGCTCTGACTTGGGCTTTTAAAAGAATAAGGAGTACCAGGTCCTGAGCAGGTACCTCCCAGAAGGGAACCCTGAGCCCAGCTGGGGTCTGAACTAGAACATAAATTATATGTTTGGAGAGAGAAGAGGTGTATAGTCAATTTGCAAAACCCAGTAGCTGTCCTGTAACTACATGCCAAAATAATGCTTTCATAAATCTTCATTACAGAGTGGATATTTGCCATTCAGTATTACCCACTTCAGAGACCAAATGTGACTCATTATTAAATTACTTCAATCTGTGCTGATGTAGAAGCACCCCTGACACATCTCTTTGTGAGCCATTTCTTCAGAGTAATTGCATTAGTAATAGCCGATTACACAGCAATCTTATGTTCCTACAAAATTAAGGTAATTACTGTGGCTAAAAACACATCCCTCTGTATTCTGTCCCAGCAAGGGAGCTGGAAAAAGGCAGTGCAATGCTTCAATTCTTTGTAACAAGAGAAACATTAAGGTGTAATTACATTATTGATGCGGCGTAGGAGAAGTTTTCATATTTGAAAGGAGCATGGAAACAAAATAAAGAGTTTGAAGCTATAAAATCTTAGTCTAGAAAGGGGGAAAAAAAGATCTTTTGCATGTAGATGCCTTAACAAGTATGGAGGAAATGTATTTGAAATACATGAATGAGTTTGTGTTCTGTACTTTGAAGGTATTAGATGTCTGTCTTTGAAGTAGATTTCATTATGCAAAAGTGCAATTTTCTTGGCTCAGGATGTTCCAGAGAAACTCATACAGTTAAATTTTTATACAAAATAAATGGGTATTAATTTTTTTTTTTTATTTAATGGCAAACCTTCTGAGTGCTAGGGTCAGATTCTAATTAGACTGTGTTCTATACAATTTGATTTTTATTTTAATTTTCACCTTTCTTTATGTCTTTGAGGGAAACTTGACATTTGACATTTTCTTTAATACAATATTAGAAGTTTAATATAACAGCTGAGGGATAGCAGACAGGCCATTCCCTGTAAATGTAGCTAAGTAATTAAAACCTAAATATTCTAGGAGGGATATTGAAAAATTAATCTCTTCAGAGACATTGTGCAGTGTCAAAATTCACTGACAGAAGGTACCACTCAGTCATGAGAGAGGGGCAGTTTGTGTTTGGCTGGGGGCTGATGGGAGTCTGTTGATACAAGTGCTCCTTGCAGATTTTGCTTTCTGTAGGATCAAGGTGCCATGGTTGAAATGCTGATAGCCCTTGAGCAGAGAAGAAAGGTTCACTTGGGGAATATATCTTGGAATATATCATATGCAAAACTCATAGGATTAACAAGGTGCTCAAAATTGTTTTGACTACTAAGGTAAATCCTAGCAACTAAATATTGATTTTTCAATTGACACAGCAGAATATGAGAATGTGTCAGGTTAAGCTAAATTCCTTTTATGCAAGTATCTTGGCAACTGTTGTATATAGTTTACATCTATTAGGAATATTCAGGGTGAAAGAAGTGGTTCTTTTAAAATGTTTACAAATTACAAATCTTAGGAAATCCAAGTAACAACTTCAAAAACATTTTTTGCGTGAAGAGAAAGTATGGAAGATAATTTTGTATTCTTCTGCTACATACCAACAGCACTGGGAGCAGTGGGCAGTAACTGCTGCAGGAAGCTCTCCAAAGCTATATTTTTAAAGATAATGTGACCACATGTGGGAACATCTTGTGTTGTAGAAGGTATTTTTCATCTGCTGTGTCAGGTGATCACAAAGGCAGTGTTTACATGGGGACACCTCCCTGCCTTTGCAGCCAAGCATGTGAGAGTGGTAGGCCCAGGAGCAGAGAGAAGCTGAATATAGTCATGGGGCTGAATGAATATTGTTGCATCACATGACAGGTTTTGGGAGGAAGCTCTCTGAGGATGGCAAAAATGTATTTATCTGATATTTTGAATACTGGTGCTTCCTACAGTCAATTTTGGAAATGATATGGGGAACTATAAGCTTTTCATTTGCTTATGCTGTCTCCTGCATAATGTAAGGAGAGGAAAAGATGAGCCATATTAGTAAGCCTTTAGCTTTCATAACTGTCAGATGTAACTTTAATGAGATAAAATGAAGCTTCATCCTGGAACAAATTGATTTAACACTTTCTGATATTTACAGAAACTTACACTGTGACTTCACAACAGTTACATTCAGTTGACTTTTTAAATTATTGATTCTCAGAGTGAGGAGAGGTTTGCAGCAAACATCAGGAAAGCTTTGTTTTATTAAAAGCAGCTTATGTGTGTACACTGTACTGTAAATCTTCTTTTGATGTTCAGAACTTTCCTTGGTGTTGAACTCAGGTTTTTTAGTCTAAAGCCCAAATCAGAAAAAACCCCCAAAAATTCATGTACTTCCTGGGCATTCTGCAGAGAGCAGTGCTTGGTACCTGTGATTATTTTCCTAACCTATTATTGCTGCACTGAGAACAAGTTTCCTCTGACATCAGCAGGTGTTGGGTTTGGGTCCTACATCTGCACAGCAGCTGCTGCAGATGTGCAGCTGTTTCTCTTACAAGCCTGGGGTACTGTTCTTGCTAAGCCTTGAAAGCATCTATTTATCTAGCTCCATGCCAGGAGATGAAACTCAAATCATTCTTTGATTCTGTGATATTTACACTGCTTCACAGCATCCTTATCTTGTCAGGGCTGTTTCTGTTTTCTGCTGTCATCCTGCTGCTGTTCTTTTGGATGTTGGAAATGCATTAAACTGTTGTCAGCCTTTTCTCTACTTCAGATGCACAGAAAAATCACAGAACTTCTAATTTGGTGGGGTTTTTTTTTCCAAATAATTGCAAATTATTTGCAATTGCAAATAACAAATAATTGCATTCTTAGAATACCACTGGTTTTGGAGAGAGAGCATCACAGTGTGGTTAGTGAATTATGCTCTTAGAGAATTCAGGTTGGCACTGGCAGCAGAGACAGAATAATTCAGACCACTTTGAAAAATCCTGACCTCCCTCTGTTATCCTGTAGATTTCAGTCAGCATACCAAACCAAGGAATGGATTCTCTTTGGTGTGAATAATCTCATGTAGTTAGAACTACTTACACCATCAGAAAAGTATTTTACTTTTCATGTGATAAATAGCAACGGATATGTAGCTTGTATACTGGTAAATTATGTAGAGTTTTTCTTTAAAAATTGCTTTTGAAAAGCAAAAATCCTCCAGAATAAGCTTGTAATATTGTCCATAACTATCAGAGGCATATCTTCTGCCATCTAGTAATAATGAGAGCAAGAAACAAACCATTCAGGAAAACTACTCCACCAACACAGCACCCAGTTCAAAGCAACAGGTATTAGACTATCTGCTGTTGGCCTGCACTGCTTTTCTGCCAGCACAGATGATTCAAAAGTGTGGAGAAGGTTATAACTTGCCACAATTCCATAAAGTTTTTCTGACACCTGGGACAACTGTGATTTACTCCTCATCCTGGCATTCAGTGTCCCAGTGAGAAAGAAGCAACTGGAATATGGCATATTTAACATCTCAATTCTAGCCAAGGATGATCCTGCTTTGACAAAAAATCCCATGGCTGGTTAAATTCACCACAGGATTAACCTATATACATCTTCAAAGTATTTTGATTTCAAGTTGAACTGCTCCAAGATCATTGTAGTAATGTCTCAATCTAGAATAAAACTTATTAGGCAAGACTGACTATCATCTGAAAAACCAGAGGACATAGACTATTACAGGGGTGACTGCTGGATCATCACTCACTCCTTGAAATTGTTCCTGAGATATTGTACATAAATCTTAAAAGCCATCAGTAGGTCAGATATAATCCACAGTCTCTAGAGCAAATGCCACCTGAATAATATCTGAAGTAGGTGTAGCATTCTCTGTTCTTTAAGTGACTTATTAATTCAAATGTCTTGGTTTCAAAGATATTTGTAGAAGGGCTGCCTACTCAGTGACATTCTGTTGTCAAGCAGCAGCAAACTTCACATTCCACTCAATCATTACTCACAAGCACTTGTCTTTTTTCAGTTAATATAATAATATAAGCTGGTTCTTAATATAAGAAGAAGGTTGCATACCATGTATGTTCTTTCAAGTATCAGTAAAAAATAGACTACCTACTTAGCTGGTAGCCTTAAAAGGCCTCAGAACTGGTGTTTTAAACCCTACAATAAAATGCATAGATCTGTTTCCTGGTAAAAGAACAGGTAATTAATGATGTTTGTCTGTTTTTGAAAGCTTGACTACAAGGAGAAACACAAGATAAAAGGTAGCATTTAGCTGTGTGCTAATCTTACAGTTCTATGGCATCTGCTGGCACTCCCTTCTGTCATTCAAATACTGTTTAAGCATTTAACCTGTAAAACAGCTAAAGATCATAAAATATATAAATCTCAGTTCAGGTGGTCTTGGTCCTTCCCAGATTTTTGTCTTACAGTGTCTGTGTGCAGATTAGTTTCTGAAAATTAGGTATAAGATGCTAAGCTACTTTTGTGATTGTGTGCCAGGCTCCATTATATCAGGGTAGTTGATGGTAGTTGACCCCAGGAGATCTGGAAATAATCTGTTCCTGAAAGAAAAAAAATCACAACACAGAAGTTGACTAAATGTCAAGCATTCCCCATGTGTTTTAAGGATGTTGAGTGCTGATGTGCAAGGTGAGGCTCTGTGCAGTGATAGAACACTTGTAAATATGTGAAAATGGGATCACTTTCTTTGTCTTAACTGCAGCAAGTGAAACTCAGCTCAGCTTTCATTTTTATTTCCCCGTTAGCAGGCTGGCAACTGAAAAATACCAAAGGTAAAGGAAATACAGGAATATCTTCCTCCCAAATTTTCCACTGAAGTGCTGTCTAGCTGAAGTTCTGAAAATGAAGAGCTTTTTTTTTTTCTTTCCTGTCTTTTTTTAAGCAAACTGTAGTGATCTGTAACAAGTTGTCCAAACAAGCTCCCATAGGTCATTTCAGTCACAGCTTTGATAATTTATTAAAAATCTAATCTCATTAAAATCCATCCCACACACTAATGATAACCTAATTATTACACAGAATTGGCAGGACTTTCCTCAGTATCCACTTATAAATTCTTCTTTAGGTTAATTCTCTTTTGATACTCTTAATGCTGGATTGAAAGGGAGTTGATTATGTTACTGTGATGGATACAGATGGAACATCAGATGAGTTATGACAAAGGAAGACACAACTTTTTTAATTGGTTTCTGAGAACTAGCTATTTCACAGCATCTATTGGGATGACCATTTCAGGACAATAAGAACTCTAATAACATAATGTGGCACAATACCAATGTATTCACTGCACAGAAGAAAGATGTGGCATTTACCTATACAGAATATGCTTTTATAAGGAAAGAGCCAAGGGCACTCACAGCCCCTTTAATCTCTGTCAGAAATGTTGCATCCTGAATGAACTCCACAGAGCTGTTGTTTGATTTAACCTTTTCCAGGTAGCCTAATTTGAGTACGTATAGACACAGTGAGGCATAACTTTTATGTTAAAGGAGAAACTTCTACCTGAGCAGTTGCACACAGACCACCACAGAACTTTATCTGCTCTGACCTGAGTCCTTTTGCACTTCCTCCTTTTATGGATTTGACCCTGGGTCCCCAGGAGCAGAACCCCAGGCACTGGATTTACAAAAATAAATAATTTAATAGCGTGGTACAGCAGCAGGTCAGCTCGAGTTGGGTGCCTCTGCAGAACAAAGAAATAATTAAGGGAATTATACCCTTATAACTCACGTACCCACCCCTCCTCTGCTCTTCAAGCACTTTGCATGTACCTCTTGGTGGAATGGTAATTTTTGGTCTGGGGTCTTTTAACACCTGATTGGATTTTTTTCTCTGTGTTCATGCTGGCAGGTGGTGCCCTGTTCTCATCTTGTCAGCTTGCAGCTCCTGCTGATGGTTGTAGCTCCCTTAGCTTCTTGTTGGTGCTTCTGGTGCAGGGAAACTAAAAAAGCCCAGGACTCAAGATAAACATTACTTAGCAACAACCAAAACGTAAGTGTCGCCAATTTCCTTCTCATACTAAAGACAAAACACAGCTCTGTACCAGATAGTGGGAAAATTAGTAAGAAAATTAACTCTGTTCCAGCTGAAAACATATCCAGGTGTGAGCTCACAGTTTGCAGCCTAAGGTTTGAGCAAATCATGCTACTCCTGCTGAGCAAGTAAAGTTAAGCAAAGAACGTACTAAATCACAAAATATTATAAATCCATGTAACTCATTCTACTTAAAACTTACTTATGCTAAACATTTCTTATTTCTCAACATGTGGGCAGCTCTATCTTATTTACAAGCAAAGGGATTACATAATCTCACTGTTACTAAAAGCAAAGGACTGAATTTGGTGGGCTAAGAAGTTTTTGTACCATCCCTGAGAGTAAATCTGTGCTCTGCAATTCTGCATGCCCACTGCCCAGTACTAATGTCTGACTCTGCCTTGCCCTACCTAAAAATTGCTTATTCTGGCTGCAACTGGCACTACTGAGAATGAGAGGTCCTTGTTCTGAGAACTAGTCACAGAGTCCCAATTCAAGTGTTGGACAGCCCTCAGGTAGTCTGGTTTCTCCCTGTTTACAGGCTTGAAGGCCATTGTTACCTCTTCTACTGAAAGAGGTATTGTAAACCTTAGAGAGATTAAAGCCAAGATCTTTAAATGGGTCAGGGAAGTCACAAGAGGAAAAAAAGTTACAAAATTATAATTTAAAAGGCTTAAAAAAAATATGATTGAAGATAAACAGCATATATGAGGTCTTTTTAAGGAGATGAGGAAAAAAAGAAAACCCCTTTTGATAAGGGGTAGACTGAATGCTGTCCTGTTAAGTGAGAATCTCTTTGTACCAAGACAAAAGAAAATTGCTGTGGGTCAAGGTAGTGTGATTTACTTTTTTTTCCACTTACTTGCTACCTTTTTCAGAGATGACAAGCATAAAAGTCACATCATTGCAAAGTCTGTTTCTTCAGACTCAATGAACTCCCTCACAAATGGGCAGCAATTTATGAGTTGAGTCCTTTTGGTGAAGGGTGCATGAAGAGCATTCACTAACCATGGATTAGACAGCCAGAAGATGAGTGAACTATTACTCACATGATTCAATAATCTAACATCACAGGCAATTGATGCAATCCTTCTTCTTTATTTGGTCAAGGATAAAAGGCCTGATTCTAAAACTTTTAGTGGAGATAGTATCTAGATGTGGAAATAGCACCTTGACTTTACATGGGATGATTTAAAAGTCTGGCCTCAGAAGTGATGGTAAAATTTAAATTCATATTTTTCATTTTGTTCTGGCCTGTGTAAAACACTGTGCTGTAAAGTCTGCTATGGCTAGCAGGGTTTAAGTGGAACGTAAGAAGAATTACAGATACCTTGTGAAATGATGTGAAATAAATTTTAAATTGCATTGCAATAATGTTCTTCAAGCATCATCTTAGAGTAAGTAAAACCTTGTAATGAAATTGCTTGCCCACATAATAATTGCTGAGCTGTGTGATTAGAAATTGAAGTGTCACTTTGCATGTGTCACAGTCTTTATTCTGCGTGAATATAGCACACATCCATTATCTGGAATTTTTTTTTCATGCATCTTTAACACCAGGGTGTTCCTTGGAGTCCACAGACATATGCTATGTTTTTGAACAGTGTTCTAAGTTGGCAATGTTTCTGTTGATTTATGTGAATGATCAGATAACTGGTTTATGTCTGGAACTGATACACTGTCTACAAGCCCAAGTATCCAAATTTATTACTCACTAAATCAATAGGTTTGCCTTACATAAAACAGATGTACATAAATATGTATTTTATATATGTAGGATTTTTTCTTGTGCTTTTAAGCACTTTTAAGCTCAGCAATAACGAAAATAGCTCTATATTATCAGATTATCTATATTATATTATCTATATTATGTTATTATATTGTTCAGCAGAAATTCAAAACACAGCCTCATATTAGCCACTGGGAAGAAAACTAACTATACCTCAACTGAAATCAGAAGAAGCTATCAGCTTACTTATTTCTAGTGCAAAACTTATGAGTGCTTTTCCCCTGTTATTTCTCACTAAAACTTTGGCAATTTACCCAGACAGCCACTGCACGACTCTTGTGGATTTTATCACCTGGTGCTTTATCACCTTTACTCCCATGATGTTCTTAATGTTTGTCGTGCTACTACAAGAACATTTTTTAAGTCATGTTTTACTGTCAGTGGCTATCACTGAGCCAGGGCATTTTCCTCTTAGCCAGCACACAGTGTTCTGCTGCAAGTTTCCACTTCCTCATTTCCAAAGGCTCTTTGTAATTATCATTCTTAGCAAATCAGACATCTCTATAGAGTTAACCCTGCTTGCCTGAGCTTTTCCATGAAGAGCACTGTTACCACCTTGTGGCTATTTAAGCCATCTATTACACTCAGAAGAATAGTGCTGGAGTATATTGCAGCCTTCTAAATTGTCAGCCTTCTCTGCTTTATCTTTTCTTTCACCTGCATGCACAAAAACTAGAGAACTAAAGCATCAAGAACAAACAGCCCTAACATGTTCTACATAATATTTTAAATCGAAGAAAAATAAACAGAGAAAGCTGTAAACCTTGATCCTCCAAATATCTGAAACTTCTTTTCTGAAGACCCTTACCAAAGTTTAGCAAGCTGTGGAATTTTTACCTTTAGGAAAACAAGTCTAAAAGGGTCTAAAAGGGTTGTCTAAAAGGGCAAAGTAACTCTCCTGAAACATACTGGTTTAGTAACAGCAAGGGGAAAAATCATTCCCATGTTCATGGTCAACAAAATAAGTGTTTGGTAGAAAAGGCTCAACTGAACAGAAAATGAGCCCAGGAATATAGTGTACCTGTCCCCTCTGCTTGTGATTTCCTGGCAAATGGCACCAGGGAGCTCAGAAGGGAGGTGCCATAACCAAACACAGAGTTTCCTGGGTCTTTTCAGAACATACAGTTCTGAACAGAACATACAGTTCAGAACAGAACATACAGTGTACATTCAGTGTTCACCTGTTTATTCATACCTTCCTTCTTCTATAGGAAGGTCCTTCCTGCTGCAGGCTCTAATTTCAGCTTTTTATGTGATTTTAGCATTATTAACCCTAACAGGAATTGAAAGTTCCACAAAAAATTTTCCCAGTCCCAGGATAGCACAAGGGTAAGGTTTTCTGAAGGTGGTGCAAGTCCCTAGCATGGTTTTCAGCATTGTGGTGCCAAAGTCTTAGAATATTTCAGAGGAGATTGAGGTGATGCCTGCCTCATCCAGTCTGCTGTCAGCTGTGGGGACCCAGGCAGAGCCACAGCACAGCCACCCCTCCCTGGTGTGCAGGGTGCCCTGTGTTGAGTGGCCCAGAACCTGCAATCACGCTGCTCTGGACTTGCCTTGACAGTTTCCTGGCAGGTTTTTGCCCTTGACATGTTGGTGAGTTCATTTTATTTGCTGGATAACATCACATTTTTGCTGGGAAATAGGTAAACCAATAGTAACACAGACAAAATTTTAGTAGCATAAGTTATTAGTGTTCTCCTTGCTTTCACCTATAGAGGGATTTATTTTGACATCCTAAGATTAAGATGTGTATAAAGGTGGATTTATAAGAGCACATAAGTTCTTGTTTTAATAAGGGTTCATATCTCACTTAACTAATTAAAATTTCAAATATTGTTGGTAATTCAATACTCGACTTCCTTGCATAGTCTAATAGATCCAATAAAGTGTGTTTCTGCATCTTAAAATAACTTAACACCACCAAAAAAAGAAGTCCTCAAATCATTCTTGAAAATAAAGGATTAAAATCCTTTATTGCTTTAATTCTTCTGAAGGATGTATCCCAAGCCTATCAACAGATGTGACTCCATTAGGAATTCACAAAAGGTAGTGTGGGAAAAAATATTAGGGGTTTTTCCCCAGAAAGGAAAGCCTCCTTTCTGTCTGGCTGAGGTGAAGCATAATGCTTATGCTTAATAACTACTACAAATGATAGAAGGAAAAAAACCAAGTTACATCCTCTTCCCTTTATCCAGTCAGCAATATCTGGCTTATCAACACTGTCACAAATATTAATTTTTGGTAATTACTATGTTTTATGCTAAAACATAGCTAGAATGGGGAGAAGAACATAAAAATAATGATTAACATTACAAAATTATTATGTCTAATTAAACAGATGGTTGAGGGCTCTGGTGAACAATAAAATACTGTCTATAATGTGCACTGCAAAAGGAATTCAAAGAAAAATTGACTAGACAACAAAGAAAAATGTAAATATTTGGGGGGGGGAAACTGTTATATAGTTTGAACTGCATAAAATTAATTAAAATTTCACAGATGTGGGGATCCTTCTAAATAATACACAGACAGAGTGTAATTTATTTAATGGCTAGAATCAGTAGATGGTTCTGATAGCACAAAGTGACTGTAGGAATTAATGAACAACATGCTTTGCAGCAGGTGGAAAGGAGGAGTATTGTTGATAGAATAAGGGTGACTATTGTTTTATTTCTGAAATTTTGTTTTTTATGTAAGATCTGACATTTGTTAAAATGAATTTATGTTAATAACATTGCTGCACTGGATGAAGTCAAACCTTAGCTAATATAAATAAATGTACTTTCAAGGTCAACAGTACCACTGCAGTTAGTTTCATGGGTCAGGATTTAGCCCTTATATGTTGTATTTGATGAGCTCTATTTTTAAACAGTGGCTAAGTGGGTAATCAGCAGGAAAGTCAAGCAGGCACAATTTGCAAAACACTGTTTTGAAAAGTGGTGCAAAAATGTAACATTTAGCTGTAAAAACATGGTTATTTTTCCTGTCTGCTCCTACTGGTTCTCTAAGCCTTAGGGCCTGGGTTCATTCTGTTTGATTTGAAGGAGGAAATCCAAAAGTCTCACTTAAAAGGTTGCTCTGGATTCAGAGCCAGCACCCACGCTCTGCTACAGGGAGCAGATTCAAATCTCTTCAAATTTCAGAACTGCCCTCTTCAGTTCCAGAGCCAGAGTGCCCGTGGAGAGCCCTAGCAGCAGTTACTCAATCTGAGTGTCCTCAAACTCTGATTTGCAGAAAAGGTGCATCAAATTCTCACAGAAACCTTTGGAGAATACTTTAAGTAGGATTTTAATTGCTGCAGAGAGCAACAGATATGAAAACTATCAGAAAGCTAATGATTCCTAAATCTGCTATCTTTTAGATCAGAAGTTGAAGAATCAAGTAACATAATCAAATTGCAGAAAGATTTAGGGAAGCAGGGTGTGATTCCCCTGCACTGTCATCTGAATAAATAGTAAGAAAGAATACTCCTAAAGATATGACATAGGAACTTATATTGATGCATCAGTTTTAGATTTTGTCAAGAAATGCTAGCTTTAATATTGATTAATGTAAATAACAGCCATAATGTTCATAAAGCTGATCCAGTTCCAATAGAATGATTTTTAATGGAATAGAATAATTTCAAGGAAGTGCAATATCTCATGAACATTTTGAAGGGGAAATTATAGAAGCATTACATTCTGAATTAATTATATTTGTGTTGGTAAGTGATACATAGGCAACATTCATTTCAGAAACAGTAAAAAATCCAATCTGAATGGTAACAGGTATTTTAGAATTTCTCCTCAGGCAGACATTCTGTATGAGACTCATGTGTCCTAGCATTCAGAAAGGCTGTATTATTTATATAAGCTTAATTAGAAAAAATCTGTGGAGATCAATTAAATTAGAAATGCATAAGTAGAATCTCAAAGGAATTTGATAAAGTTTTAGGTAATAAGTTTTTTGATACCGTTTTTGCTCCTTTACAAGCAAGGAGATAAAGTAATTCCCATCTTTGGTTCAGCTCTGGCTTTTCACAGCTCAACTCTGGGAGGTTCTGAGTGTGGCACATGCATTGACAAATGTCCAGTGCTCTGAGGTATTGAAAACCTTAACAACTTGCTGTTTGCACACCCAGCTACTGAATCTGAGTATTAAAGGGGTCAGTGAGGTGTAGTTGTCTATGGCTGGGTCACACTCAGTCCTCATACAATTAGGTGTCAGAATTATTATTTGCATTTATTTAAAAACAAGTGCTAGAACACAAAATAGTTACAGAAGTACTGCAACGTTAATGTACTCTGTGAATTGGTGAAAAATTGTTCTGCTAATAACACTTGAGTCTAAACTTTCTGTTAACCCTTTTAAACTTAGAAAACTCCTGAGGTAATCTGCATTCTGGACAAACTGCAAAATACTTCTCTAACTTTCATTTTGTGTCACATATCCTGAAATAATTTTAAAATACTTCTGCCACTTTTTTGGGGAGTTATTAATGTGTTTCTTGACATGCTATCTCGTATCATATCTCCTTATCTCTTTGGAAATACAAAAGAGCACTTAAGGATATGTCAGAATCTTTTGTAAATGCACTCACACCAAGCTTCTCTATGACCTCAGGCAAAAGGAGCTGTAGTTTGAAGCGTGGTAACATTAAACCTGGAAGCAGGATTCTGTCCACCCCAACAGCAAGCCTTCTCAAACATCCTCAGTACTCTGAGTCCTGTCTAATTTTTCTATGCTAATGTTGCAGTCTGACCTTTACATGAGTAGACAGGTGGGAAAATACATGTGTCCTGTTAGCTCCCTGGTGGCTTCCTAATCTGAATAGGCTCTTCTTGCCAGCTGTGCCACCAGAAATTCCCCCATTTATGCTGAACTGATTTGCATTTAAACAAGTTTTAATGAGATTATCTGGCAGGTAGATGAAACATTGTATAAAATTACAGGGTTTTTTGTTATAGGTCATGCTCAGAACTCAGTATTTCTCCAGAATTTTTACCCAAATATACGTGATTTCCAAGTTTCTGTTGTAAACTGGCATCAGATGCTGTGCAGCTGAAGGAGACCTGTTTAATTAATCCCTGGATCAGGTTCTAAGGGTTGTTTTATAGCTCTGTGCTCTCATGTCCCTAATTTGGTCTGAAAAAATTAATTAAACATTTGGACCTTGAAGGACTTTTCTTCCATGAATGTAACTGTTTCAGAACCTATGGCTTCCACAAAGTCCTGTGCCACAATTTCATCAGAAGATATATAGAAAAGCCTTCTGGGTTTTTCTGGGTATGGAATTTAAAAGTGTTACTTGATAATTTTATCATCATTTGGCATTTAATCATTACATCTTGGGTTACAAGAAAAAGCACTTTTAGCACAATATTTAAGATTCCCATCTCCCACCTATTTCGTTTCTCTGTGCTTGAAAATCACTGTAAAAATATTTGTCACTTTTCCCTATGGCTTTTCTGGTCTGACAGTGATTTTTTTCTCTGCAGTGAAAAACTTCTCCAGAACTGCTGTTGGTATCAAAATTAGGAATGGTATATTTTAATTATAATTCCTACTATTCCCTTTGGCTTTCTATCTACTTTTGAGGTTTACAAAAACATTTTTAGAGGACTGTGTGCAATGAGTCTGAGTTATATTTCCAGACATAATTTGGAGCATCTGTATGCATATGTAAAATTAGAGTTGTTTTTCTCTGCGTACATAATTTGCTTGCATCAGCATTTAATCTCATCTTCCATTTTATTGTCCAGTCATTCAGCATCATGCAAGCCTTCTGTTCATTGTCAGAGTTAAATTTGCATGAAGGGTAATTTCATATCACTGGCAAACATTACAAGAAATGTTTACTCTTTTGGGTTTTTTTATTTGGCTTTTGTCTGTAGTGTAAATATAAGTTTGACTAATCCTACATGACAATAGAACTGATGATACTATGAGATGGAGAAGGGGATTTTTTAATTCTTATTTTTCTACTGAAATGTCACATTCTTTTATTGTCCATTTGCCCCATTGCAACTTAGTGTTTTCAAATTGTGGATTAAAGGACATTGGATATTTTTATCAGGTGTTTGTCCAAGAGGTTCATTATGGAGATATTATT
The DNA here is from genome assembly GCA_013397555.1 of Urocynchramus pylzowi. Lineage (NCBI taxonomy): Eukaryota > Metazoa > Chordata > Aves > Passeriformes > Fringillidae > Urocynchramus > Urocynchramus pylzowi. The sequence goes on along the minus strand of VZRH01007072.1, from coordinate 1,725,390 downwards.
CCAAATATTTGCAGAACTTATGTTTGAGATGAAGTGATTTAAGACATACTTTAAATAAAATGAGTGCTAATAAAATAATAATGTTACTGAAATTGCAAAACTGATCCAGAAGACCTCCTTACTGTGGCTTCCCCCCTTCATTTTTGCAAAGGTAAGAGGCATTACAAGGGTGAAAAAACAAGCTGAAAATTTTACCAGTCTCTATTTCAGAATATTATCAATATGTGCTTGAATGCAGAAATTATTAAATGAAATTAATTCATGGTTTCTGTAATATATACATTTAACAGTGCAGCACAATGTAAAACCTTGTGAGCCTCCTTGTTTAGACAGTGCTGTAAATCTTCCTGATTCTATGAGTTTTCCACTATTTCAAATAGTCTCAAATTTCAGAATTTTGAATAACCATTCTAACAGGATGACTCCAACTCTAAGGAGCTGAAGGTATGGTAATTGGATCAAAGTAATAACTGTTTTCTAATTCTATCCTATTATTTCTAAGTTCTTATCCTTTTTGAAAAGGAAAGAAATTCAATGCTAAAATGAAGTTCCTTTTGTTTGATCATAGATTCAGCTGCTTTGCCAGAGATGGATTGCTACTGAGTTCTTCAAATAGATCCTGGCTTTTAACAGTCAATGAGCCAAAGTCCATGGAAGTCAATGAAAAGAAAAGCTCTTGATTTTAGTGAGCTCTATGTCAAGGTTATGTGAGAAGTGTGGACACTACTAGTGGAAATGAGAATTTGGACTTACTGAGCATACTCATGTACAGAGGTTAAATTTCACTCTGTTCTTTTTTTCACATTTTGGGAAGCCCATAAATTTGCCAAATTATGTTGAACTAGCAGCATGTATATTAGCAGTGTATACTTTTTTCATTAGTCTGGAAAAACAAGAAGAAATCCAGTAAAACATAATGTGAAGGATTTGCCCAGAAGTTTCCTGGATCTTATATGAAGTGTATTTTTACACTTTGGAAAGTGAAAACATCAGACATGAGCTCAGAGGCTGAGTGACTATCACAGGAAGAGCACAGCCTGAATGATAGGGTGGGATAGCTGTGTGGGTACAGAGCACACACTAGTGGCTTGGCTTTTAGAATGCTCCTATGCTAAAAGCAAAAAACAGATGAGATAATAAAGGTCTGCAAAATTTCTGTCAGCCTGTGCACTCCAGTGCACGTCAGCATTCTGAAAGGATGATATTTCATTGCACTGTGCAGAGGCTGAAAGTCATCTGAATATGAAAAACCTTTCTAAGGTTCTGTAGTCTCTCAAACCTTTCCTCAGTCTTGATCTGACATTTATTGTGTGCAGGCCTAGCATCCTGGTCCAGTACATCAAAGCTGTTTTGCATGGCTTAGACATGGATCCAAGTGCTTTGCTGGACTCAGAATAAAGCATCCCATGAAGTGTATTTTTAATCTTGCAGCAGCCAGGAGCTTTTCTTCATTAAGATTGCAGCCCTAGTGTTCTGGATGATATGGGAATCCTACACATAAGATTTGTGTAAACCTGCACAGAACCCTTAAATTTGCAGTGCATCGAGGTGTGCTCCAGCCAATGGGCTGGTGTAGTGCAGGTGAGTAACATGAAATTTATCATGAACAGGAGTTTATGTCATGTCTATGAAAATATGAACAGGAAGTAATGTTTCCTTGAAGCACAGAAGTAGAGACAGATCTATGACTTAAAATGATTCTGCATGGCAGCACTCTGAAGTTGTTTTTCTGTTATTTAAAGTACCCAATAAATAGTGTATATGTTTTATTCTGCTCTAATATTGCAGAGTATAGATGCAGTGTAATCTTACAATTTACCCCAGGCTTTCTATATGATGTATTGTGTGCTGGTTTGTACATAATTTTAAAATGAAACAACTTTGTTGCTCTTTATTTTTATTTTATCATTTACCTACAGAAAAAATTTACCAAAGCAAAATTATACACGATGACATTGCAGGAGAGGGAGGGAAGGAAAAAAAAAAGCAAAAAATAATCCAACAAACCAACCAGAGGGCAGAACACTGTTTACCATTCATCAAATAAATGCAAACCATACTTCTTAACTTCAGGTCATTTTGGTCTTTTGTTTAGAATTCAGTCTAAATCTACACTGCAACAAAATAAAAATGCATTCTTCAAGACTGGTTAATTTCCTCTGGTGTCGGTAGCTTGTCAAGTGCTCCCACCTCTGAAAAATAGGGAAAAAAAAAGATAATTAACACATATGTAAATATGCCTATTTATCTTAGCAAATAAGTAACAAAATCCAGTTTCAGCAATATAATTTTTTTAACACTTTTCTCAACTATAAAAGATAAATCTTTGAACTTGTCATATTTTAATTTATAAAATACAGGGGTTTTTTTCTTTTGAATGTCAGCAATATCTTCCTGATACAATTTCAACATTTTAGAAACAGCAGTGACAGAACAACAATTATATTAATTTTATTATGTCAATTGATATTGCTGGATCCCAGCATCTCATAAGACTTAATATTATCTAATTACAGCTGCCATTCTACATGTTGGCCTTTATGAGAAGCACTTAAAGCTGGAGGGAATAATTTCCAAGAGAAAGAGATGAAGGCCACTTTTAGTTATTACCAAGGTACTTCTTAGCAGTAAAAATATTGTCTTTTTCTTGCAGATTAAAATGTATATCTAATCTGAATAACTATTGCCTGAATCTGAACCCCATGAGTGGGGTTTTTTCCCCCTTCCCCCACCAAGGAACCTATCTCAACCAATGTATTTGATGTAGTAAGGTTTCATTTAAGCAAATGTGTTGAAGGATTTCTATCATTAAAAATATGGTTTTCACCTGCTTAATTTACAGTTCTGGGTTTGTGTGAGAGTTTGTACTAAGCCTTTCCAATAAATATTGTTAAGAGATAATATGTGATAACATTCTGTGTCTGTTGCAACCTGAGACTACAAGAACTATGTCTGCAAAAAGCCAGATCTGCAGATTCATGTTTTGGTTTTCATGAGGACATATTTGTACCATCACCTTTTCTGAATAAAAACAACTGTTTGTCATCACCATCCTAAGAAAGGAGCCTTTTAAGCTCATTTGTTGCAGGGAAGAAGTAATTTGTAGTTCTGTGAGATACTTCTTATTTTCTTGTCTGATTTAGCAGCTTTTAGCCTACGCAGAAGGTGTGTGATTGAGGTTATTTTACACCCTTTTTGCTATGTCCAAATATTGATTTTACTTTCTAGGCTCCCACAGCAGAGTAAAGAAGATTTTTGGGCTCTTTTTTCACAGTGATACAACAAACAAACTACTACTTTGTCCACAGTAAAATATATGCTAATAATCTACTTTAAATATGTACTTGAATTATTTCAGGCCCTTAGGAGTATCTATAAAGAGGTTTTGTTTTCAAATGCAAATTTAATTCAATAAACACTGAGTTCACATTTTCAGTAATGAGAATTATTTTCCTTGGGTGGATACAAATAATTCAGAAAACAATGAGTAAAAAGCATCCCAGGTATGCAGAAAATGAATCAATCTGTTGAAAGTCTCTTTTAATAATTAAATTAAAACACAAATGTACACACAGTTCCACAGCATACACTTGCCACAAAGTTGCTTATAATTTGTTGTATACAAAAGTAAGAATATGGAAGTTATTTATTGAATTGTCTATTTTTTGAGACAGAAAAAATCCTCAGATATTTGCAGTAGAATAACCTGTTTGTACTTGTTCTTTGCAAGTACATTGTATTATTTGTATTACGGTTTTATACATTTTGTAGACAGTTTTAGAAGAGCTGAAGAGATTTTTAAAAGCTGAATATTGTGTTAGGTTTTTTTAAAGCAAAACTAATGAAAACTCAGAAGCAGATAAATTTCTTCTTCTCTGAATTCCATAGTAAAGTTACCATTCTTACAGAATCAGCTGTAAGCTCAGCATTACAACTCTTGCCATGACTGCGAGGCCGTACAGAGTTTTTACTTCAGAGCATTCTGAGCTGTTTGCCAACATTCAGCTTAGTGTTGTTGCACTTCTGTCTTGCAACTTTATTGCAGAAAAGGTGCAAAAGGGAAGATGTGTTTCTTTTGTCACTAGCAAGTGATGGAATGGTATCAGAACTCTGCTACATCAGATCTCCACTGAGCTGCAATTTTTCAGGTTCACCTCCACTCTGTGTGTGAGAGTGATGCCAGAGGTGCTGTTGCAAGTCTTGCACACTCAAGTCTGCAGCAGATGTGTACATTAAGGGATAGTCTTGTCTCCTCAGTAAATTTCCTACCAGAAACTGTGAAAGATTAAAAGGTACTCACTAACCTTTCAGATGCAAGTAAGTCAAAAATTCAATTACTGTGCGCACAATGTTTTCATCAGCCAGGGGTCTTCCAAGGTTCCCTGTAAAACAAGCTGGTTGTTACTCAGAGTTAACATGGTTCAAAGACACATCATATGAGATATTGTGGCTAAGTTTATGAGTACTCTGGGGAGAGAAAAAAAACCACCAAAACTATCTGAAATTCCTTTTTCCTTAAAATCCTTGATGGAAAGCCTCATTTCATGGAAGGGCAAAGCCCCTATAAGGTAGGTAACTGCAATTCTCAGAATCAAAATCACCCAGCTTTCTATGCCATTGCTGCATAGCAGCTGCTTTGACATCTTAATAGTCATGGTCTCTAGGCCTTATGAGATCTGTTGCAGGAGAGAATTATCCTCTGTTCCCAGCTTTCTCCCTTGTGTTCAACAGAGCCTGCAGAAATAGGTTAAATTTCAAATTTAGCAAACAAATTCATCAGCTTTCCAGAACACTTAAAAGTTAGTTTGTGTAGCCTTTGGAACAACAGGACTTTGTTCCAAATAAGCCCTTCAAATTACATAGAAGTGATTTGTGGCCCAAAACCTAGGCCTGGGTGTTTTTCTACAAGTCCAGAAAGCTATGTTTTTACACAGGTATCTAATCCAATACCCTTGTCTTGGAGCTCGTGAAAATAGCTCTTGGCTGCTATTTTAATGGCCTAATGGGTGCTTGCTATTGCACTTTTGAGAAGGATGCTTTCTGCAAATGAGAGAAAAAAATATCAGCTGGGAGTCGGAGGGAGACACCTTGCTATTTTTAGGAGGATGGAGAACTTCTCTCTATTAAGAATAAATGTTAAGAAATTTCCCTAAGATTTTTAACTCTCTGCACACAGATGTGGGTACCAGAACCAACATTATTACATCACTGAAAACATTATCAGATGGGTCAGAAGGCAGACTGAGCTCTGTAGAACAAATTTAAAACATTGATGAGAGTTTCAAGGGACAAAAAGGTTTCTGGTACAAGGAGAAAAAGCACTTAAGAATGCATTTAATAGGCTTGCACCTAAAAATCTTGTCTTCCAGTCTTTGAACTCACACAAGGATATTATTTGCATTAATAATACTCTTTTATTTGAATTTTTCCTTAGCTTTTATTCCCACCTAACCTGTTATGAATTTTTGTTATTATTATATCAGTCACATTTTTTTATCAATATTTTATTATCCATGTGAAATTTATTGGATAAATATTTTTCCTCCATGACTTGGAAATACTGTACTCATGTACTGCTCTGCTATTTACCTTAATTCTGCATAGTGGATAACTTGCAGATTTCAGCCAACAAACCATTATGATCTTGTAACTTGAAGATTTGACTAATTATGCTCATAGATGGTTGTAGTTTTGTTGTGGGTTTTTTCCTGGACCTAGCGTTCAGTCCCTAATACAGCTTACAAATTTTTCTAGGTTATCTGGAGAGCTTATGAATTTTGCAACATTCCTTCAAGGAGAGCACAGTCCTTTGCAGGAACTCTTTCACAATAATAAAATAATATGTACACTATGTATTATGTATAATAATAATTGCCACTTCAAGAGGCTTTTGCAAATAATCAGGAGAAATCCTTCATTTTCAATTAAAATAATATGCTGATTATCTTATGCATTTCTTATGTTTTTTTGTTTTTTTTTTTTTTTTTTTTTTAATCTCCTTTGGGTAGGAACTCTGTAATAAACTTCAGCTTCAAAGAAACATTTGGTGAGGTTAGAGAATTAAGTTCATAGCAGAGAAAGCTGTGTAATTTAGAAGTCTCATCCTGACAAGTTTGGTTGGGTTTATCTGCAACTGTGGAGGCTCAACAGTACCCAGCAAGAGAGTTCCATAAATCCATAAATTCATATTCCTGTAAGGGACCTGGGATATGCACAAATGGCAGCATGTTGCAATGTGATCTCTACTGCTGGATTACAAAGAACTTACTTTTGCATTGTTTTTGATTGGCCATCTATTGTTTTAACCCTGGTATTTGAGACAGCAGCATTGGTTTCTTTTCCTTAAAAACCAACAAACAAAACTAAAGCGCAGCACCAAAAAAATACCATACACAAGCCCTAAACCCCCACTCTATAACTGCACCAGAACTGAACTGGAAGTCTTTCAGAGAGTGCTAACAGTTAAGAAATGTATTGATGTTTCTTCTCTTTATAAAGTATGTATGTATGAGATTGTAATTAAGCACATGCCCTTTATTTATGAACTTACTTAGTGTTAATTACAGTTGCACTGTTCTGGGTGCTATTTAAAATAGGCTCCAAACCTTTGTTTTGCCCCCATTAGTGCAGTGATAAATGTACTCAGTATGTGCTGTGGTCACTTTTACCAGCCCAAAGATGAGATTCATCCCAGCTCACTTTAGATGCCTGCAGCAGGTTTAGTGTCTCCTCAGGAGATAAAACAAGTTTTTCTAGAAATTTCTGCACCTTATCCTGAAATAGGTGTTCAAAATAAAGCCTAAAAAATGTCAGCTTCTCTTCGTAAAGGGAGTCTAGACATATATTTCAGAGGCCCAGCTTTGGATGACAAATCCAGAACAAGGCTGCACCCTTTTCACTGCCATTTACTAAATTCTGACAGATGCAACATCAAAGCATTTTGACTTCAGTTGTGACCAGGTTCTCAATATTTTAATGAAGATAATGCACCTTGCTTAATCATAGGAAATACTGAGACTTTGTATTTTCTGTAGCCTTTATTACTGAAAAATGCCTTTATGGGCTCTCTTCTTTGCCAAAAACCAAGTCATTCTGGAGTGGCTAGAGTGGCATTGAACATATGAAAAGAGAAAAAACCCAAAGTTTTTTCAAAGCAATATGATCTATTACACATTTAAAGCAACAAAATTATCATAATTTTCATAATCACTTAGATATTGTAATCGATGATCATACAAAGATCACACCGAATGGCCAAATGTCATTTTTCTTCCTTTCATATGTTTGTTAGGATTTCTGTTGAAATGTAGAAATAGTTTTGCATCCAAGTAGTCAGTTCAATAGTAAATAAATTACTTAACATAAAAAACAAATCAAAAATGCTTTTTCCCAGATTTTCATTACCTGCTTTAATATCCTCATCAGGCGGTATTTCACGTTTACCAGTGAAACCATGCTTGTCATTAAAAGATCTGTGGTTATCTACTGCATCTGATAAACAAATTAAAAATCATAGGAGTTAATTGACTCAGTAAAAGCTTATCAATATGACCTGCTGCTTATCAATATGACCACAGTAAAAGCTGATTAATGTGACCTGCAACAAAGGATGATTCCTATTATCCAGTCTCAGAGGTAAAATAGAAGTCTTTGACAAGCTCATTTCCCCACAGTGTTTTTTCCAATTTGCTTAGATCTGCTTTGGGCAAATATACTTCCAGACATTTACAGAACCAGTTAATACATTCAAGATGCATTGAACTTCTTTTCCTTTTTTATGTATCCTTATTGTTAGCTAAAAAGAATGAAGAGTGTCAGAGTAAGTATGTGCAGTATTTGTCTATGTGTTACTGATACTGAAAATATAGAAACACTGGTGATGAATTTTACCACATTCACAAGAATTAATGGTAAAAGAACAAACACTTGAGACAGTTTAGTTCTGCATTACTTTTCTTACAACCTGCATTTGTCATCTCCACCTGTAAACCGGTATTCTTGTATTTTGAGCACCTTGTATACTGATTTTTCACATAGTGAACTGTTAACAGTCTTGAGTTTGCAAGTTACTGTTTTAATTTATTTTGCTTTAATTTTATAAAGTCAAGTAGTGAAAGTTTGTAAAAAGATTCAGAGGTGAAATCTGAAATACATGGAGAGGTACAAATTTTGTCATTCTCCCCTTGACATCTATGACGCAGTAAGATTTTTTTAACACTTCTGGTGGTGATGTATTTGTCATATGAAAATTACAGTTCAGAAGCACAAAATGTGAGCAGATGTGTTTCTGGACAAGGTCTCCCATCACATTTCTTTAGAAAAGAGCAGCTGTCATCTAAGACAACTCAGTTCTATGATAGGCATATAACAAACATCTAAACAAGTGTGTTCCCAAATGAGTTCAGTCTTGCAGGTTAAGACAAAATTGCTATATTCAGAGAAGTAAATAACACAATTTTTGCATTTTGAAATGATAAAAAAGTGCCTCACTTACGTGGCCCAAGTAGATAACCAGCACTATTCAAAGTCCAACCCCTTTTGTCTTTTGCCTTAAAGGAAAAAACCACAAGTATGTTATTGCACGACTTACACTCAAAAGGACATTCTCTTAGCAGAAAGAGTCATCTGAAGGCTCAAAATCAAGAAAAAAAATATTTTAAAAATAAAGAAAATCATATTGAAGTAAATGTTCATAGTGAGCTCTTGCCCCTTCCCTGTCTAAGTCTATAGTGTTGCTATTGACATCCATGTGGTTTGACTGTTTCACACCACTTAAGTAATGACTGCAAATCACACTTTGGAGGCAGAAATTTCGACTTTATACTTGAAATTTATATTGCCACCTGACAGCCACCTTAGCAAACAGCAATGCTTCTTTTTATTGCTTGGATTTACATGACAGCCTCTTCATAAAAGAAGTCCATATGTTCATCATCTTTTCGGAGGCAGGTGGGACACCCGTTCATTTTGGTCTAGCAACTAGACATTCTTAGTCATAGTATTTTTTTTACAAGGGAGCTAGTATTTAAAATCTCTAAATTCTTAGCTGGA
>VZRH01007072.1:1662689-1716265 GCA_013397555.1 Urocynchramus pylzowi | reverse complement strand
AAAAAAAAAAAAAAGGCAAACTGTTTATAGCCCGAAATGGTTTTGAGTACTGTATCCTTTGCAATCCCTATATCTAAGACCAGTGTGTATCCTATCCGAGGTTCGCGGTTCCTCGCTGAGACACGGATACTTACTGAGAAAACCAGCCCGAGCGTTTCCGAGAGGGTGGCACAAAGGATTAAAGACAGAAACAGGAAACCGGTGCACCTCTGCATCTGGAAGAAAAACCGCACCGGGGTAATCGCTCTGCCTGCCCCGGGGCGCCGGCGGCTCGGTGGGAAGTGGGTGCGAGCGAACCGGCTCCCCGGGGCTGGGGGTACCTTGAGCTGGGGCGGTCCGTCCCTCGTGGCCGGAGCNNNNGGCCGGGCCGGGCCCCTCGCCGCCCGCCGCCTTAGGAGGGGCAGAAATTACGGCAATCCAATTAGAGGGACTCGGGAGCACGGCGAGGGGAGCCGGGAGCTGCAGCGCGGGCCATCACCCCTGCCCTGAGCCTGCGCCTCCGCCCGCGGCACCGGGGGACAAGGGGGGACCAGGGAGCGCACATCACTTCTCATCAGAGACTCGGGGAGTGCCTGAGAGAGGGTGCTGAGAGAAGTACTCTGCTCTGCTCTGCTTCCGAGCACTGCGGCTCCCTGCGGGTCACTCGCGGCCCCCTGAAATCCCCTGGACTCGTGCCCGGTGTCCAGCATCAGGGGGAGCAGCTGCTAAGAGTCTGTGCTTCCCGCTGCCCGGTGTCTGAGACAGCATTTCTTTCGGGGTGATAGGTAAAAGCCAGGGATTTAGCTCTCTCCGGTGACTAGACCAGCCCTGGCCTGTGCGTTTATAACCCGTGGAGTCTCACCAGTTTGCTTATCTTATCTGCGGTTACAGCTGGCATCGGGATGTGCAAAACTGAATTACAAAGCAGAAATTCCAGTATTAGTTCCATTTTTCCACCCTGCTAAATTGTACTTTCTCTACAACAAATTAGTTTATTCACTGCAAGTCCCTCAAATTCATTTCTCTTTCAATGAGAAAACACCAGAGATGTTGCACAGAATAAGTTATACTTACAGCTCCTTTTCCAGAAACTGCTGAAGAGTCTTTTGAACAATACACTTATCATTCTTATCATTCACTACTTTAAAAGCAAACATTTTTCTTACTTTAATGGAGCATAATGTTCACAATCTAAGATAGAAGCAGAAGCTGTTTATTGTGTTTCTATTTCCTACCCTCTTTTGTTGGATGCAGTAGGGTAGGAAACAGTCTAGCCTTGTCTTTGAGTCTCTGAGCAAAAATTGCTGGGATAAAGTTGATTTTATGCAATTCTTAAATGCTGATGTACATACACAAGAAGCTCAACTTTGCAGATTTTATTTGATACTTTTTATCATTTGCTGAAGGTGTTCTCTCAGCTATTACATGATCCTCACAATCAAGATTAGATAGATATGGAAAATAGCAATATAGTTTTTGCAAAGTGATGTTGTCCTCTGCCTTATCAAAAGTGCACTTTTGACTGAAACTCCCTAGCTTTCAGCTGTTTAACACCACTAAGTAATTTTTGAAACATGAAGCTTCTTTGTGCCACAAAATGTTTTCTTTTTGTTATGTTATTTGAAAAAAAAAAAAAAAACCCAGAGAAGTTATATCAAGAGATGTCCAATTTTGCATTCAAGAAATGTTACAAAAAGGTGTTAATTCTGTGAGCTTTGACTAATTTTATTTTTCATGTTCCCATAAAATGTATTTGAAACATTTTTGAACCTGCAGTTTTTATTCTTTTTTCATCCACAGTACTTGCACCTTCCTGTCAAATTAGAGTGAAATGATCTCTTCATCTCCACTAGAGTCAGATGCAAAAGAAAGCCTTCTTGTATACTCAAAAGCTTAATCCATCACTTCCCCATCATATTTTTTTGTCTAAATCTATCTTTATCTTAGTGTCAATTAAATAATCTTATCAGTCATTCCTACAATTGATGTTCTCATTCCCACAATTTTCTTTCTCAAGAATGCTATTAGTCTTTTTTTATTCCATAGAAATTTTAAATCTCACTGCTCAGAGATAAAAAAATGAGCATTAGTCTGAAGCCTGCCTTTCCTAGCTTAGCTTGACTAATGGCCATCTCAGTGACTGCCCAGCTGGTTTTCATTGAGGAGACCCTTCAGTATACTAATTCCTCCATTGATTTATTTATTGTCTGCTTAATTGTAAAGGCTAAATGACATTTGCAATAGCTGTTAGGTTATGCTTAATCCTCACCAGAGGTCCATCATCAGATAAACACACAATGAAGCTCATCTAAAATTCATTCAAGTCCATGGAACAATAAGCATTGATAAGAAAACTGTCTCTGATGTCTCTAAACTGATACATGACAGACAGGATTGGCTGTCTCACAAAGCAAGATGTATATGTAATTTTATAGAAGTGATTTTGACTGCATTTCAAAAATAATTGAAAGAAAAACAGGGAAGAAAACTGTTTGCAGCCAGAGCAAAAAGCTTTGAATTTTAAAGGAAATGATAATATGGATTAAATAAATGACAGTATTGAAACATTTGACTAAGGAAATTAAACTATTGCATTTTTGTCACTGGAGATTCAATTTTGAGAAAAACAGTAAATTGTAAGGATTCTACCATGTCTTTAATGATAAAAATGTCTCTTTTATACAATTGATGAGGCAGGATGGACCACTTAAATTTTAATTAGCAAAAAAAAAATTATACAGAATGGCTGTCTTGTATTGTAGGAAAAACACTGAAAAAGAGTGGATTTTACATTACATTTTCAAAGGGTCTGGAGTCTGCAGTTGACTCCCTTCACAGCTGAGATTACAGAGATAATGAATGAAGCAGGAAAAAGCATGTCTGCTATTTCTGTGTTGAAATTGTCCAATAGGGTTGTTTTCACCAACTCACCAATGAAAAGTGAAATCAAATATTAGAAACTGCTGCAGTCACAATGATGTCCATCTGCACAAAAAAAATGAGTGAGATTTTTTCCTACTTCCCAGGCAACATCAAGTGTAAACATATTGTTTAAGCCCTTTCTCAGGTATGTACACAAACCCTCTAATATTATATGAGCAATTGTAATGAATTCTAGGCTTGGTACCTAATAAATTACCAGGAAAAAAATGTCTCCCATATAGGAGTAATTCAGTGAAACAATGACATCACAGAAAGTAAATGCTTTATTGGAGGAGTGTCATCATCCAGCTAACTAGAAAAGATTGGTTAGAGAAGTTTCAATATGCCTAATTTGAATCCTATTCAATATTTACCAGGTGATCACTAAAATGCAGTGACACCACTAGCTTACATTGCTGTCTTTTCTGCATTGGAACAAATTTCAAATTTTTGAGATCAGTGTTTCCACCCTGAATAGAGAGATTTATTATAACTTAGCAGAAAGAGTCTTCTGAAGGTTCAAAATCAAGAAAAAATATTTTAAAAATAAAGCCAGTCATACTGAAGTAAATATTCATGGTGAGCTCTTGCATCCTCTCTGTCTAAGGATGGGTCAGAGGCACTGCCTCTCTCAGAAGCAAACACAGCTTTAAATATCTCAGCTCTGTAGGGGGCTGAGCTTGGCACCCAGCTCCTGCTAATGTTAGAGCTCAGTTTCTCTAACTCTCTCCAAATGGGAACCTCTGACTCAAAGGGCTGATTCAGGATTTAGAGCTGCAGAGGCTCCTTTACCAAACTCTGAATTCTGATGCTTACCTGAAGGAGGCTGGTTCTTGGCTTAGTTCTCCATGTAATTCCTCACTCACTGATGACTTCCTCCTTGTTTGATCAGCTTCAGGGGAAGCTCACACCTACCAAACATAAGGGAGTTTCTGCTCCTGCAAGACCACAGGAGCAATTCCTGCCTACCCAATCCCTGTAGGGCTGCATGCTGTTTAACATCCTCCTCAATGGTCTGGATTATGGGATTGAAAATCCCAAAACTTTCACCAAATCTGGTGGTGGCACCAAACTGGGTGGTGCATTGAACATGTCAGAAGGGATATCTTACAGGGAGAGCTGGACAGGCTGGAAGAGTGGGGTAGAAAGAACAGTATGAAGTTTAACAAAGACAAGTACAAGGCTGTGCCCCTGGGATGGAGAACCAAAGTTCCCAGGACAGGCTAGAATCCATCTGTCTGAGGAGGAGCCTTGGTGAAAGGGACCTGGAAACCCTGGTGGACAAGATAAGATGCCCAGAGTGTGCTGCTGCAGCAAGGAAAGCACATTGGATCCCAGGCTGCATCCATGGAGCATAACTAGCAGAGATGGAGCTGTGATCATCCCAGCCTAGTCAGCACTTGTCAGGCCACACCTGCAGTACTGTGCCCAGTCCTGGTGTGCACCTTCAAAAAGACAGAGACATTAGAGAGGGCTCAAAGGAGGGTCACAAAGGTGATCAAAGAGCTGATGAAAAAGGACAAAAGATGAAAAAGGAGAACCTTCTCTGTGGGAAAAGACTTAGGGAGATGGTCTTTTCACCCTGGAGAAGAGGAGGCTCAAGGGAATCTCATCACAGTTTTCCAGTTCCCAAAAGGCAGCCACAAAAAGCATGAATGCTCTCTCTTCACAAGGACACACACGGAGAGGACAACAAGCAAAGGGCACAAGCTGTACTCAGAGAGGTTTCATTTTGATATAAGAGAGGAATTTTTTACAGTGGAAATAATCAATGTCCCAGGGCCTTAGTGGAGTCCCCATCATGCAGATTTTAAAGTCAAGTGGTCAGGGTGCTAAGCAAGGGATGATTTTTTGAGGTCCATTCCAACCTGAGTAAAATTACAATAAGTGCTTTACCAAATTATGTGTACTAAAATGAGAAGCCACAGGAAAGAAGGTCAGTGCTTTCATGGCTCTTATTTTTTAACAGAACACCGTGCCAGCTGTTTCATTAGCAAGTATGTTGCAACCTTATAATACAAAAAGCCTCACAAGTAGGCATTTCAGACATGAAATGTATTCACAGTAATTCAAAAAGGAGCTACAGAATAGTACTTAAATAAAATATTTTCCAGAAGTATTTTTATATTAAGTTCACTGAAGTGTAAAAAAAAAAAAAATGGCAAAATGTTTAAAGNGTCACAATGATGTCCATCTGCACAAAAAAAATGAGTGAGATTTTTTCCTACTTCCCAGGCAACATCAAGTGTAAACATATTGTTTAAGACCTTTCTCAGGTATGTACACAAACCCTCTAATATTATATGAGCAATTGTAATGAATTCTAGGCTTGGTACCTAATAAATTACCAGGAAAAAAATGTCTCCCATATAGGAGTAATTCAGTGAAACAATGACATCACAGAAAGTAAATGCTTTATTGGAGGAGTGTCATCATCCAGCTAACTAGAAAAGATTGGTTAGAGAAGTTTCAATATGCCTAATTTGAATCCTATTCAATATTTACCAGGTGATCACTAAAATGCAGTGACACCACTAGCTTACATTGCTGTCTTTTCTGCATTGGAACAAATTTCAAATTTTTGAGATCAGTGTTTCCACCCTGAATAGAGAGATTTATTATAACTTAGCAGAAAGAGTCTTCTGAAGGTTCAAAATCAAGAAAAAATATTTTAAAAATAAAGCCAGTCATACTGAAGTAAATATTCATGGTGAGCTCTTGCATCCTCTCTGTCTAAGGATGGGTCAGAGGCACTGCCTCTCTCAGAAGCAAACACAGCTTTAAATATCTCAGCTCTGTAGGGGGCTGAGCTTGGCACCCAGCTCCTGCTAATGTTAGAGCTCAGTTTCTCTAACTCTCTCCAAATGGGAACCTCTGACTCAAAGGGCTGATTCAGGATTTAGAGCTGCAGAGGCTCCTTTACCAAACTCTGAATTCTGATGCTTACCTGAAGGAGGCTGGTTCTTGGCTTAGTTCTCCATGTAATTCCTCACTCACTGATGACTTCCTCCTTGTTTGATCAGCTTCAGGGGAAGCTCACACCTACCAAACATAAGGGAGTTTCTGCTCCTGCAAGACCACAGGAGCAATTCCTGCCTACCCAATCCCTGTAGGGCTGCATGCTGTTTAACATCCTCCTCAATGGTCTGGATTATGGGATTGAAAATCCCAAAACTTTCACCAAATCTGGTGGTGGCACCAAACTGGGTGGTGCATTGAACATGTCAGAAGGGATATCTTACAGGGAGAGCTGGACAGGCTGGAAGAGTGGGGTAGAAAGAACAGTATGAAGTTTAACAAAGACAAGTACAAGGCTGTGCCCCTGGGATGGAGAACCAAAGTTCCCAGGACAGGCTAGAATCCATCTGTCTGAGGAGGAGCCTTGGTGAAAGGGACCTGGAAACCCTGGTGGACAAGATAAGATGCCCAGAGTGTGCTGCTGCAGCAAGGAAAGCACATTGGATCCCAGGCTGCATCCATGGAGCATAACTAGCAGAGATGGAGCTGTGATCATCCCAGCCTAGTCAGCACTTGTCAGGCCACACCTGCAGTACTGTGCCCAGTCCTGGTGTGCACCTTCAAAAAGACAGAGACATTAGAGAGGGCTCAAAGGAGGGTCACAAAGGTGATCAAAGAGCTGATGAAAAAGGACAAAAGATGAAAAAGGAGAACCTTCTCTGTGGGAAAAGACTTAGGGAGATGGTCTTTTCACCCTGGAGAAGAGGAGGCTCAAGGGAATCTCATCACAGTTTTCCAGTTCCCAAAAGGCAGCCACAAAAAGCATGAATGCTCTCTCTTCACAAGGACACACACGGAGAGGACAACAAGCAAAGGGCACAAGCTGTACTCAGAGAGGTTTCATTTTGATATAAGAGAGGAATTTTTTACAGTGGAAATAATCAATGTCCCAGGGCCTTAGTGGAGTCCCCATCATGCAGATTTTAAAGTCAAGTGGTCAGGGTGCTAAGCAAGGGATGATTTTTTGAGGTCCATTCCAACCTGAGTAAAATTACAATAAGTGCTTTACCAAATTATGTGTACTAAAATGAGAAGCCACAGGAAAGAAGGTCAGTGCTTTCATGGCTCTTATTTTTTAACAGAACACCGTGCCAGCTGTTTCATTAGCAAGTATGTTGCAACCTTATAATACAAAAAGCCTCACAAGTAGGCATTTCAGACATGAAATGTATTCACAGTAATTCAAAAAGGAGCTACAGAATAGTACTTAAATAAAATATTTTCCAGAAGTATTTTTATATTAAGTTCACTGAAGTGTAAAAAAAAAAAAAATGGCAAAATGTTTAAAGATAGATATTCAGCTACAAAATACACTTCTGTATCTTGTTTGTTACTGGTTCTTATTTTGTTAAGGCACAAAATAGAGTTAGCAGGATGATAATATGCAGCCTTCATTATTGTACTTTAAGTGCACCCAGTTAGTCTTTTTCTGCTATGATAAGAAATAACCCATTCCATCTTATAAGCTCACTGTGTAATTTGAAAACAGGTTCAAGAAAACGGGGTGGAATACCTTTCTTGTTGTTCTTGACATCCCTTTTCCCAATTCCAAGTGGATCTGAGTGTTCCTCATCACATCTCTGACAAAGTTCCCATATTCCTCACAAACAGCCTGTCCCTTTTTCAGCATTTTGTAAACTTTCTTCTTTCTTTTGGGTTTTGCCAGAAGCTCTTTGCTCACCCATGCAGGTCTCCTGCTCTGCTTTGTGGGATTTCTTATTCATAGGGATGCACCAGTCTTGAGTTGGAGGAAGTGATGCTTGAGTATTAACCAGCTCTATTGGACATCCTTACCTTCTAGATCCCTACCCCATGGGATTCCTCCAGGTGAATCCTTGAGGAGGCCAAAGGGATCTCTCCTGAAGTCAAGGGTTGTGATCCTATTCATTGCCTGGCTTCCTCCATGCTGGATCCTGTAGTCCATGGCACTGTGGCCAAGGCTGACCCCAACATTCATATGGTTTATGGCTGGACTTGGTGAACCTGGAGGTCATTTCCAACCTTAGTGATTCTATGAATTTATTACTCTGTGATTCCCCAGCCAGCCCTTCCTTGTTTGTCAGTACAAGGTCCAGCAGCACAGCTCTCCTCGATGGCTCCTCCACCACCTGTGTCAAAACATTACCATGAGTGCTCTGCAGGAGCCTCCTGGGCTCCTGTGTGCCCACATGAGCTGTTTCTCCAGGAGAGATCAGGGTGGTGGAAGTTCCCCATGAGCACCAGAGCCTGTGACTGTGAGGCTCCTTCCAGCTGACTGGAGAATTCCTCATTGACTTCCCCTTCCTGACAGGGTGGCTGTAGCAGGCACCCACAGAAGTGTCACCCACCTTGTCCTTTACATGTTCTTTCTTACCTGTAAGCTCTTGTCTGGTTCTTCACCCAGCCTGAGGCAGAGCTCGATACATCCCAGTTGCTCTCTCACATAAAGAGCAGCTCCACCACCTCACTTTGCTGGCCTGAGAGAAGAAAATAGCCTGATTTCCTAGAAAGGATGTAGCCATCCCTGACAGCATTCCAGTCATGTGAGCTATCCCACCACGTCTCTGTAACTGCAGAGAATGCACACACAGATCTCTAATTCTGCCTGGTTTTTTCCCCATGCTGTGTGTGGTGTACAGGCATTTCAGAGAGGCAGTTGATACTGCTGCCAAAACACTCCAATAAAAACCACTTTGGAGACTCCTCGGTACACACAAAAAAAGAAAATAAACTAAAAAAAAAGTAACAAGCTCCATCTCAAAGGCCTGGTTTGCAAGACAAATGCAGGAATTGATTTTGTTCTACCTATCCTCTCAAAAGACAAAGCACAGGATATCCTAGATGTGGATGGACCTGACACAATATTTGATCAAGGAGAGGCTTAATCTGGCTGCTTGCAGAGCTACTTGGCCTTTTGTGCAAAGAAACCGTATGCTCTGAGTTCTGCAGTATTTATAAAGTGGAAAATTTCTCACGTATTGGAGCAATGTTAGAGCTTTATCCTAGTGAATCAGCACTGCTATTATATATGAGCATCTGGATTCTATGCCATTTTCAAAACTATCTGTTACTGCTAGTAGCAAAACATGAATTTGCAGGCTTCAAATTGAGTGTTTCCTCCCACTTCTATCCAAGGAAAAGATATGTTAACTATATACAATCTTTTCTGATAACACTTCAAAGGACTTGAACTTCCAGAGGAAGATGACTCATTTGTTTTAAATGAAAGTTAGAGATTTCTATTAACTACTAGCAAATGTTGCAAGCTCTTCAAGAAAAAAGAAAAAAGCAGTATCTCACTGAGTCCTTTGGATTGCCATCTTTGGAATTACCACACACATGTTTAATGTAGCACCAAGTAAATCCAGATAGAGACTACATTTTATTCTATTTTCCCCATCCACACCCATTTAATTCTTTAATGTCTTTTTTTATGGGTAAAAAGGATTAAATGTGAAACACTCACCAGAGGAACATGTTACCTTATTTCTGGTTGTTGTCTTCGTTCTGTGTTTCCTAAGAGTTACTTGGGGATATTTTGTTTATATATGAGGGAAAGAAATATCTATTTTATTTTTCAAGCACAGAAAATTACTTGGTTGAACACTTCAGCAGGATTGTGAAGTTTTGAAGTACTGTTCTATGAGTGTATTTTAATCAACTTTCACTTCTTTATTATCAGTGTAAGAAGGCCATCAGAAGGTTTTGGGGTTGTTTTTACAGAGTTTGAACCAGCAGTTAATTTTTAATTTCTTTTGCTTATACATGTAAACATGAATAAGGCAAAAATATTGAATTTAGTACTTATCAAGTCACCCCCACTGGAATACTTTTGTATGTTGCAACTCAGAGTAAAATTATTACCATCTTAGTCAATGACAATATATTAATTTGCAAAAAAAAAAAACCTGAAATAAGAGTGCTTCATACCCCATTTGGGACTACTATTTCAAACTATTTATAGGTTCATGAAGACATCATTGCAGTTCAGGTGTATCAGTACCTAAATTAGGGATCAGTGAGGTCTCAAGAAAGGGATTTTGAGTATTTATTAGCAATTTCTGTCTCTGCTGAAAACACAAGCAGCTAAGAACTTGTATTGAGAGTCTTGGTTATATTCTAAAGATTGATGGTGTAAATGCCTCTTTATTTAAAAAAAGAAAAAAAAATCACATTTGCCTATATTACTTAGAAGCCTTTAAGTACAGATTAAAGGTTTGTTCTTCAGAACTTCAGCCACCAATGCCTGACTTTATAAGTCAATCTTCACTGAAAGATTATACTTCTTCCCTTTCTACAAATAGATATAGTTCATTATTCACCTCAAAATTTAATTCTCTAAATGTAGAAATGCTGAGGTAAAAAAAGGGTAGTTTTTCTTTAGATTACTTCTGTGTTTTTATTTTTCCTTTATCTGTTTGCTTCTTTCAGCACAGCAGTTCAATTATTACTGAGAATTTACAGGCTCAATTTTCCCTAAATAACTGAACAAAGCAAATTAAATAAAACAGAAAAAAAAAATCAGAAATATGCCTATCAGGCAGGTACCTTACTAGTTTTCTTGAATAATTTAATAATATTTATCAAATAAGCTTTGTAGACACTGAAAAAACAAGAAGTATTATAAACTGTAAAAATAGTTTACCTGTTCTTCATTAGAAATCTACAGAAATTTCATAAAGGTTTCTGTAATGAACACTTGTATCAATGTAGACTTTCCCAGCATGATAAAAACAGGAATAATTATGCTTATTCTTTTTGCAGTTGTTTTTTCTCTATGTGTCCTGGGTATCATTAACATATCATTGCAAAGAGAATTAATATCAGTAGCTGCAGAGTCTGGCATGACCCACATGTTAAAAAATAAATGAATATGGGTGGTCTAAAGCTTTGTCTCCACTAAGATATGCACAAATGCATAAAACAGACTTTTGCTTTTCCATCTGTTTTTGGCTAACCAAATGGCTTTTTCTAGTCTTTGGAAGTTAGTAAATACACACTCTGGTGAAGGTTATAAGGAAAGGTTTCATAATCAAAGCCCTAATATTGAAAAACTACACATTTTGACAGACAACTTAGTTGCAAGATTATATCCTCTGGCAAGAAGAGTGTTTTGCCAATAGAAGGCTTTGAAATACTGAGAATTGCAAAGGTTGTATCTGGTATTTTGAATTAGGAACAACAGGTAGGTGAAGAGAGGTGGACTAGGGTAGGGTAAGAAGGGCTAAAGTTGTCTTTTTACTTGCAAGTGTTTCTCTAGGCTACAAAAAAAGTCATTTAAACAGGAGTAAAATTCATTTCACCCACCTAACTTTAGGCAGCTGTGCTGAGCTGGTCAGTTACCTGAGCTCCATTAAAGAGACTGCTTCAACTCTGGAACTCAGGGTGCAAATCCATCTCGAGATAACTGTGTGCTTCAGGATGAGATGTACCATTTTCTGAACTCCACTGGCTTGTTGTCTTTCAAATAAGCCACCTTGAACAACAATTTATTTTGCAAATACCCTGCAGGGTGGACATGGAAAGTTATTTACTTACCCAGTGGTGAAAACAACACGCCAATTCTAGTTACTTTACAGAAAATGAGAATGCCATGCTTGTTTATAAGGGGAGGACTTCTGTGCTCCACCAGCTTTAGGTTGTCTATTCTGACTTTACCTTTGTAGGTGCACTGGTTTGGACTGGGACAGATTTAATTTCCTTCATAGCAGCTCATATGTTTGAAAGCACACCAGTGTTTCAGCTATTGCTGAACAGTGTCTGCACAGCATCAAGGATTTCTCTGCTTCCCATGGGAGTGTGCAAGAAGCCAGGAGAGGGCCCAGCTGGGATACCAGTCCCTTCAATATATGTTCAATGTGTATCAATATTCTTAGTATCTAATTGGTGTGGCAGCCTGTCTGCTCTGGGTTCCTCACTGACTTTGTCAGCAGATTTGTTTATGTCATGTAAATGTAGCCTCCTTTCAAAAATTTATGCTGGCAGCCAGTATTCTGGGCCCTTGTAAGCAGGATCAGTACAGCAGCCAACTGTGATAGGAAGTACATTCTGCATGTTTTGTAAGCAGGCATTCATCCTCACTGATGAATTCAAGACTGAGGTGAAATTGGGCTTCAGCTGAATGTAGAGAAATAAGATGAAGTAATAAATTTGAAAAGAATGTTGTCACAATTTAGCTTATAATCTTTCAAGTTTTTTGTACTAACATTAAAATGGTATCTGGAGTCCCACAGGCAAACAGCTGGTAAAGAGTTGCTGTTTGTATTTTAAGAGCTAAACTTGGAGCATCAGTGGCTGCAAGACTTCTCTGTGTGCAGTGGGGGAACAAAGCAAGTGCTTTCTCTGCCTTATTTAGCAGCAGACATCTTCTGAGTGATTGGAGAACTTCCCTTCACCTTCCCACAGGGGAAAATGAGACACCCCCTCTTTCTTTGCTCCTCTCACATAAACCAAGATGCCTCAGCTTTGAATTAGGTCATTCCAGATTTCCACTGGGAAAAATAAATGCTTCAAGAGGAAGAACAGAATGGAAGAAGGATCACTGTCCCATCTGTTAAATGGCATGGTGTCTTTGATTAGACACTAATCAAAAGGACAGTGTTTTCCTTATTTTAATTCTTTACCATGCAAGCAAACTGAAAATGCAAAAATAAGTTCTACCTTTGCCAAGTGATTCTGAAGAATATTACTTTTGATTAATCCTTTTTCTGTTACAGACTTCAACATGAGGAAAATTGGTTTGTTAATAAAATAAAACCCCTAACCATCAAGTCGAAAAATTCTTTTTTTTTTCCATTCATGAATGTGGTTCCAAATTTCAAGCTGTGCTTGTTAAAATGTGGTTTTCCTTTTTCATTTGTAATCCAGGTAAGAAAAAGTCAATTAATGAAAAAAAAATGCTAAAAGATTGTGCATAAAAGAGCACAACACACATTAGAGCTGGTTTCTTCTATTGCAAAGATCCTATAGATATTGTGTGCATAATACTTTTTAAATGTATTTACCATCATTTTTGAAGGCTAAGAAAAAGCTTACCCTTTGAAATGGCAGATCTGTTTTTTTCTCACATGAACCACAGATATTAGAAATAGCTAGATAATTTTCTCTTCTATGATTTCTGTCACCACAGAGATCTTCCTCTTGGTTTCTTTAAAGAGCATCACATTTTTCTGTCAGTTTTCACTGTGTGGCCTACAGTTAGAAAATGACATTCATGGTTTATATAAATGAAATTTACTCATTTTGTATATATTTATGGTTAGCTTGCTTATTTTATTAGCATTTTATTCCTGCATTAACTCCTATTTGAAAAATGTATGTGATATTTAGGGAAATTTTAATGCTTTGAAAGACATTTCAATATTTAGAGTTGTCTAGAATATTTTTTTATTAGACTTCTGTAAACTAAGACCTTTAAAATGCAATTGGTGTCAGCCATGAAGCCTTGTGAGTCATTCTGACTATTAAGAAGCAGATTCATCTTTTCTCAAGATGGCATTTTTAAAACAAAGTACTAATTCATAGAATATTCAGAAAATACTAAATAGCAAAATAGTCCTCTCATTTGCAAAATAATCTCACTGTAAGCAATGTGAATTACATTTGTTTTTGTGCACTTCCATGCATCCTGATCACTGTTTTCTGGACACTGCTTTATTGCTCAGTCTGATTCATTGGATACTCTCCATATTGAGTTTTCCTGAAATAGTTTTCACCCTTTGGCTTTTTTGTTTCCCTTTTGTTTGTTCTAAATTTCTCCCTCCCCACTCTGCAACCCTACCCTGGCAATGAAACCGCTCAAAGAGCTTCAGGACTTGACTGAAGACTGTATTAACACTCCTTGGGGTGCAGAACCCTTCTCCCAGTCATACCTCAATAGCTGCTTTTAAATAAGCCCTACCTTTACAGCAAATGCAGTATGGGGAGGTGTTAACCTCCAAACTTCCTTATTAAGCCATGTTTAAATAGATTTCAAAAAAATAAATCCCTAAATTTAGGGTTCTAACTCTGTATTAGGATACCTTGATATATTATTTGATTACCTGTGAATTCTAATTAGCCTTTTTGCATTCACTTTCATGAAACACTATGTTTTCATAAATTTGTGATGCTTATTCTTTGCAGCTCCACATTTATTTGAGATGGGACTAAAAAAGTCCAAACTATAGCCAACCTTATTTAGGAAGTTATCTCCAAGTAGCTTTACCTTATAACATTCATCAAGCATTTGTAATTAATGCAATTTAAAACTGCTACAGCCAGATTTAAGAAAAAACCATAAGATTACTGTTCCTTCCCTAAATATTACTTTGGAATGGCATCCATCGTAACAATCTCCCATTCATACTCACTTTTCCCTCCTTAGGAGATTTTTAAGACAAATAAGGAAGCATGTCTTTAGCTATCAGCATATATAGGGTCATGAAAATTAATATGTATTTTCCAGTTTCAATTACTCGGGATCATTCCTGTGGCTTAGTTCCCATTTGCTGCATTGTTTTCAACAGAGCATGACCACAACACCTCAGTGCTGCTCCATCCCTTGTTCCACATCTCCCTGGTCATGGTACACAAAGCTCCCTCTGTGTTTCTGCTCCTAAGGTGTGCAGACCGTTTGTCCCTGGTGAACCACAGCCAACACAAGCACGACCTCTTACTGAACTTTGTTTTCCACAGCCACCCAGGGAAGTGGTAGAAACATGTGTCCTAGAAACATTAAAAAAATGTGTGAAGGTGGCACTTGGGGACCACCTGGTTTAGTGGTGCTGGGTGAACAGCTGGACCTGATCATCTTAGGGGTCTTTTCCAACCTTAACAATACTGTTAATAAATTGCATTCACTGGTGTTGCTTTTTCAACCATGACATTCACTGTGATGCAGTACACAAATAAAAGCACATAATTTCATGTATATCTTTGTTAGGCTACCCACAACCATATCTGAGTGAAAACAGGAAATCGGGGATAAACTATAATTACCCAGACTGGCCTCTGAACACAACACAGAAATCTGTGGTGCATTCATGCAATGGGCATTATGAGATGTTGATGAGTGCAGGCACACAGAACAGCTCATTTGGGAACCCAGCCACAGGAGCTTCTCCTCTCTCAGTGTCTCCCAGTGCTGAGCACAGCCCTAGCAGGCAGTCAAGCCGTGGCTTTTTGCCTTGCAGTGGGTGTCAGGTATGCAGCTCTCCATGTACCTTGACTACAGCCGTTGTGCAGGTTACATGGTCTTGACTTCCCTCCAAGCTGTATGGCAGCCTTTCCCTTAAAACAGCCCTTACCCTACATCTTTCATTTTTTGCTGGATATATTTCCCTTTCTGTAATTTTTCATTTATTCTTTTGCTTGGGGGATTTTCCATTACCTATATAAGTTTTAAAACTTTGCCTGTTCTGTCACAGGCATATTCCTGTCATAAAGGTTCATCTTTACTCTGTATTGAGTAAGTAAGGATTTGGATTCAGATCCCCTTCTTTAAATCTTACGTGCTTTAAATCTTAGTAAATTAAAATGTTGTTGGTACACATTGAGAAATACCTTTTTAAACAATATCTTGGGATGTAAAAATCAACAATCCTTGGCACCAGTACTGAACCCTTTTTCATTTTTACCTGATTTCCTCCAATTTGTAACCCAAAATGGGGTGACGTTCATGCAAAAGGAGACAGTGGGTCCCGAGGAGTTCCTTTCTGCCACTGTAGAATGAGCCTGTAACTCACAGAATGGTTTGGAAAGGACCTTTAATGAACACCTTGCTCCAACCCCCTTTTGGAAAGTGTCCATGCTCACAATAGACCAGATGGAGCTCAAAGCTCCATCCAGCCTGACACTTCCACATCTCAGGGCAACCTCTCCCACACAGCACAAGCCACAGACTCGTTCGTTCCTCAAGCAGTACTGCTTCTGCAAGACCTGTGGATGAACAGAATAACAACAGCAGCACAAAAGCCAACAACTGATAAGGACTCTCTTTAAGACCTCTCTAAATTAATTTTTGAACAGTAAATATCTTGTCCAAAACAAGATTTGAGATAGGAGGATTAAAAGAAAGATTGCAAATAGTTATTGTAAAACATGGGGAATATGATACCTGATCCAAGTTCAAGATATCTACAGACATAAAATATAGGAGAGGTATGTTCTGTCTCTTGAATCTATTATTTTTTTTTTTAATTAAGAAATATAAATTTGTGAGATATTCTAAAGTCTTAGGAGAAACTACAAAGAAAAAGAAAAACCTTATTTTGAATTCTTGCTTCCACAACATCATGATTTTCATTTCTGCAATAGTTTTGTGAGTGGGGTGGTGCCAATGCAATCAGCTCATAATGCAGCTCTGTTTCATTTGCTACAGCAATTTTGAGAACATAATTGCACAATGACTCTTTGCATTTTCCTAATGGAATTATGCATCCTCCACCCTCTGAAGACTGTATTCTGAAATGCAAATTTTTACCTATGTCACAGATAACAAATTTATATTCATATTACATGAAAAAGAGAAAATAAGTTTCTTGTGCAGCTTGGAGTCTGGATTGGGGTTTTTCTGTCCAAGATATCTTTAGCCTTATTTTTCCTGTACACTTTTACAAGATTTTTTTTTGCATTGCTACCACCTAATGGTCATAATGTCTTGTCTTAACTCTAATGGTAGTAATTTTGTCTCACTCATGTCCAGCTTTCAGACAGAAATCACACAATAGCTTTTGTCTTTTTATAAAAAAGTAGAATAGTAGTAAAATACTAAAATTACTGCCAGACTTTCATCACCCATTTTTTCTACTTGCATGGTAAAGTCTTTTTCCTCAGTGTTCCTGAAATTCTAATGACAAAGAGGGTTATGATTAATTTGCAGATAGAATACCCCTTTTCTAAATGCATACTGCTCAATAAATGAACAAGCTGCTTACAGTAATTAAAGTAATGTCATGCTGTGCTCAAATTGCTTGTGCTAATAAAGCTAATTGGCAACAGCAAGCATTAACTGTGATTAGTCATATGCATCTAATGTTATCACCAGTGCCTATAATTTTCTACACAGAGGGAATTTCACATCTGTTTTAAATCACTTGTCTGTTGCCTGCATTGGTGTTCTTTCCAATATTAAATCAGAGATTCTTTTACTACAATAGATGATAAAAAAGTTGATTTTCTTTTTTCAAAGAAAGAACTGCGTAGTAGAGAATAAGATATGAAGCCTTCCGCCTAAAGTAATTTATTCTGAAATAAGTGCTTGATTTCAGTTACATTAGCAAATCTGCATTTCCCTTCTTTTGCATATAATCTGATAATCCCTTCAACAGAACGTAGATTATTTGCAACAGCACATTCATTTTCTCAATTTAGACTGCACACTGTATTTCCCAATAAAATGGATGAGTCAAAACATCCATTTTGTATTTGCTTTGGAAATTTGCAAGCAATCATTCTCAAAAAGACGACCTTTTGCACCATGCAGTAACTCTTAGCTGTAAATAGAACAATAATTATTTGCTGTGTCAATCCAGAAAGGTAAATATTAAATTATCAAGAATCAGGGGGCTGAAAATGGAGTTTTAGAGACCAAAATTATTCAAGAATTCATACAAGTGTTTTTCATGAGTTACATTTACTAGATGTCTCCAATTTGCATAGCTTTCTAAGTTCTCTGTCCAAATGGGTACATTTTTCTAGAAACACAGAAGTGTTCTCCAGTTCTCCAGCTGAGGTATTTTTCCTGTGCTGAATGAATATTTCATGTGTTAATCTGTTTACTACAGTTCTTAGTTTGCTTTTGTCCAGCTGCTTGGATGTACTGATCTATGTTTAGCTGATGTTCAACCTTATGGCTCACACATAAAGATGGGGAGCTATCCTATCACCCCAGGATCAGCAAGGGCAAACCAACCCACCCCAACTTACACAGAGAGCTATCTTAAGGAAAGTAAAGAGAACATGTGCTCTATGAACAGCCCTAGTGATCCCTCTTTTTTTTTGTTTTTGTTTTTTTTTTTTTTTTACAGCAATTTACCTGACTTTTTCCACTTCAGATTTCAGTTTTATGTCCATTGTTCAAAATGTTACCTAGCTGATTGCAATTCTTTTTTATTCCATTTCAGAGTATAATCAGATAATTACTTTATTTTTCATAATTTTTCATTTTCTAAGACTAAGTTCCAGATGTACTCATAAAAATCCTCATAAATTTGGAATTTGACATGATTACACTCATATGCATCACTGTGACCCAACTCTGTGGTTAATGTGATGATAGCAGCAGCTCTCTTTCATTGAAGAATCTCAAGTTTCGCAATATAACTTAATTGTAAAGAGGTAAATCTTTACCCATAACAGAACATCCAGTTTTGAATCAGCTTCAATTTCTTAGATTGCTTTTGCTTATGTAAACCACAAATGGTTTCATTTTGTTGGGTTTTTGAGAGATCCCCTAAAAATCAAGAATACATATCACATCTAGAACTGCAGATATTAACTTTCATCTTATCAGATGACAACACCAACTTCATTATATCTTTTTTTAATTATCTAAGCAACTTGTTTGTGAGCTCAGAGGACAGTTATCATATGGCTCACTTTTACCTATGTGAGTGAGCAGCTGCATGGTATTTAGTTGCTGGCTGGGGTTCGGCCATGACAAGTCCAATGACCACAATTTGTTTGACTTTTGACAGCTTAGATAACTTGGCAAGATCCCAGAGCCTTTGTAATGACAGCAGTACTCATATTTTAGGAAATACTAATCCTGTTTGCTTGGGCACACAAAATCAGTAATCTACCTCTGTGAAATATCTCAAAAAAACCCCAAGGTTTTACCCATGTATACCCAAGAGCACTCAGCATTGGTTTTTCGAGCTCATCAGCACCACTCAACACCAGTTCACTCTTTCTATCCAATATGGTGAACTCAGTTACTTACAAACACTGTCCAGGGAGCACAGCTAGGACTCCTGGTCTTGTGAGTGACTGGGCACAGGTGAGAATGTTTTATAACTGAAGACCTCAGGACCCAAGTTCAGATGCTCTCTGTTACAGAAGTTTACTATGACTGAAAAGACAAAGAGAGTGCACATAATCAAATATGATGCAACCACAAAAATAACTGATGTTGAGACTGATTATAAGGAGAAACTACTTAGTCTGTAAGCAAAGGAGACACTGCAATGATAGTAAAAAGTTTAAGTTTCCCATGTTTGTTTTCAGAGGGTTTAGGTGGATACTCAGCCTTGGTAAATCTAGTGATGTATTTGCTGTAATCTGCCTTCAAGAGGGTCAAAACTCCTCTGACATCAGTGCTGCCTGTCAAGGGCAGAATAAAGAGTAACTGGTTTTGATGGATAAATTCTACTATATACTAGAGGAGTGGAAAACCACAAAATAGGGCCTATTTTTATGGGGCTTTAAGGAGACTAAGCTAGTAACTAATAAGCATAGGTTGCAATAAGGAATAAAATTAGAAAATAAGCAGATAAATGCAATCTTTTTGGCAAACATGGAAAGTTAAAGGGAAGTTGTGCCTCACAACTGTGAGATTTGGTATTACAAATGGGGTTGTGACTTTCAAAGCTAATCCTAAAAATAGAAACAGAACATACATTTAAATTATTTTTTTTAAAATTACTGATCAGAATTCATATGCATCTGAGGCACTTGATTTGTCTGGTGCTACTTTAAGGTGTCATGAGATAGTTACTTAATTCCTTTAAACTTTTCCAGTCACTGATTCATCCTGTTACCCTTCTCAGTTTGAAAGCTTTAAGGTTCTTGCCCTTACTTTGGATTTCACATACTACAAAGTTAGCCACCAGCCTAACAGGTAAGAAGAGCAGTAAGGGGCAAGTTAACCTATCTGAGAAGGACATGCAGCACACTGCTTCTTATGTAAGTGCTGTTCAGTGCTAAAGAATATCACTTACATTTTATTTGTACTTAATGTTCTGGTGACTAGGAAGTAGGAAATTTGAAAGTATGATTATGAAGGTCTTTCTCTTGCCTCCCCCAAGACAAAATCAATCTATTTTCATAAGGATGGAGGAATGGGAGTAAAGAGCATTCTAGGGAGAGAAAACTCAAAGTGTTTTTGTGAAAAGACTGTCTGTATCGTTCAGTCTTAGTTAACATAATCACCTCATTACACATGACACACATTCCCCATGGCTATCCTGCTAACCATTGGAGAAACAGGTTCCTCTAGAGGATCACTCAAGATCTACTTAGTGCAGCTCAGGAATACTGCCTTCTCAAACATAACCAGTTAAGTCACTTCTCTCAGACTAAATAAATATGACAAGGTATTAACAGATGAATATCAGCAATCGAGGTTTTAGATGTTAATCTTACATCAACTAATAATGTTTGCTGATGCCAACAACACACCAATCATTCACAAAAAGTGTTATCCTGCTCATTGTTCAAATGTTTTCTGCAAAAAATTTTTCACCGATACAGAAGTGCCCAGTTCTGATCAAATTTCAGTTTAATGACTTGTCAGACCTTTTCAATTTTAACATATGGGGTACATTATAAATTCCCTGGCAGTACTTCAGTACTACAGCCAAGACTGCTGAGTTTTTGTTTTCTTTTAATTATGGAGTTAGTAAGATTATTCTGGTGTACTTCATTAAGAATTTTTAAAAAATATTTTAAGACAAAACTGTTAATCTTTTTTTTCCTTATACTTTCACAGCCACAACAGTCAGATTTATATTAGTGATTGCAGTGTGATGTGCAATTGAGGAGTTTTACTATGCTGTTTACTGTGTGTGCTCAAATTTTGAAAAGTGGCAATATTTTCCCTTTCCTGGTTTTGCAAGGACAGCTGTGTCTTTCAGTATCACATTAACAGCTGTTGGAAAACATAGCACTACTATTCGTTATCTCAAGTTGTAAACAGTCCTAAAATTTGATGAAAATAACAAAAGCTTTGATCTCAAAAACATTTAAGCATTCATATTTTTATTTAACAGCTCTAACCTATTACAAATAAATTTGGATCTTTTAAATAAACAAATGCCTTCCTTTAAAGATACTGACAGTAGTAAAATATATTACAGAAACTGATCTACAATCTTTTAAATACTTATAATGTGTGTAGAAATGCATCACGGGGAAAAAATTCCATGGGTGGGATGAGTGGTCATGTTTTCCCTTCTCATTGTATGGCAACTTGGCTGTGCAGCTCAGAAGGTTTTGAAGTACTGGCTATTACTATCTAAGCAAATTGAACTGCACAAAACCTCACTGAACTTCATGTCATCCCAATCCATTTTATTGATTTCACTTCAGAATTTTTTCTTCTTTTTTTAGCCTTTGATTTCTACAATTTCTTCTCCTGACTCTTTGTTTTATATTCTTCCCTAATTCCAGCATCTCAGTAACTATAATTTTGGTAAGTTTTACTTATTTTCAGTCTCCCATAGAGGAAAAATACATCCTATTTGGATTTCTAGCATTTTGTCATTTCTCAAGAAGTTAGTGAGGGCAGGGAGGAGAAATAGAGTAAGAATATAAGCACCAATGATCTGAATTATGCTGTATGAAGTTAAACTGAGCTTTCCACAGAGCATGTGACAGACCCAGAGTTCAAGATCTAGAATGAAGTGAAATTCTAGTCTATGTTACAAAGATTTGTATAAGAGATATTTTAAATTACCTCTTTCAGCTTTTACTTAGCAGCCATCACATCTATTTAACTTGTAAATCTATGAACAAATAACTTACTTCATAAACACCTATGTCTTGAGTATGTGATTTTTATAGTCCCAGTAACAGTTCATTCTTTCTTCCCATAATCCCAAGTAGTTCTGTGAAATCTTCCATGAGACATCAGGCAAAAGAGAATGACAAATGCAATACTGCCAGGATTTTTAATGGAGAGTAAGGAAGAGCTTCCTGTAAATAATTCAAAACCTGCAAACATTTATCTGTCACCCTATTTGTTATTTTCATCCTTTGACTGTTAAAAAAACAAGCAAACAAAAAATACATTTCTAGCACTGGTTCTTCTTCCTTTATTTCTGTAACAAATTATCCTGATAAAGTATTTGGAGAAAAAGGATACAAACCTCTTCTACTGAAAAGCATTGGAAAATACTGACAAGGATTCTGCTCTCCCCTTTGCTTCTTAGACTAAGAGCAGTTTGTTTCAAGGTTCAAGTATTACTACTGTAGGATTTCATCCATTCCATCCTCAGCCACCACAGAAGCTGCTATGCCAGCAGCAGAGAGTGACTCTTAGACACATTCAGTACACTGAACACCTAATAAATGCCTGTCAGCTTAGCAGTCAGCCTTATTACCTTTATTTCTCTTCAACAGAAAAGCTGTAGCTAACAGAAATGTTTATATTTATTTCTGAGTTTCTAAGACATTCTTGGAGGTTTGCAGCACACATCAAGGCCATAGATTGTTTATAAACAAGTCAGTCTTGCTCCATTAGCCTCTCTGCTCTGAGGTAAGAAGAGCTTTTTTGTCATAAAAACATACAACGAAGATTGTCAGAGACAGCAGTATTCAAGCAGCGAAATACTGCTTTGTGTCAAAGCTGGAGCAAATCAAAAGTCCAGAGGCCACACTAGGTCCTACAGTCACGTAAGTGCCTGTGGAATACCTTGATGACACATATGGCTGGACATTACAATAGTCGCAAAGACAATCATAAAAATTAACTAGTTACTCTTTCAACCATGCCATATTGTCAGTCATATCTTTTTTTTGAGTAAATGAAGACTAAATTCACAGTCCTCACAGCAGGTTTAGACACAGGAAGGTTTCATAAGACAACTGATGTTAACACAAAACCAGTAACATTCTAATTTTGTCTAGCAGCAGCAATCATTCAAGTTTCTGAACCTTCACATTCCAGAGGGCCAGATGTCACTACGTAACACACAGCCACACCATGAGTATAAATTCTGACTTCATTACACAACTTATTAGAGGATTTCATTAGTGCGTATCTTCTTCTCCCACTGCAACTCCCAACTTCAATCTTTCCTTCATTCCATTCACGGATAACGCGCCACCGGCATCCCTGCCATGAACTATGAAAAAGAATTCTCCCAGGAACCCAAGGCCATTTGAGGATTCTTGTTTAGAGCAATCCATTATTCCACAGCCAGCCAGCCAGCCAGCCAGAAAGATTTCATCTTCTTCTAGCTCACTGAAGCGCTGCAATGACCAAAAAGTGAAACGAGGCCTTGCCTGTGAGATTAAGAACGTCAAACGGCCTTCCCCTTCCCCTGCCATCAAAGCTTTGCTAGTTCCCTGCTTTTTCTTTCAAGCCAGTATCTTAATACTTGAAAGCAATTACCTTTCATTTGAGTGTTGCCTACCTACAGCCTTTTTGCACACTTGTGGACACAAAGACTTCTTGCTCCCAATAAATGTTTTAGTGTGACTAGATGATCTGGTTTCTGTACAAGTGCCACACTACACCACCATCTCATTCTTGATTCCTTTCCAGACACTTGGCACAAAAATGTATCCAGAAGTAGCATGAATTTTTTCCACTGAAGGAACTGGTTAGTCATTTAATACATAGTTCATACCTCCTCATATGACCAAAAAAGGATATTGGAGAACAGCTCAGACGGAAGAGCACTGAGCACACACTTGTACAAACTCATGTTAACACAGCCCTTGCCCTGCACTCAGTTTTACAATCAAAGTCCTCTCCTGAGTTACTCCATTCTAGATTGTCATTGAGATTGTAAAAGACACTCACAGATGGATATGCCTTTCCACAGGCTCCAATGTGTCAAGTAGCTGGACTAAGAGAGCATCAGAGAAATCACCTGACAAAAGCTGAAGCTTGCCTCTGACACCAGAGGCACCAGTTCCTCCTCCCATCAAGATATCTTCAGGCTGGCCAGAGACCACTGACAATGTCTACACATACAGACACAAGCCTGAAATGCTTTAGAATGGGCTGCAACCTGTGCACAAGTATCTCTTCGTTCCTCCTAGTATTCTACAGTTGCTTGGACATGGACACTCCACCATGGACACTCCACCAGCCACGTTAGGAGAATGTATCCTACACACTGATGTGCATGCACACAGGTGTGAATCTATAGATATTTATTGAAATAGTCAGTTAAAGACCGTTTTCAGTGCTTGTACATAGAAATAATTATGAATTCCACATGAATCATGTAACTAAAGCCTGAAACAATTTACTTACCAGGAAGTCACCCACCACTTTCCAAGTTCAGAGATTTGTCTTTGAAGTAGTTCAAACTAGACAAGCAAAGTACTAGCATTAAAAAGAAAAGTGGCACATTTCATCAGCCCTTTTATCTTTTCAAGCTACTTTATTCTGAAGGGATTAAGGAGAAACAAGGGGCCCCACAGTCCCATGAATATCTCACAGTTCCTTGTTACTACCTTGTCTGTCAATATGCACAGTCCTCCATGGCTCACTCCAAAGCAGAGCCCTTCTCATCTGAAAGCGCATCTCAGAATTTTAAGTTTAGCAGTGACTAAAGAAAAACAACCCATTTTAGCAAGCAGAGCATTAACAAATGTTTCATTAAAGATATAGGAGGAAAAGTGCTTTGGAGAACTCCCAACAACAGAAACAAGGTCACTTGAGTTTTAGCAGTCTTAGCTTATCTCGTCTGACATGAGAACCATGATATTAATTTTTTATCTCTCATTGAAAAAAATAGCAGAGGGATTTCCCAAACACTTAATTCAGTTTGGTGTACGGAAAAGCAGGTTTTATTTGCATAATCTGCAGTCAGGCTTCAGTGCTCTTGCAAAAGAGCCAGGCTAGTGCATTATCCAAGGTGAAATTGTGACAACCTCTGACAGATAACTGGTGTAGATAAGGGGAATCGAAGAACCCTTCCCAGGTAAGAAAGACAGAAGTGTGGCACATAGTGGAGTTTAAAAGCAGACCTAACTGATTCCTTGATCAGGTCCAGGTTCCATCTGAAAAAATTATGTTTATTAAATCCTTGATGTCTATTAGATTAAACGCCCATGTACCTAAATATCATCTACAGACCAAAGTAGTGAGACAACCAGATAAACTTCCCCTGTGCAAATGGGCAAGCATTGTATTTCATGAGACATGAGCGACAAAATCTACACAACCACAGCTATGCAAGGTGTAGCTTTCTTACTCTGGGTGGCTGTATGGCTACAGACAAGCATCATCTAAATTACAGTCTTCAGAATCGTGATTTAAGACACAGAAAACAAGAAACCACCCACACCATACACAACTCAAATTCAGAATGAGGCCCAAGAATCAGAATTACAGTATTTAAGCTATGGCCAGAAAGATAAAGGGAATCCCCCCTCTTTCTGCAAGGTACTTAGTGACTTAGAGAAGACAAATACAGAAAAAGTTCCCCTCTCCAGCAAAAAATATGCAAACACTAAGCCCAGACTCATCTAAAAGAGAAATTCTGAAAGATGCTATCAGCAAAACACAAGGTAAAGTTCCAGTCTCAGTGCTTTAGCTTGTGGCAGCAGAGTAAGAAGTACACAGATTTCCCCTGGATGTGATCAGAAGTCTGATTACATCCAAGCCATTAACCAAGACTAAACACAGGGCAAATCACAATTTGAAACAAGTAACAGAACCTGGTCTGAGCAAGTCCAAAGAACGTAATGAACTGTCCTACCTAAAGGAGACAGAAAAATGCATCTATCTTTACAGTAAGAATTTTTTTTATTTTATTACCTTCATCTTCCATGCTGTAACCTTACATACTCAAAACAATAATGGAACAGGAAGATGCCAAATTCTTACCTGCTAGCAAGTAAGACGCAGAAGCTAAAATACAGATGTTAAAACCTTTACCAATAAAAGGCATTTTGCTGCCACACTAACAGCCATTTTCCATCCTGGTTTGGAAAACAATACAGACACTTTCATAATGAAACTCAAAGCACTTACACTACACTAGAGAAAGCACTATTTATTCTGAGACAGTCAGAGGTGATTAAGTCTATTAATAGAGCCAGTCATATACAGTAAGTACTTCCTGATATAACTGTATGAGACGTATGTCAAAAAAACAAAATCTCCAAGGAAATTAATGCTTTAAAATTTAAACAGAAAGGTAAGCTTATAATGAATGACAGTAAGAATCTGATTCATCTTCCTCACAAGTCTCCTCAATGGATTTCACACAACGAATGAACGTCACTGTAAGTTTCCACAGAAGTATGCAGATGCCAACACAGAAGTCACTGTTTTCAAGAGGTAGATACAAGGTTTAATAGGTGCAAAAATGTAGACTTCACTCAAGAGCATGGTCACACGGGATTCCATGTACAACGACATAGTGAGATTGTTTCTACTATCCTGTTGTATTTTTAGTGAATTAATAGCAATGTTAGTCAAGATGATGACTTATGCTTTTACTTAAATGGAACAATCTTGCTATAAAACTAATTCAGGGCTTACACTTGAAATAATGGTTTCACTGGTCAAGAAGGCATGATTCATCCACTCAGCCAGATGGGAAGAGGCAAAGAGCTACTACAGATATTACTGGTCTAGCCACTTTTGAAACATACTCTTGCTTGAGTAAAAATCCTTTACCAGAGAAATCCTAAGGGTTAAATTCACTGCCATTGACATCAACTGATTTAATTATTCCTCAGTTTCACGTGACTGAGCCCTTAGCCATTTCAAAGAGCACTGTGGCAGTGGACAAGCCTTTCAAAGCAAGCTCATTTCATCCTAAATGCTGCTAAACACTGTAGGAACTCAAACCTGTACAAAGGTATTAGACTTCAGTCCACACTGCAAATGCATTAAAATACCTTTTCTTAAAGAAGATTGAAATCCACTGCATGCAAGGCCAATCTGATTAAACAGGCTGGGTAACAGCCACTCAGGATTCTCGCAGTACGTTCAAACCTTTGTAAGGCTATGTGAGCAGCAGATCAGCAGCAGTGCTGACAAGGACGGCACAAGAGGTGTGTTCACACCCACCCACAGACCCTCCCCAAACACAGCTCCAATGCTTTCAAGTTCCAGATTCCTTGTGCAAGTAATAGAGTGAATGGGTAAAACACACCCTACGTTTCCTCAAAACAGTGGACTGATATGACAGTTCGTGAACAGAAGGACAAGCACAACACTGCTGAACTGAAGGCAACAGGGCCCAGATTCAGTTTCATCTACTGTGTTCTCCAGTTTTCATGGCTACAGAGTTAGATAAATCAACTTTTTAGCAAGGGACAAATAGTTACACTGGAAAGGACGCAAGTTTTTCTCCTTACAAGCATCAAACTTACACAAACCAACCTGCCGCTTGCCTGTATTTGGAATTTCTATTTGACTCCAATTCATGTGTCAAAATGAGCAGTTTTGTTTCCAAAGCTGCTTGTTCGGAGACAGATCAAAGTGACAAGAGGACAGCTGCCAACCTTAAAGCTAACACAAAATGGTTTTGGTCAAGCTGATCTGGAAGCAGTTCTGAACTGATAAAGAAAACTTAGAAACTGACTGGATTCCATCATTTATAAGGTACAAATAAAAGGGCAACTCTAGTTACCAATTCCACTTATGATATTCCATTTCCTTCATCTTCACACAACTGATCACTTTGCAAAAACTTCCCAGGACAAGTGCACTGAACCTTGCCAAAAATGCAAAAGAGAAAGCAATAAGGGCAGTGACATACATGTGGGTTTTTTATTTCTGTATGCAATGTAATGTTTAGGCACGTTGTTTGGGACGCCTTCTAAAATAAATCATTGGCCATTGTTTAGAATATCCTTTTGGCTTTAAATACTGGTCAGGAAAACAAATGATGTAAAAAATAAATGAATATGACTATTACAGAAACAAAAATGGGTTTGCGTCTAAAAGTGCAGGAGTATTTTAACCCTTTCACCAGACAATGTGGCAATATACAGTATATTGCTTCTGTTTGTTTGAGAAGGCTGTTGGAATTTTACACTGACATAGAAAATTATAAATTACACAGAATTAGTTTCCATAATCACTATATATATACACAAACCAGCTGTGAAAAAACTGGTTCAGAACATACAAATGAAAGCCTCACACAGATCAGTACAGTGAAATTACCAATTAACATGCTCTGCTGCCAATATTTGTATTAAAAACACTATTTACTTTTAAAATGCAGGTACTGTAATTACATTAGCAGCATGAGCATTTCTTTTACTTGACTTGTCTAAAAGGATTACAGCGTTTTAAATACGCAGATTGTTCTGAAATGTTCCATTGTATAATGCTTGGAATTAAACTAAATCTTGGTGAACTGTTTAAAGGCAGGTGAACCACTTAAACACAACAAGCCATGTGCACTCCAAATATTCTAGTGTTTCACCTGGAAGGTATTGTTTCAAGCAAACTAGACTTAACAGAACATATGGCTTTACAGTAACATCAATTTGTCAACTAAGCTGTTGCAATAAATACTTAAAATCTCTACCAATAGACTTACATTTTTTGATCTGTTTAGAACAATACAGAAAACAATTACCAATTAAAAAACCTGTTGTAAAATGTTGAACACCAAAAAATTCTTATTTAAATCACTTTTGTAAGCTAAACCAACCAAAATAACATTTATAGGGCATTTCAGTTTCAGAAAAAACATGAATTTTTCTTTTTCTTTTTTACAAGGTGAAAAATGTAAGAAAACTGCTAAATACTTTGGTCACACTAATCGTCAAATAGTTATGTCTCAAATACATTAGATTTTTGTATTCACTTTTTTATAAAACTATTCTTACAGCCATTTTAACTATAGTAACACTACTGTCATCATTACATGGGTAGCAGGATCTTATTTCACAGGCCCCCCATTATTTAGAACAATACAATATAAACATACGCAAAAATTATTGGTATTTCTCAATGTGCAATATTTTTACACTTATGAATTTCTGTACAATGTCTTAAAATCTAGAATATAAATGTTGCTGGTCCTGATTCCTTGCGAAATTAGTGCAGCAGTGACTGGCTTCAACAGGGTCTAGATGATATCCTCAAGAAACACTCAAACACCTGGACATCAGTTCTTTCTCTTCAGCCAAGGCAGTAGACATCACATATCATACAGGGCCATTAACAGATGCCTCTCCTAAATGGGTATGTTGATCAGTCCTAAGAGGCCAAAAAAAGAGATGTAAGTATACAAAAAAGACACAAAGCAAATTCAAGTAGGTGCAATAAAAACCAAACCAAAAACCAACAACCCCGGATCCTGTGTAGCGTAACCCACGAACTGAAGGAAGGAAACACGTGCTAATAACGTGCTCATCCCAATTATCTTCTGTAATCCAGCATTTCTGGAGTCCTTATTTCCTAATTAGGCATAGCACTCAATTAACTGAGCACACCACTGAAGAATGTGTGGTCTCCATTAACTGATATAATAAGTGATCTCCAGAGACGTGGTATCTCAGAATTACTAATAAAGCGCACGTTTCTGATACTTATCCAAATCTTATTCTGAGGCAAAATGTGATACCAGGAGTATTTAAGGTTGCACTGGAAAGCCAGCAGCTAAGACACAACAGGAAAAAACAACAGCATCTTAAAAATTTGCTTTAGTTATTAATCTAATCTACAAAATGCCTTTTACAAATACTTTGAAAGTCAGTCCATTAGGATGAAACATTCATGAAGTATGGAGGAAAATGGAGACCAAACCTACAAGAGTGAAAACAGTAACAGTATATACATTTCTAGATAAAAGTTTAGTGTGAACATGGGCTCATTTGCTCTGGACTGGCACAAAGAGATCAAACCAATGCATGAGGACATTAAAAATACGCAAGCAACAGAGGCAAAAAAACCTCAACTTCCATTCAGTGCAAGTCTATGGAATACATTTGAAGATTCTCTAAAAGAATGCAAATACTGCTTGAAACTACAGATGAGGAAAGTTACCTGTAACTCCTGTTCTCTGATGGTGGACATCACAGAGAAGCCACTCTGGGGTCCGTGCTCTACATGCACATGACCAGCAGAAGCCCCCTAGCTAAGTCTTTGGCTGCTAAGCTCTAAAAACACTTTTTAAAAAACATATGTAAGCATTAGAGAAAAGACAGACAGCACTAGACAAAAGCAAACACTTTTTAGAGAAACCTGGAAGGTGAGAAACAAATGCTGCATGGACAGGAAGTGTGACAGTCTTCACAACCATCACTCACTTATCAACTGGGAAAGGTCCATGACAGAACAGGGCTCCTAGCAGAGATTACTCCTGCTAGCCACCAGCCAGAGACCTACCTAGGGGACTCCTTCCACTAGTCATACATACATGGAGCCCCAAAAGCACCATTAGGCTTATCTTGGTATTTATCCTGTGCTTATGAGGATCTACTGCAACAGCCACCTTTAGAGAAAGTTCTGAGCTTTGCTGAAGCCAGCAGGATTCAGTGGAAGGAGTTCCTTGAGATTTCCCACAACCTAAAGGCAATCTAGCAAACTGCTAGCTCTGAGAACCCTCTGTTGGTTCAGACAAGCATCTTGACTCAAAAGACAATTGCCTAGTACCCAAGGACTTTTTCCCTACAATATAATGCTTATCAACATTAAAAAAAAATTGTCGTCTTGATAAAGACAGCATCTCTAGAAGACACAGTGAAAGAGTTTTTGGGTTTTCCACTTTAAGTATACAGGGTTGTTTCTTCTGATTAGAGTCCCCTTCTTGATCAACTTTGAGATTTATGCAGAGCAGGAAGTTAGAAGAAAGGAGCTAGTTAAATACTGGCTCATAAACAAGTCTTAAAAACCAGAATCTAAATTTGTCAAACATGTTTACATCTCTTTAATCTATCTAGAGTACAATCAGAACACACAGTAGAGTTCTGCACATCAATTCACTGTTCTAACTTGGTAACATTGTCACAGAACAGAATGGGAATATTTACAACTCCCTGCAATAAATATACCCCTTTGATGACTCAAGAGTCTTAGAAACAACTGAAAATTCAACTTGAGAGAATTTAATAAAATAAAAACAAGCATACTTTTAGACTGAGCTAAACTCAATCTCTTGAGATCAATCCTGTTAGAAAAGCACATGAACTGCTATTTAGAGAATTGAAAGCATCCTTGAATGCAGTTACCTCTGTTCTGGACTGCTGTTAGTAGGCTGAAGACCTGAAGGGACCTCTTCTGCAACCTCTGTATTCTCTTCTACTACATATTTACAAGAAGGATCCTGCGAGGTAGTCAATTTTCCTTCCTCACTTAAAAAAACAAAACAAAAGCAAGTTGTAATTTAATATATTTAACTTTGAAGTTTATTTATAGGGAATTTCAGGCAACAGGAGAAAACTGAGACGGGTCCATATTCCACATGCAAATGGATTTTAAGTTATGATTGCAATATGAAGATCAAGCACATGGCTCTAGACTTTACAAACACCTAATGATACACTGGTGTTTACATCCATTAAAACTTGACCAGATAAAAGGACAGGAAACACAGTGATTGCAAATCAGATCAGAAAGGAAAAAAGGAATGTATGTGATGCCTGAAGTGGTAACAATCATGATCCTTTACTATACATACCGATAGGATTTCAACACTCTGAAGCCAGAAGAATGCAAAAATGGAAGAAAGTATAAAAGAAATTCAAGATTCCCTCAGAAACCAGCATTAACAAAGTCTGTCCATGAAACACACCAGCAAAATCATTAACTCATCACTATCTTACATAATAAACTCCCTAGTAACTCCACAGTGAATACTATGCATGGTTTATGGGGTACAAAGACTGCAGCCCAATTTACATCAAAAACTTCCTCTTGTAGACAAAAATGAACAAAATTCAGTGAAAAAGCTATACACTCACACTAAGTAAGACAGTACCATGTAACCAGGCAGCCTCAAAAATCATTAGTGAACAGATCTTCTGGTTTGCCTCTAAACCCAAACTTTTCTGCCTCTCTAGTCCACCCTCTTCCACCTCAATCACACCATTATGAGTGAACTAAAATACAAATTTGAGCATATATACCTGCAAGAGATAGTTACAAAGTAGCTCTGAAGTAGACAAACATCAATCTTATACCTCTGTAGCAACAAATCTATTTATTCAAGAAGTGCCAATCTCCTCTGCTGGTTTTCTTCCTATTCTCACAGTTCTCCTTTCCATGGATCCTTTAAATTTCAATGAATCCTTCTCTTTTCTCCTTCTATCCTGCAGAGCCTGCAAAAATACTGTCTTTTGCATTGCAATCTCTCATCAAGTTTCCCCCATCTAATCTCCCCGTCTCATTTGCCTTGATAGTCTTTGCACTCCTTCCAAATAAAATACTTGTCACCATCACCATCAAAAGTGATGTCCTAGGTTTTTTTTATTTTTTAAAGAGGCAGTCTCTGCTGCCATTCTTCCTACTTGTTCTGCACTCTGAACTAAGTTCAGAAATCACATTTTTGTCCTTTGGAGCTTTCCACAAATTAACTACTGTGCTTATAAATCCCCTCAATGTTGACTTCAATACCATCCATTTTCTATTGACAGAAACCTAGATAAAGCTGAAGTCTGGAAGCATCCACTTTGAAAGGCAAAGAGGCCAGAGTAGGACTTCCCCTCACTACTCTACCTGTCCCTTAATTTATACCTTTTCCCTATAAGTTGGTTTGAAAAAATGCCACTTAAGCATTGACTCACTACAAAGCTGCACATGTCTATCAGAGTAGAACAGCCTCTACATTTAAGAACTCATCTTTGAGCCCCCTTGTATGCTCCTTTGACATTTCCCTTCCAAATCAAGATCCAAGAAGTTTTGAATATACAATAGGCCAGAGTGCCTGGTAATGTCATCTGGGCTTTATGTTTCTCATAAAAGATTTGACTCGATAAACTCACAAGGTCCCTTCTGACTGGGGCAATTCTATGATACTGCCTCTCTTTGCACCTCTATGTCCTTTTAACTACAATTCCAGCAGGTATTCCATGAAGGAAGGCAGGAACTTTCACCAGATACTGCCTCCTCATGTTAGTTTTTGCACCAGTATCACAAGTCACACAACCTGAAAGTACATGTGAGCTGAACTAGCTCAAGGAGAAGTTTAAAGATACCATGGATAACTAAACCAAATTTGTGAACATCTAAGAGTGAAGACCACATAACAGCATTGTGCAAAAGACAACAAACTGGAGAGCAGACACATCATTTACTAAATCAGCAATGTACTACGTGCTACACATGGCTTCATGTGACATCAATCTGCACGGAGTCCCAACACCTCTTTAAAGTGCTGTGATTCATCCCTATATCAATGCCATTTGATTTAGAAGCACTGTGCAGTCACAAACTTTCCCTCCTCTGTGCTGAAAAACCATCAGAACTCAAGTCACTCAGATAACCAAAAGGATGGAATCAAGAGTGAAGGAAAGCTGTTCAGTTTTCAAGATCTATTCATTTTGGATAGTTCAGGAATTATCTCCTACCACTTCTCCTAATGAAGTAAATTAATTTAAACAACAGGCAGCGTAAGGAGTAACACTGGAAAAGTTTCTTTTACTGGAACTGACTCTGGGTTGTTTTTTCTAAGCAATTTCCAAGACATACTGACAATTTTTTTTCAGTATTTAAAGCTAGAACAGGGACAGATACTAGGAAGTTATTCTAGAAGAATGAGAAGAGGGCTGCATGTCGAAATACTCTAGCAGTATGTTCCAATTTGTCAACATCGGGGTGGAGCCAGGACACACCAGCTTCAATGAAGGCAAAATTTTTGTACATCCTACTGTTTATAGCCTCTACTTCCCTAAATAAATATTTGATATTAAACAAAAAGCAATTGATCATTAAATCTGAGATCACAGTATCTTAGTAGATGGGATGGAGTAGACAACACTGAAATGTGATTTATTCTCGTAAAAGGATTGCAGTGTTGATAAACAAATAATATACAATTTGACCATGCTGTAAGACACTTATTCCTGAATCTCTGTATCAGAAGACAGCAAAATTATGAAGTTGTTCTCCAGTTATTCTAGAATTCCATGTGCCACCTTTAGTCCCGAACAGATTTAACACCATTGTGCATACCACCAACAGTGATCACCCCAAGTATCTGATGAGCTACACTCAAAAGCAGTGCCTGGCTGGCCTTCAACTTCTGCCTTTCACCCTCGTGGATGAGAAGAATGAAATTCCAATCCAAGTCTAAGAATTCTGTGTAAAATTTTAAAAGCTTAGTTTTGATGTGCAATGTTAAAAGAAGTGTACATGAAAAATGCACAAAAATGTGCATCAGGGACAAAAGCTGAGTCAGTCCTCTGCTAATAACCTTGCACTGAAACTAAGGTTTGATAAGTAAAGTTGCGTGTTACAGTAACTACCTAGAAGTCAAATTCCAAAACAATCACTCTGAAAAGTTTCTAGTAAAGCCTCAGGAATTATCACTTTAAAAGAACTCTCTTTGATGATACAGCGTTCCACCAACAGCGTTCTATTTACATGTTGGGAAGACAATAAACAGGCATTCTTACCTTTTGAAAACAGCAGT
This sequence comes from Urocynchramus pylzowi, assembly GCA_013397555.1. Lineage (NCBI taxonomy): Eukaryota > Metazoa > Chordata > Aves > Passeriformes > Fringillidae > Urocynchramus > Urocynchramus pylzowi. The sequence continues at coordinate 1,681,880 of VZRH01007072.1, read as the reverse complement.
TTCAGTTTTAGCATCTACAGTTAGGCTCAGTGTCTCCTTCATGCTGCCATTCATGACTGTCTCGGTTACCTTGTCTGCATTTTCCACATCATCCTCTCCATCTGAGCTGGCCTCCATAGCAACACTTCCTGGGGCTGCAAGTAGAAATAGAAGCAATTTAGCATATGGCTGGTTATGTTTCTATGTCATGTGCAAGCACATAAGCCAGTATATCAAGAACAGAACTTCTGCAGTTCTGCACACTACTTGAATTCTTTCTTACAGAGAATGTCACCTTTTTGTAAGTGCCACATAGAGAACGTGAGTATTACTTACAAATGGCTTAAGAAAAAGCCACGGTCTGTAGCTTTTTTCATTTTGACTGACAATGGTTACTGCAACAGTTTTGCCTAAACAAGGCCTTAATAGGATTATGATGACAAATTATTTTTCTGTAAAGTCAAATTCATGACAAATCTGCACACTACAAATTTGACTTTAAGCTTCCCAGTACTGACAAATCTTTGGGATGTCCAGTGTGCCTGGACTTCTCACCTGCACTTCTTGCTCTCTCTGGTAATAATAGATATAAAAAAAACTCATTAAAATATTTTTGTCCTTTTACCAGTTCATACACATAGAACAATTACGGCATGCATAATGAATGCAGCTTTAAAAAGGCATGAGCAGGAAGGAAAAATTTGAACACACTGAGGCTACTGGCCTATTGCCACACAGGTCAAGACTGGAGGATACCATGCTTTTTGGGCATCAGCTGAACTAAATGCTGACAGAAGTGAGAAGATTCTCTAACAGATCAAACTTACAAACTTTGTTTCTTTGTAATGCTTTTCTGCTCACGATGTGCAAACTTTTTAGAGGGATCAGTAACACTGGCTCTTGTTTTAAATTGGAAACTATTTTAAATAGTTTATAAATTCTTTGAAAAGTCACTTTTAATACCTGTCAGAACAGCAGCAGAGCCAGAGAGCAGTCTAAACCTAAAATTTTAAAGTCCATGAGGAATTTTCTTATGTACAACTCCTATGATCAAGCCATTTGCATTTGGAAATGCAGTGCAGTTTACTTACTCTCTAGCTGTGTTGTAAGAGTAGTTGCATTTGCACTCAAGGGATCACCTGGATCTGTGTTTGTTTCCATTTCCACAGGAGAATTACTTCTTAAGGAGTCTTTTGAGCTTCAAGTAGAATAAAAAAAAAAACTTTAGAAACATTTCTGAATAGCAAAATGAAGTGTTCTTAAAACAGTATTAGTTCTCTATGAATCTGTAAGGCCTTGAACTATACTGAAACTGAATTAAGCAAGTTTGTTCTAAGACTGCTGGAAAGACATGCTAACCAGAAGTTTAGTAATGCAAAATGCACCAGAACTGAGCTGAGGGTGTTTGATGGTAATCTGATTTTCACTTGATTTTGTTAAATTACAAGTACTAGTGGACCTGTCTCTGGTAACTAAGGCATACAGGTATCACTAGCTCCTTGCAGTGTTTCCAAATATTTGTAACTGTTTTGCTAATGCATTTTTCCAATTTGATAGATCTCCACTGAGACTGCCAGTGCAGTCACGAACCACTACAGAAGTGATTTCACTACTTAATTTTATATACAGTATAGCTACAAGTTTTTCATTTTAAAGGAACTCAGATGACAAGATTTGGCCACTTGAAAAACATGTCACCATTTATCAGAACATCTCTTCTATCCAGTAATGTGGCAACTCCAAGTCTTCATTTTCTTAATTTGATTATCTATTTACCTGTCTCAATCATGAAACAACAGTTTTATACTGGCAAAAATCATACTTTTATATCTGAGCTGTTTTAATGCCCAGACAGAAAGTCAAAAGCCAAAAAGTCTTCCAATATGAGAAGGAATTAGCTCTTGACTGCCAATATTTGGCAACTCAAAATTTACATCTATTTAATTAGGTACAATACACAAGACTTCAGTAGAGGGTAGAGTTCAATCCAAAAAAGAACAGCATTGTCTTGTGTGTTCTCAAAATTACGCAGAACTACTTAAACTAGTTATCACAGCTGCATAACAATATGAAATTTAAAACAACCCAAAACACTAGTACCCACCCATCCTGGAAAGGGAGATCATACAGACACATGCTGTTGGGACACACAGTGCTCTCCAGACACTTTACACACACCAGCAACACAGGCTTGGCAGAGATGGACACCCCAAGAAAATCAAGCTCACCCTGAATAACTGACATTCTTACCTCAAAGAGGATGTGAAATCAGAAAAGGAAGCCCAGCCAGTTTCTTTAGCTGGCACAGGTGCTTCAGTACTCCACACAGCAGAGCCAACAGAATCCAGACTGGCACCATGTGCAGTCTCCATGGGTACATCGAAGTTTGCTGACCAGTTAGGTGCTGAAAAAGCATCACCAGGGTCATTAGGAACAAATTTCTATAAAGAACATGAGTGCACATATGCCTAAAATTGATTCCCTCTTTGTACATTTCATAAAGAGAAGCAAGATTCCTAACTAGAACTGAAAGCACATGCAGAAAAATCCTGTACATCCTGTTAAAAAATTAATGTATTCCCTAAAAGGAAAACTCTGCTAGTAAGGCAGAATTTTAAGATCAGTGATTCAGAGTACTCCACTAAAAAAAAAAGTTGATCTGAAAAACAAAACTAATAAAACATATTAAATCACAAGTACAATCCTGCTTTATCCTTGAAATTAACCTCAATATTCGTTACCATTTTTCAAACTCATTTCTATAGTAATGAAGATCACAGTTTTTATCCCTTTTTCAATTTCTTCAAATAATTTCTCATGCACTAACACCACTGCTAAATTGCAGAAAAGTTTTAAGGCTTTTTACAACTTAGAATATTTACTGATACTTTAAATTTGGGAGCAACTGTGAACAGCATCTAATTTAGGATAGGTCAATTCAAAAAACTTCACCTACCCAAGGGAAACATGTTTTTCATTAACACTTACATACAAAAAAACAGGCTGAAAAGGAAGCTCTGACTAGCAATTAGAAATTCCAACCCAGGCAGATATGGGAGGAGACCCACATGGATCAAAACTTGTTTGACACACAGATGCCAACGACACCAATCTGACAAAAGAAAAGAAAACCCTTAACTTTTCCTTCTAATTTAATTCCTTACAGTCTAGATAAACATAAGGCTTTTACCTACAGACATTGCCAGTTTAACAAAAGCCAGTTTAGTCTGACTTGAACGTGAAAACTTTTCAACCTATTACATCAGTTAAGATTCCACATAAGTCTCCTGATGTGTATCTTTCACTCACATTTGAAACCAGAACAACACAAGTTCACGGAGCTTCTGTAGGAAGTCTTCCAAAAGAGCAGTGTTAGACAAAAAGCTGGTCTGAAAGGCTTCCAGTAAAAATACCATCTTTTGGATTTGGATAGTAACATGTAAGGCTTTTGTAGGTAGTCAATATTTATAAATGAGCATTTAATCCTCCCCTTTCTGACTACTCCTCCTTTTTTAACTCTTGAAGATTAGAAACATGAATTTTAGAGAGTAAGTAATGTAAGACATGTAAGGAATTCAAACTTCCCAATATGTGCATGCTCTGTGGCAAGTGGGAAAGACTAAGACAGTTGGAATAAAAGCAGTCATAAGGAAACTCCTACAAAATCAGGCTGCTAGATCCAACAATTTCCTACAACCCAAAGCGGCAGGGAAAAAAGCTACGTACGTTCATTTAAGTCTACTTCCATTTTGTCCTCTGTATTGGTGTGGGATTCAAACAAGTCTTGTTTAGTTCCATCCTCTTCTTCAGAATCTGTACTTTCTTCACTGTCTGTACTGCCCGAACTTCAAATACAAAGAAAGAGTTTACATTCTGGTTTTAGTATAACACTCTGGGCACAATGAAATACTGCAGAGTTTCAGGCTAGAGAGAATTACAATTATTTCTGACAGATTACTTGAGGTGTAATTTTTGGCTCTTAGTATTCCCCTCATTTCTTTCTCGAAACAAGGTTAAAAATTTTTCACTTAATCACATGAAGAGGCTTTCAGCAGATATTGAGGGAGGGTGCACAGCCCTGAGTTTTGGGGACTAGATGCTCCTTCCACTCAATGCATTTTCCTTTGTTCACAGCCATACTGGTACTGTGAGGACAGCAAGGTCTAACAGAGGTGTGGAGCTGGGCTGCCTTGTCCAAAGCAATGACAGCCAGGCCAGTTTAAAAACAGAAGGAAAGAATATACAGCAGGGGAAAAAACCAAAACCAACAAGCTATGAGAGCCAAAGTGCATCTTCTGCAAATTATGGCTGGAAAACAAATCACTGGAGCCACATCTCCACTCACTTCTCAACAGAATGGAAATACCTAGTTATGCTGGACAGTCTGTACTAACAGACAGACTGAACCAGAGGACAGGTGTATTACTGCAGACTCACTACACTGCTATTTGGATGAGAAACACCCTTCTCACCTGGAACGCCTCTGGGACTCTGGTGCAAATGCAATATGTTTTTCTTCCCAAATGTCTTCTTCATCAGAGCCACCATCATCAAACTGCTGTATCCGCTCCTTACAGCATGCCTCAAACAAGGCTATATTGCCCTAGATACAGCAAAAGTATAAAATCCATATTACAGTAGTAAACGTCTTGAAAATACATGACTATTCTGAAGACAATCTAAAGCATTTCTCTAAAGGCAGCAGAAAACCAGAATGTCTTAATTTAAAGCTTGTCAAGAAAATACACAGTGCTGCTTGTTTTACTTGGCTAGTAACAAGCTGAGTAGACCAAATAACACTTAGGAGCTTCCATCATGTTTAAAAATGGGATGTGGGAGTGAGTGACCCCAAAGAGCTTTACAGACAACCAGAGCACAAAGTACTCCAGATTTATTTTCTGTAGTGGGGGGTCATTTTACCTCAACCAACAAATAATATTGAGGTTCAGAGACTCTGTCCTTACTTTCCTGTCACTATAATCTCACTGAAGATTTAAATAGCTTCTAATCATAAAACACAAGTGTGCAACATGCACAATTCAGATCTAAGCCCAATCTTAAACCCAGTTATACAAATTAGAAGCAATTCTGCTTAATACTGATCAGAAAGAACAATAGTGTCTTCCAATTAGCAAATCTCATGATATGGGAATAAAGCAGGGTAATTATTTTCCAGTGATTTCCACATAAAAGGAGTAAATATAACCACTGCCAAAAGTCTGAGGTCATGGCAAAGCTTAAAAGACAGTAATTTTTCTGATAATACTGGAACACATACTTACACTTTCATTTGTATTGAGGGTAAAGTTGATGTCTGAAACCCGATCAAAAGAAACACTACAAGAAAAAAAGAAATGTACTCAATAAAACAGGATTTTCTATTGTGACACGAAGACATTTAATTTCTCTTTGGTTTCTTATATTCCAAAAATCTAAAAATAGAAGATAAAAGACAAAGTAGTCTCCAACACAAAACAGTCAAAATTACACATCAAGGAGACCTGGCATTCCCGTGATCTTTTTTTAATCGTTAAATATTTTAAACAAAAACACAGAACATTGCCATCTACAGTCAGGTGTATGCAACAAGCCTAAACAAGCATAACTGAAATTATACACCCAAATCTCAAATACTGTACTGCTGTGCACTGGAGAAAACCTAGGCCTAAAGAATGCTCTACCATGATATACCTCAAAATCCTGCAAACATCTACATTTGCAGTTCTTACATATTTTAACTGATTTCACCTTTCTATCAAAGGACCTTTTCAACAGGAAGAAACAAAATGAAAAATAGTATCAAATTCCATTTCCTAACAAAAGAACCCCACAAATATTTTTTTTAACCAGTCACTGAAATATTTTCCCGAACATAACACTATATATTAGGCTTGACACATCTTTACATATCAGAAGAGTTCACATGTTCTTTGTCTAGCCATGAGTGCATTCAGCAGAGCACACATGACTCCTCCTCTAATATTCATTGCATAATGAAGCAGGGGAAGAGGTAAGTGGTCTAAATGAACCTAAGTTGTGCATGGGACTGTATTACTGTATGCTGCTATGCAGGTAACTTAGAGTGTAATTGATTCTTGCACAGAAACCATAACTTCAAAGTAACTTCACCTAAAGCTTAATTCAACTCGTGAGTACATCATCAGTGTACCTGTCACAAGTCTTGAGACCTCTTTATGTAAGTAGTCATCTTCTTTCTACCAAGAGAAGAGACTTCCAAAGGCATGAACTTAAAGGAATTCCAATTCCTATCCTTCCCAAACTCCACTTGCTTCTAACAAAGTTAAGGAGTATCCTGTGTTACTTCCTCTACCATCATATCTTACTCTCTAATCTCAGCAGGTTCTGTGGTGTAAAAAAGCAGCAAAATGTCATTCCTTGGATGGAAGACACAAGCTTCAGTCAGACAACACTTAACTAAACATGTCTTATAGAAGAGCACTGATATTATTATAAAAACACCCTTCTAAAAACCATCTTGAAGTAATGCTTTTTATTCCTACCTGCATATTCTGGCATCCCAAGCCATGAAATATAAAAAACAATTATGAGCTTCACCATCTGCAAGAACCCCTATTCTCCCTTTTTCACTTTATTGTATCCATTTACTTATGAAGAAAGATACCAGCTTTTCTGAGGCATGTTTTCTGTTTGTTGTGTGCTGGTTTTTGTTTAGTTTGGGGTTTTTTAACCTGACCAAGATTGTTCTCACTTCCTCATCTTTCACCTAAGACTATTTGTAGAAATCAGTCTTAACTGCCTTGACCTTATAAACAAAGACAGATTTACAATGCCCTTCCATACTCTTCCCTACAGAAAAGTACATTCAGAGACATGTTGCTCCTGTCATCCTTTCCAGGAAAACTCAGAAGTAGAAGCTATTCATCTGGTCATCAGCAGGGGAAAAAACCAGACTTGGAGACAGAGAGAAAGTGAAAGTGACCCGAACAATGTCAGGTCAACAGAGAGCCACAGCTATCTGTTAAAAAGACTCTGTTAAAAAGTAGAGTTATAATCCAGTTTTTGTTCACAAGCACAGTGTTCTCAACATTGGCACAACCACAAGATTAGAAAAAGAAGAGAAGCTGCTGCTTCCCTCTGTTCAGGGTAGCTTCTATCAATGCACACAGATGGCACAAAAAGACAGGACTGATTGGCAACTGCTTCACATCAGTAAATGCTTGTACTTATCACCAGCAAAATCACAGCCAAAAACACAGTCAGAAAGAAAACCCACAAGACTATAGCCAAATTCAGTGTAATATTATACTCACTTGCCAATGTCATCTTGATCAGCAAACTTCTCATCGTTGAAGCCAAACTGGTCAATAAAATTGGACGTCATTTGTTGCATCTGATAATCAGAAAAGGCCTGGCAACCCCAGGACCAACGACAGTGATATAATGATTCTACTAATACTCTAAAATCTATTTGCCCATTTTGCTTCAAAGAAATAAAAGTCTATCTAAGCTAAACATAAAAGGACAGGAAAAGGATTTGTCATAACCTCTGAATTTTGAAAGGCAGCATCAACTACAGCCCTACTCACATTTACTGATTTGCAAGCCAATCTAACAGCTTTCACTAAAGAAGTTAAATCTGTTAACATTAACCAGCACCTTTCCAAATGCACCCCAAAGAAACAGAGAAACAACACTATATAAAAGAAAAAGCTGTCTTTGCTCAAAATAACATGAAGTAATAAATAGTAAGAACCAGGAAAGTAAACTATATATAGATACTAAAGCACAGTTGCACATTTATTGTGCAGGTATCAGTATCAGGCACGCATACCAGCAGCATCTATTAAATTTTAGAAGAATGAAAACACTGAACACTTTACATCTTAGTGCAGTGTCACTGACACAACTGTGCACATTTTTTAAATAAAGATGAGTGTCAACTGCTAGCAGATGGGTATATACACTAAGGTACATGTGGGTATCATCTATCCCTAACAATAGCTTTTGTCTCTTATTTCCCAGGACTATCATTAAATTACAAATTACTACACATCCTCTAGGGACTTTTAATAATATTATTTCCATGTATAAAGTCAGCCAACACTAAGATATTCCAGGAAATAAAGCTGTCATGTCAACTCTTGCTTTCTTGCCCAGGTAGCTGAGGGGACACAGTATGGTGGTAAAGTTGAACAAAGTGAATATGGAAAGAAAACAAAAGAACGATCAAAAAACCCCAAGTTTAGATTAAGGCATTATGAAAATTGAAGGAAAAAGAAAATATATATAAAAGGAGGAGGTATACAGCAAGACAAACTTGAAAGAAGCAGCACTGGACCATCTGCATTTCTCCAGATTAACTACCTGGAACTGCTGGGATTGCCTAGGCACAGCAGGTCACTAAGGGGATGCATGAAAAGCACAGAGATATTAGAAGATCTTACTTTCTCACTAAAGCTGCTAAAGATAGCACCCAACTTATCAAGTTTTTGTACAGGTGCACCTTATAGGTACAAAAGCATTTAATCAGATAAAAATGCATCAGATTCTTTAAGATTGAGCCACCACCCACAATTCAAACTTAGACAAGCAATTACGTATTATAAAAACTATAGAAAATGCATAAAAATCCAAAGCCAATATTAGATTAGGTAGTTACAACACAGCTGTTAGTGTGATCTGAAAGATTTTGGTTAGTAACCCCGACAAATAATGCATCTAAAGCATCTGATTCCATCTAAGTGACCTATTGGCAAATCTTGCGCCACAAGGCTGCCACTCTTTTACTACCAGAAAAAGAATTCAAAGAGATGCTTATGAGTCTGGTAAGACACAGTTGTGTGCATGCACACATGTCTAGGTTTTAATTTAAACTTTCTAGATTTATATTTGCTTGAGAGAGAAAACAAAATTCCACTGCTTTTTAAAAAGTACTTAATTTACTTTTACAGAAAGAGCAACTTAAGCTGTTAAAAGAATTCAACTCACCTGCTGCAAAGAAGAATCCTGTGAGAAGCCAGTTTCTTTAAAGTCTATTTCATCATCACTGGAAGAATGAATGTGGCAAGTAGTAACCTAGACAAATAAAGTGGGTCATTGGTATAGTAGATAATGTATTTGTTTATTTCAGATAAAATAAATTGTCTTAATGCTTTGTCTTTATATCCTACTGAAAACTGCGGAGTTTGGAGATAAGTTTTCAATTAAGTTTGACTGTTATTTCATCAAGTACCTCCAAGCACATGATTATGTATCTAAAGAGCCAATTAGTGCCATTTTTTATAAGCCTAAAATTCTCTCTCTTTACATGATCACTCTTTTGGTCTTGACCAAGACGTAGTTTCCACCAACAGGAAAAATAACATTCATATGCAAGCCCTACACACTTCTTTGCATCCACAGGCTCAAGAAAAAATGCCTTATGTACATCTCTTAGTCCTGTTCACAACTTGCACAGTTTCAGATGAATTTCCTATTGCTTCTATTGACACCTGTTAACATCATGCTCCAGTTAATATTTATGTTGAAATAGCAAATTCAACAATTAATTATAGTCCAAATAACAGAGGACTAGCACAAGTTAATGAAGCCACATGCAAAGCACACATTCCTGGAGAAGTCAGGTAAAACAGAATTCATGAATTGGTCTGTTGGCATCAGAAACTGCCTCTGCTTATTAAAGTCTCCAAGTGATTGTTCTTAGACTGTACTTTTAACATGGTTACAACAAACCTCTTCTACTTGAGTTAAGTGTTTTTCCAAAAATGTAATCGCTACAACAGCATGCAGAAGAAATGTGGCAGGTGCACAACAGTAAGCAAAGTTACTTAAGCAAGGTCAGTAACACAGGCAGTGGAATGCAGGCAGCAGTCTTCTGTTAAACTTGTACTGGGTTATTTACATCTTGCAGAGAAAGCAACGAACACCAGCTCCTGCACTTTTAGTTTGTACTATAAAGCAGACAGGAGTTTTCAAGGACACGACCTTGAAGAGGTAAAGAAATCCTCCTCCTTGCAGATTGCCTGGGATTAGCTACACTAGGCAATGAGCTATTACAGGCTGATCATCTGCATTATGCCTGTACAAATATGAATGATATGGCTTTAGTTGAAAAGAAAACTAAAGAATTATCAGTTCCATAGCTGAGCAACTAGAGGGACTCCTTCCTAGATTTTGGAAGATTGACAGTACTGCTGATAAAAAGAAACTGTCCAAGTAAAGCAGCAGAAATTTTCATACTTTACCCATCACTACTTACCAGATCCACTGTATTCCTCTTGTTGGTTTCTCCTAAAGAGCTTGTGCAGAATGTTTCCCATCGCTCTCTCACCTCCTCTGGAAGCTCTAGCACAGGAAGCAAAACACCAAACCAATTAAAAACTATCAACAATGAAGCACCGCTTAATTTTCAAATATTTTTTTCTGCTCTACCAAAAATACTAGTAAGAAAATATACATCCTCCTAAATCCATAAATGCAATTCCATCTAGTAAGCAAGTCCAAGTTAAGCAGGTCAGCACCTCTTTGCATTTATTTCAGAGAGCTATAACGCTGTTTGAAATGAAAATACTTAACCATTTATTTAAGAATGACTGCTTTAAATTGGGTATTTCAGAAGTAATCCAGTTATTTTCTTCTTTAACCCAACAGCTGCTTTCTAATTTAAGTTTGCTTAATATCCTCAGCATTTGATAATGAAAGCCCTGAAGATAAACTTAGGACCATGAATGAATACCTTTGATGAGCTGCTGGACTAGTGTGCTGTTTGGCCCCTTATCTGTACTGTGCACAATGCAGTTTGCTATCCTTGTCAGGTGACCCATGTAGCCGTGCCTTCTTCCGCCTTCAGCCCTGCAAGAGACCAAGAGTTCACCTGCTGCACTCAGAGCAACTCTGATACCCTATGCTGTTGTAGAACACTGCCAGAGTCAAGATGGTACACAGGACAATGAATTGGGGTTCTTAAGATGGAGTTGCATCCTAAAACCACAGGTTCACAAAAATACTTAAGAATTTAAGGTATCAACTGGTTTGACTTCATTGAGCCAGTTTAGGAGACTTAACTAACACATAAAGTACAAAGAAGGACATACACGTGTTTGTACTGCTTTTGTGTGTGTGTAGAAAGCAAAATGCACAGCATTAGCAAAATAATGACAGAATTAGCAACTGATTCAGAGTTTTTAAGAAATTCCTGTTGCTGAGAGTATTTTGCAAAACCCCAAAACACCAAATATTCCATCAGAGCTTTCAACATGAACAAAAGGGAAAAGCATTCTTAAGTATGCTTTAATATTTCAGGGCTTCTTAGCATTACAAGTAGCATACCTATTTAAGTTAGGGTCATTGCTTTCCTGAAATTTAAGAACAACATTTACATGCTTACCAAAGCTAAAATTACAAAGCCATTAAAATATTTCACATAGAACTGCTCTGCAGAAACAGGAATTACCAGATGTTAAAGTAGTGCTCTGAACACCTACTGCCAGCTGAAACCATTCTAAATCTGACCAAATAGCAATCATGAGAGGTCCAGCTTGAAATGGTTCTCTAGCATTTGGCTGCAAGCCAAATGAACTTTTGCTGCATCAGTTTAAGGCTTTGTGTTTTAAACAAAAAACAAGAAAGACCCCCTCACCCAGCTAGACAAACCTCCCACGACTGAAATCTTTCTAAAATGACAGCAGCTCATGAAGTACCTTATGTTACACAAACACAGATCACATGATTTTATTTTCCACCATCATCATCTAACACATGAGGTAACTGAAATTATGTTATGTCTATGAAAAAAATCATGAATAAACTACCACAGTGTTTACAGCTTGCTTAGGTAACAAGCACATTCAAAATAAGCAGCACATGATAATAGCAAAGGTTATAGTTTCTAATACAGGACATGACACAGAGCGCTTCTATTTAACAAACTTCTATTTAACAGACTGACCTGACACTGCCTAGCCAGAAAGTCTGGAATACAACTGTACCTTTTGTTAGCAAATGCTTATTAATCCCAGCAAACCAAACAACTTCTATTACGCCTGATTTTTACCAGCAGAAAGCAGTCACCCTTAAGCTTCTAGAGCTGCTTGAAATAACATTAAGTGACAGAACACAAAAGGATTTTAAAAATACCTATTTCCTGAAACAGTTAAGCTAAAAATACTCTTAAATCTTTATCTTTTACAGTTGGAGCCACACCTCTACAAAACTGGATAAAGGAGTGAATTCATTACAAGTCTGTTTCCAGATAAAAGCACTACCTACGGTTTGAAATACTATTTTCTTCATTAGTATTCCCAAGCATGAGACTAAATATTTAATTAGATCATTCATATTGTAAGCACTGGATCAATAACAGTCTAATTCAAGTAAAACTTAAGTTTTAGGTTGGAATTAGAGAGAAAGTGTTTCATATTTCTCTCCTACGAGAATCTAATTGCCAGTAAAGTTGGCAATTCTCTATAACCTCAGGAGAATTGATATAAAATGGAAGACATTCAGGTAAACATGTTTTATACACTTAAATTTAACACATTCTTTTTTCTATTACCCCCCTCTTCACCATCCTTATTTCCAGGTCAGTTACATTAGCCATATATTTATTATCTAATTCACTTAAGATACGAATGTTTTGGGGAGTGGAACGGTCTCAACCTTCCATCAAACCAGCAGCACTACCCCAGCTAGTCAATTCAATATTTCGACAGGTCAGAACTAACATTTACTGCTCAGTACCTCCAGAGCTAAAATTATCCAGCCTTCATGAGAACATCTAACCATCTCAGGTGACAAGTGAGGATTTTTTCTGGTTTCTACAAAACCAGTTTCACACACTGTTAGCTACTTGAAGCTTACATCCTTTCAAACACATAATTTTAGAAGGTATTCTAGTGCTGAGGAATTCGCTTTTACTACTTAGGGGTCCGATGCTCCCCGGTATGTGATACACTTTGATGTGCTCACAAGTAATTCCCAACTGCTTACTGGGGAAAAGTATCTCCTGACCCCTAAAACTTACAGTATGTTTATGTACTCAAACATGGGTAAACTTTAAAGATCGCAGTAATATTTTATACATGGCAAGAATGACAACTCTTGTGCTCTCAAATGGTCACAGGAAAAAGAATTAGAATGCTACCAAAAAGTACAAGAGAAAGCTTTAACTCAAATATTAACATACAAGTGATTTTAGAACTGGCTAGGTCATTTCTGAATTGGTTATACATTCATTTCACAACTCAAGTCTTGTTTAAACAATTGCAGGGAATGAGGAAACTAATTACTCACTGTTTCTTCTCATTCATCTCCCATGCTTCAAGTATTCTTTCTATTAATTGGCACTTAAGGAAGAGCTGTCAAAAAAGCAAAATATGCTTAGTAGCAGTAAAATGGAACACTACTCATGCATTTTACAGTTGATACTAAAGTCTGCAAGACTATTAATTTCACGTTCAGGATATATACTTTCATTAAAAGGCTGAAAAGTCCAGCAGTCAGATCACAGCCAGAAATCTAAAAGGTAAACCTGTATTAATTTTACTCCTCTTTCTATGCGCTGAGTTGTTGTAGTAGCATAAAGCTACTGAAATAGTGATTTTAAGCCTTAAAAATAGGAAGAACTTCAGGGGAAAATGAATACTTGCAGCTCTTCACCATGCTTTCTTTGTAGCAACAAAAAAAAAAATCTACTCTATGGGCAGTTTCAGGTTTAACACCCTGAACTAACATTTTAAGTAAAACCAGAAAGACTTGTTTTTCATTCTATACATTAAGTAGAAAGGGGTGTATTTCATGTAAAATTAATTGAAAATAAGAAAATTCAAGAGACTTGCAAAACACAACTTACATGTTTCAGTAAGAGATTGTCCCCACTGGAATCCTGATCTGTAATCGTGCCATTTTCCGTGTTTTCAAGAGGACTTGCAAGAATCAATGCAATACAGATTTCTACTTGAGTATGCAAAAAGTTATTCCACGTATACTTAAAAAACATGTCCTGAAAAACAAATTCACCGAGGTTTACACAAACCAAGATCTTTTCATTAAACATAACCAACAGTCTCACCCACCTAATCATTTGAACGACTACACTGGAAGAAATCTTTTAAGTTTTACACTAAGTATTATTGTACAATGGAAAATTTGTGACCCACAAAGCCAGTAACTTTTGTGCTTGCCGTTTTCTGAACGCAAGGAATACTATACTGGATCAGAACAAGAATGCAGCTAACTGGATTCATTGCAGGGGTCACAAGTAATGCACTTTCAGACTATGGAAACAGGGAGAAATAATGCTCCCTACTTACATTCCTTCTGTCAGCTGCAGCCCAGAAAGTCCCACTGTCAGAAGTGTTATTTATGACCTTAGAAGTCCTTGACTTTTTTTAGTTCACTTAACTTACTAGTATCTATAATATCCTTTTATAAAGGTGCTCCTCGCTTCAGTGAGATTCCTTATGAAATTGTATCTACCTGTTTCAAACACATCATTCACTACCTCAGATAATCTAGAAGCAATTTAAGATTATTAACAAAGTACAAGACAAATACTGAGGTTAAAATACAATAAATAGCTTCCATTTAGTCAAGTTCCTGCTTCTCCACATTTTTTCTCTTAAACATAAGTAAGATTCTTGTCAAGTCTAGTTATTTTAGGCTACTCACTGCAAAATTCAAATGATTGCTGGTAAAATGTAGGGAGTTCTGGAAATATGTGCAGTGATTGCAACAGTATTGAACAATTTTAGTCTCATTCAAAGTACAGCTAAAGGTCTTCAATCTATCTTCAGTTTTCCTAAACTAATGATATTCACCCATAACTTTTCTGAAGTCAAGTCTGCCCAGTAAAACATGAGCTGTTTCAGCAAACAGCATGAAACACTGATGTTTCCATGGCTACAATTACTTTTTTCCTTATGTAAAATCTGCAACAGAAAAGTGTGTTCAAACCTCACTGAACATAGTTCACAAAATAATCTATTTACAAGACCACGCAAGCATTCATAGTGTGTATGCTCCCTTAGACAACGGATCCAGGAAAAACTTCAGCTACAGTGAAGTCAGCTATTTGTATAAAAGTTAGTACCTGTCTGCAAACCCAATTGTGGAGAAAATCTGAGATGAAAACATTTCAATCACACTGTAACAATCATTCACAGGGAAAAGGGGATTTGGACTAAAATCAGGGAAGAGAAGGTATTTACACTTTAAGCTTGCAACTGCTAACTTGGAAGTTTACATATTGTTACTCAGTAACTAGCTTAAGTTGTACATTATTTCAAGTTATTTTTTAATCAACCAACATTTGGATTTCTTGGGTGAACCAAAACACAAAGAATACATCTGCTATAATGGAAGTATGAGGTCGGAATGTTCACATTAGCATGTGAACATGTTCACATCAGCAAAGAACAATGACTTAGGTAACTGAGATTGTTGTACACCACCTTGCTTTGAAATTTGAAGGAGTACAAGCTACCAAGAATAACTGTTCCTTTGTAGGACACTGTTGAGATACCATTTTGTAGGCCATATATTGAGTGAGAAAAAAGGGCTTTGAGGGAACAACTTAAGGGAAAAAATGAAAATAGCAATGAAGCCTTGAACATGGCTGAAAACTTGAGAATGTCCACTTGAAAATAAGCTTATTAAGAAAACCACTTAATGTATTTATGAAGGTGTAGCAAGTAAGAACCATTCAAGTGGTCAGAAGAAAACACTTCCCTCAGACAGATTAACAGTGAAACCCACTATAAAGTTTTCTTAAACTAAGCAATAGACATCACAATACAAACGTGCTGAAAAGTTAGGCTGGAAAATAAGTTAGACTGGAAAATTATCTGCAGAGTCAGAAAAAGCAGACAAGATCTTCACAGCAATCCATAAAAATAGAGCATAAAGTTCTTACCAGTATGACTCCTATGCTGTTAAGTTCTATAAGCTCCTGATTCACACTGCTTGTATTTGTCTGTAAAAGGCTAGATATTAATCTAATCACATTTAAACGTGTGTTTCCTACAGGTGGATCCAGTACACCCCAGGTTGTCTTCATGACACTTTTCTGAAAGAGAAAATAGTGTAATACATAAATCCATTAAAATATCTTTTAAAAATTCAGCTTATCATCACTACATACAATTACGGAGTAATGCTTAAAAATAGATATATTTAGTCCTTGAGCAACTGTCTTACCCTTCATCCTGCAAAAACCCCCTATTTTTAATTCCAAATACTACAGCTTATTTTAATTCCACAGACAGGAAGCACTAAAACCAGTCACATGAACGCAACAACTTGGTAAAAAATGATTGCTAACTACAGACAGGTTTGAGTAGATTAAGTCTACTCAACCTTGACAGGAATTACGAGATAGTTCCTCAGAAATAATCCAGCTATATTCTACATTACTACAATATACACAGAAAAGCTAGGTGGACAGTCTAAATATATTATAATGCCTCAGCAACCCTAACTCATATACTTAAAACCAATTTCATGTTCATTTCTCTGTTAAAATCTGCAGCACCCAGTTCAGGGTGCAGTGCTCCAACTGAAATTCTGCCAGTGAAAATGTGAGTAGAAAATACAAACGGATCACAGGTAAACTCCCTATTTATAATTTTTTTTTTTAATCTTTGGCAAGAGCATGACAGAGGTAAGTTGCTTAAATCAGTTAAAAAGCCCAAGGAATTTAACATGCCTAGGGTGCAGAGATGTGTCATGGAGCTAATCTACTTGGGTCCTGGGAAAGTCAAGGGAATTCCAAAAGCCTAATGTGGGCCAGTCCAAAGTTCCAAACAACTGCAGCATCTATAGTCTGTGTTTCCTACCCAGACTGGATTTCCAAGCAGAATATACAGCAAATTTCTTTTTGTTGTTTTTAGAAAGAAGTAATTTCTCCAAGGTTACTTTATTAATTAAACCACGTTTGTGCTGGAAAAGCACAAAGCACTGCTGTTCATTATTACTGTTTGCCTGAGCCAAAGCTCACAACAGGCTAGGAAGCAGCCTGGGTGCCTGCCTGAAAGTTGTCAGACTGGGTTTTGTTTATTATAATCTGCCTAAAACAGACACATGGTGAGTTTTGCTGCAATTAATTTGTTAACACAAGATTTCACTTACTTTTGGAGGCTCAAGTAGGAGCTCATGGAAGGATGAAAGTCGTGCTTTTATGGCTTCTAAAACACTTTTGTTGACAGAATATGTGGAATTGCTCATGCCTGGAGGACAGATCTCTATATGACCTTCAAATCTAAAACACACATAAGCAAAATTTGATCATTAGTACCAAAACTAGTTGTAAAACATCTCTGAGGTATGTAACAATTCTGAAAGGATGTGAAAATAATGAAGAGGCAAAAAATGCAAAAACCTAGGATTACACACACAAAAATTAGGCGTGACAATGTTTGAACAAGAGATTTTCCCAAACACTAGCCCTAGTATTTCTAGGTTTATTGTGCTTGAAATCCCCAAAATAGTTTTGAGATTGAAAATTACATTTTAATTTGCTTTATTGAAGCAGATAAAGACCTTCATTTGTCTATCTGAAACAACGTAAGTTGAATGTACCACAGAGATCTGTTCAGCAGTTTCTCCAAATTAAGTTGTAATAGCATTACAAGTAACTTTTAAAAAGTCAATATTCAGTCACTGCACTCTACGCAGTTACTCTATTCCCTGTATCCAGGAACAAACTGATGAAATGTATTTACTCTGATCTGTCTATTGGTACTCACACTAGAAAAAGCTGCAGAAAGACCAGTCATTTGGTCAAAGTGTAGTAATGCCAACCACAATCACTCAGTTTGCATTTTTACTCCTTCAGCTACAACAGGTCACAGAAATGGTTTGGTCACAAGCACAAGGAAGGCATTTGCTACTGCAGGCATAAACCAAGTGAAATAACAACACTTACGTCTGTCGTCTTGTCTCAAGTAAGGTCAATAGGATTTGGATTGCACTGACAATTGCAGATTCATTTTTTTCTTTATGAAAAATATTAGACAGAAGCTGCTCTATGATTTCTTGTCTGAAAAGAAAAGCATTGGTAATAGATGAAACCACTTCAGGATACAGCTGTTAGCAGAAGTAACTACCATTTGCCCACATAAAAAAAGGGAAAATGGAATACAGGAGAATCTTTTCTGGCAGAAACATACACTTAGATTAACTTAAAACAAGTAACAGAACAAAGCTGAAGTTTTCCATATTAAGTCTGCACAGTATCAAGCTGACCTCCACACAAGATACCAATCAATTGGGCAGCACAGGAAATAATTTAATGAGACAACCTCTCTCCCACATTCCCCACTAGAAAATCCTCTGCTTACTTGCCGAGTTATTTTTCATGACACAAACAAAACATGGGTAGTCAGGAAAATTAACCTGAAAAGAGCTAGCCATTTCTGAAGGTTTTCAAGGTCAAAAGTTAACAACTAGTTTCTTATGAAGTGAGAATAAAATCAAAAATTCAAACCAACTTACTTCTCTAAACTTGCAAGCAGTGGATCTGGTTCTGAACTGTTCTGTACTTGTAACATCTGGTCTCTGCTTAGACGAATAATTTCACAGAGTGACTGTGATGCATTTGAATGCCTCTGAAAAAGAAAAACAGCACTTTGCACTACAAGAATAATAACATGCTGGATTCTTAATTCTTCAGTTTAAAAAGGTGAAAGTTTCAACATGAACAAGAGCTCTCCTACCCAAAAAACATTCAGGCAGTAGCTTTATGCCATAACTAACCCTTAAGAAAGCAAAAAAAAACCCTTGAAGCATGAGGCAAGAATCTATTTCCAACATTAAGGTGGCAAAACATGAGAGCTTGAGACAACTTGAGACAACTCCAAGTATGCCTAAGGCTTTGATATGGATCTCAAAAAGGGGGCAGGGAGGTGAAGAAAACCACATAACCTTCCTCAAATAACCACACTTAATACAGAAATCAGCTTACTGAAAAAAGCAAGCAGAGAACAGTAAAACTAAAAGTTGTAACACCATGCTGTACAGCTGAACAGATAGACCCAGGAAAGTGCCAGTGATGCCTAAAGTTTTAGCTTTTATATTTTTCAGATCCTGTATTGCATTAGTGTGTAAGTGAACTTCTATATAGAGGGTTAGCAAGCTCTCTTCACAGTTTGGTCAGACAAAATCCTTCCAGGCCTGAGAACCAAGGTCACCATCACAGCCTCAGGCCTGAAAAGTATGAACTAAAGTGAAGGGGGG
>VZRH01007072.1:1638047-1662553 GCA_013397555.1 Urocynchramus pylzowi | reverse complement strand
CCTGAAGCTGTAATTGGACAATTAACCTCTGATATGCAAACAGACCAAACTTACATCTGTCTGAGAAAACTGTAACTGTGACTGCTGTTCATCTTGGGTGTAGCCTCTGTGAGGCTCCTGCCCTGCCCAAGGTTTATCTGTTAAAGGCCTTTAATAAACACCCACTTGAACTCTGTCTAGCCTTTGTTCTAGGTAGCGAGTCCAAGGCATCATCAGACCAATACTTACATCTTCATCTTGAGATGGGTGTACGATTTCCACAAGCCGCTGGATAATTCTCTCCTCATTCAGCCACTGTAAAAATGTTTGTGGATGTTAAGAATTTTTCCCAAGTGAATGAATTAAATGAACCCATGAAATTGAAAAGTAGCCTTTTGATAATTGCCACAATGTCAATACTTGTAAGTACGGATTAACAGTACTTCACAAAAAAAAAAGTAAAATCAGCATTTCTCAGCCACAGTAAAAAAGAAAATCTTAGGTTAATTTCAACAAACTTTGATGCCAAAGTGTGTTTGGTAAAGTTCAAAACTATTTTAAAATTGCATCTGTCAGGTGTAAGTTTGATATCAAAGACTGGGGAAGAGACCAGCCATTCAGGTTCTAAGTTGTCCCCAGCAGCACTGGGATTTCACTGGAAAAATATTGGCAGCTCAGAAAAAAAGCCAAAACCAAGAACAAACAAACAAAAAACACAAACTAAAACCCCACACATCTAATTTCAGCATATTCAAGAAATAAACTTAGTAAAGCCAGCAGAGGTTAAGCCAGCTTAGAGTTCACACATGTCAGAAAAAAGTTCTGCAATATTTTACTTACATTTAGCACTTCTTGCCGGGGCTGTGGAGGTTCTATGCAAGTCAGCAGCCTGAGCAACAAGTCCATGATAGCAGAGGTCCCTATGTGCTTAATAATGAGGTCTACAAAATCATGCTTCTTCTTTAAAAAATCTACAATCTGGAAATGAAAAAGTAAGCTTATATTTGCTTCATATATTTTACATGATAAATTACATCTATCACTTTTCATTTCACTCTTCTATCAAACCGACAAAACAGATGAGAACTTCTTAAACACTTCTGCCACTTAAAGCCTGCAGTACAAGACAAGATAAAATAAAACCCAGGCACAGGGCAGATCCATACTACAGGCAGTGGGTCCTGGGTCTCCTCTCAGACCCAACTTGCTGACCATAACCTACTTATAATCCAGAGCAGGGTCAGGTTTTCTTGTCAGTATGAATCAGTCTCATCTCTGCTTAGTGGGCAAAGCTCTACACAGCAAAACTCTTAATACAAACAGTATCTCAGGCTTGAGAGTCAAGTCAATGCAGCTGTTTACAGTATTGGACCACATGCACTGAGTAAAAGAGCATTTCTGAGCAAGGACTCCAAATGTTTCTCTCCTTCTTCTAAAAAATTCTTCACAACAAGTCAGGATCACTTGTGATCAATATCACTGATTCAAGTCATTTACATTTGCTTTTAACAGCAATAAATGCAAATATGATCATATAAAACACAGAGCTAAGCCAAAAGGTAGGCACTCACACACTCATTGCATAAATAGCTCAGGCAAATCTGAATCAAATACATCCTACTCATCCAAGTGTATTTTTAATCGTGGGCATAATGAAAAGGTGTCTTCAGCTAGGGTGGAACCTGAATGCTCTCTTTTGACTCTGCTGCTATCCCTCAATTGTGTATCTTGAAGGAGAATTGCTGAGTACCACAGCTTTATCAGAGCACTTGTAAAATTGGTGAGTTTGCAAATAGTTACCTGTTCTGGTTTTCTGCTGATAAGAATACTTAACACCTTGCTGAAGAAACTGGCCAGTAGAGGGTTTAGAGGAGATTCATTTAAGAGGAAGCTGTACAGTTTCAGGAGTAAGGATTCTTCTTCTCCCAACCTATCATTGATCTGTGAGACATCAGATGTAAGCAGCTCACATGATATGTTTGGGTATCTGGGGAAAAAAAAAAAGTTATCCATCACTCATACTTCAGAGTTCTCATACTTCCAGCTCTGAATTCAGAACCTGGTAATGCATCTGACTAAATTTTCAAGCAGGGTTGGTCTACACTAAAGTAGCAAACTAACACTAAGTAATAAAACTACACATTTAGCCTGTAAGCTCTGTTTTCATTTAAGAAGGGCACTACTTCAATCTTCAGTATTAATAGAACACCAGTAGGGAAGTTGAAAAAGGAAAAAGCAAAGGTTTCATTTCAAGATCTATTGTTAAATCTATCTCTTCAAGTACTGACTTCTTATTTGCTTCAATTTCCAACTCTACTAGAAACATTTACAGGAGGCTTGGTTTTTCAGAAATGCTGAAGTTCTGCAACTAAGAGTGTAACTTATTTCACTTTATTTTAACATACCATTTTAAGAAAAAAAAGCACCTTTCTGTACAGACAACACTAAAACAGGCCAAAAGCAGAAGAAGTGCATTTCTACAAACTGCTAGATGGATTTTGAGCTTGAACCTTCTCAGCAAGCCAGAAGTCATGGCCATACTCTGGAAAGGAAAACACCAGCATTGGGACCCTAAGGACATTGTTCCAAGGAGTATCACGAATATTCTAAAAGGCATCTTCAAAATATCTTACAAATCAAACAAAGCTAACCACTCAGTTATACTACCCAAAAAGGGTTTTTCATTCAACTATTTTCTTAAACACAACTACGGGAATCTTAATATGACTCCTGGTTGGACCTTTTTTTAGCAACTCCTTTGGACATGAACTGGTTTTGGAAGCATTTGTGGGAAAGAAGCTTCCATTTGAAAACTATGCATATATTAGAATGGTTTACTTAGAAATTCCGTGAAGCCTCTTGAAAACATATTTAATCTAAAACACACCAATACTGTACTATATATATATACCATATACTATATGGTATATACATATATATACTATACACCAGCACACAGGGATTCCCACTATCAAATTAACAAGATTTATTTAGTCCTCTTTCCACCTTCCAAATCTCCCCCAACCCCAAAAGTTTTCCTACTTATATCGAATTTTTTCATCCATGTCTTGAGGTGGCTCTTCAATAATAAATGAAACTAAGTCTTCCAAACATTCTGACTTCAGCAGAAACTCTATAAGTTTGCGATTCTGAGCCTTGCACTCCTGTAGAACATCCTCTTCATCCATCAATTCCTTCAGTGTTACATCTTCTCTCTCTAGAAGGGTATCTATGTGTGATGACGAATGGAGATCAAATTTCCAAAACATGCTGGTCTGTGTAAGAAGAATAGCAATAGATTAGCAGTAGCCATTACTCTAACATCCAAAGGTAAGACTAAGGTAGGGTTTCACTTAGATGAAAGGAACATGCTAATTTGCATTAAAGAAAAAGGTATGAAATTTGCTTTTCCCATTCCTTGTTTTTAATCTATGCATTGAGTCAGAGATTCAGAACTATTTGCTCAGCAATTAATCAAGCTTGGTGCAGATGAAATGGACAGAAAGTAACTGCACTGAAATACCACCCCCACCATTGAAGAAAACATCTATAAAGGTAGAGGAATTAAAAGAATTTTAGCTTGCAGGGAGCACACTTCAGAGTGCAGGAGCTAATTTCAACACTACACTAATTGTCCCTGCCTCCACAAACTTGACAGAGGAGGAATAGCAAAGGCCAAGGTGTATTACACAAACATGTCAAGGGCAGTGGCCCCAGCCACTGAAACACTAAGAGGATGTAACAGATCTGTAAGAATAAACAACTTCACCTTTTCCTATAAAATGCTTTGGCATATTAATTCTATTTCTCTAAGAGACCTTTTGAACAGTTGCTACTGAGACAACTGTGCTATCAGAAAAGATTTCAGTCTACAATATATAAAATAAATTCTTGCTTTCACCTCTCATTAAGCTCCATACAAACTCTTTATTTCCCTCCAGCTCTGAAAATGGGGGGTTTACATGACCTTTAACCTCTGACACAGTATTAACTGGGCTTATATGAATGCAGATTTTAAGTGGACTGAAAAGAGATACCAGAACACAGTAAGCAAAACCTTTCTTTCCTTACAATTGAAAGCAGCAGTTTTGAGCAGCACACTTAAACAAAGAAACACTCCTTTTGCTCCTTTAGTAAATATTCTCCAAATGTGAAAGATTAAATCATTAGTTACTGCTGTGCATTAGCAATATCAGCTGTGAGGACATGTGAATAGTACTATTTTAGCAAGGATACTTCTGTAAACTGTAGGCTGTATACAGGAGCAAGCTTAAAGGCAATAATCCAACTATGCTGTTGTCATACACTCAAAACACCCCATAAATATAGAATAGAAATACCCAATTCATTTGTAAAAAAGAGGCAGCATTTAAGCACTTACTTCCAAGTTAGAACTGATTCAGAATGCACACTACAGCTACTTAGAACAGCATTGTGTCAAATTCAGTAATTGAGCAGTTTGGAAACAGAAACAACCTCAAGATGTAGCAAAACCTTTGCGTGCACAATCTTCCCACTAGCAAGACTTTCAGTATTCAGCCTAAATATTATAAAGCTTGGTATATTCACTTTCAAGACATTTTAATTGCTCTGGGGGTTTTAATTGTTGCTTTAACCACTACATACTGATCATCTTACTCTGCTTCACCTTTTTCCAGATGCTGTATCATTCATAACTGGCTCCAGATTACATAGCTTTCTGTTTATAAAGATACGGGGTTCAAACAAAACCAATCCGGCAATGTACAGATTTATCTGACTGCAGTACTGGTACTAATCTAACATCCCATGCAAGTATTATGTGATTAGGAAACAGAAAAAACCTATTTTGTACTAGAAGTATTAGTAAATTTTCAAGCAGGGTTTAATACACCTGATCTTCCAAATTAGCTTAAATTAACTTACACATTTATGCAAAACACTAGCTTGTGGGTAATGCAAGCTACACGCAAACTTACTGTAAGGAAGTCCAAACAGTGCATTATTAAAGCCAGAGGATATTTTTTGATTGGGATATTTAAACCTCTAGAAAGTAGATCAAATCCCTCCCCTTGCCCCAATTAGTGAAAGTACCATGCTCATAAAGTAACCATTATCAATGCTAATTCGAGATGTAAATATCTCTGTA
Source organism: Urocynchramus pylzowi (assembly GCA_013397555.1). NCBI lineage: Eukaryota > Metazoa > Chordata > Aves > Passeriformes > Fringillidae > Urocynchramus > Urocynchramus pylzowi. The sequence continues at coordinate 1,657,446 of VZRH01007072.1, read as the reverse complement.
GTGATTAACGCTCATTTCAGTAGCTTCAATGTATTTCTCAGTCAGTTATTTAAAGAGAAATTCAACAATGGAAAAGAGCAATAACAAAAAAAGAGGCATACTACTGCAAACATGTTACTGTGTTATTTCACAAACTGTCTCCCAGGCAAGCTCCTTTAGGGGCTGCTCCCTCAATATGTCAGGTGCCGGCCACAGATTATTCCATCACTTCTCAACAGGAGCCCAGGTCCTTTGAAATAAGGAAAAATAAACAACATAAACTGTGCCAAAGGGAAACTCAAGGAACCCTGAAGAGAAGAGAATTTTCTCAGGCATTATTACTGACAGTAATCTAGAATCAGCCTAGCATAGTTTTGATTGGAAGTTTTAAAATCAAAACATGTTATTGCTATTTTTCTCAAAGACTACTGTTCTACCCTCCCTCCCAAAATCCACTAATTCTGAAATTCTGAATCATCACCATGCTTTTTCAAATTTCAGTCCCATTAACAGAGTCGGCATTGGGCCTTCTGTCCAAAACTCACAAGTGTGCTCCTTCCAAAAATTCACTACCTGCAAATTTGCAAAAAGCTCAATGGTTTGTATTACTCCCAAAGTTACCTCACTTTCAGCCAGAGAACAAAAAGACATTTGGACTTAATGCAAGATACAAAAGACTTCCAAACATGAGACATGCTCAAGATTAGAAACTACAAGAAGCAAAATAATCCAGGATGATGTTAAAAACTCACATGTGGAAAGACAAAATGTGTTAAAGTTGGTAGAGATGCTGCATGTATTTGACTGTCTTTTGTAACATATTAGTTTTCTATAATCTCTGAAAGTTCCCAGTAAGCAAGACTGATATCCAGTCATTAAACAGTACTTACAAGTTTGTATGAATTTGATCAGCAAGTTCAACTTATGATAATTCAAGATTCTGAGTAACATCTAATATCCATAAAAATACTGCTTTGTTTTCTTAATTAATATTGTTAACAGATTCTTCTCTGAATGAATGCTGAATAGCATTCCATGTAATAAACACTTGACTTAAATCTGAAAAGAAAAAAGAAGTTTAACAAAGCAAAGAAAGCCTGCTTTCAATTGCTGGCATACAAGTAACTGAAATTCTCACTTTTTTTATGTGCTAAATGGAAGAAATAATGCTTAGAAATAATCCTTTCAGACCAAGAAGGAAAATTAAATCTTCTGTCTGTTATAAGGAAAGAAAATCACACAAGTATTTTTAATACTAACTAATCAGTGGTTCTTTCTGGAGGTTAAGTGCTTAAGTGGCATTTCTATCAAAAAAAGTTGGTAACAGTAATTATCACAAAGTCTCTCTGTAGCTTCAACTGATGGTAGCTGTCACACACCTTTCCTGAACAGACACATTTCTGTTTTCAAGCTAGCAGACTAAGATGTGGATTCCAGTCAGAGAAGCATATGCTTTAATTCTGGACATTGTCTCCTATACTGAACCTTTTACAAAACAGACTAACAAGTCTTGAAGGCATCCAGAAGTCTTTTCAGTAAATAACAAAACTAAAGTAAGCTGTTCCTTTGAGCTGAACTTTTAAGCATCATACTTAGGTTAAACAAACATGAGAAGGGTGTTTTATACTGAGTTCTTTCTGACTCAGTACCTCAGATTTCCATATAAAAGTCAGTATTGGCAGCTCCAAGCAGACATGGGCATCTAGACCAGTGTAGAAGGAAAACCAGAAGAATTTCAGTAGCCAGCAGAAGGCTATTTACCTGATAACTTCATAGATGCCAAAGGCATACACACAGAGCTTCACTCAGCAACTTCACAGATTTTACTGCAATGCTCAGTTTCATTTTTCAAGCAAGAGAAGCTTTCAGTTTATCAATGTCAAGCTGAAGATTCTGTAGTATGTGAAATTCTGAGAAATGCTACACATAGAATTGTAACAATTACTGCATTATAAAAAAACCTCAGAACCTGTCACTGCTCTTTGTGCACTACTGTATTTTCTTACTATAGAGTTCAAGTACACAGATGGAAAAGAAAATCAGTTACTTTTGCACTAACAAACATTTCCACAATTGAAACACATCTTAGTGATGCAGCCTTCTTCAGCAAAACAGGATTTATAATTTCTGTGCAGCAACTAGCAAAAGCCAACCTAATTGTTGGATGCAAGGGGAACAACCCCCAAAGGAGTCCTTGATTTTAGGATGGTCTTGCACTTCTTAATGATAAAAGCATTTCCAATGCAAAGAACCCCTTACATCCTAAAAACCAAGTAGGTAGGTAAGCTTAAGGAACGATAAAGCAAGGATGAAGATAATTTCTTAAGCTTTCATCATGAAAAATTTTGGTAGATTATCTTTTAAGACCTTTAAACACATTATGAGATTTATTTCAAATGCCAAGCATGCCCTTCTGCCAGCTTCATACAACCTCACCTAGTTACTACCTAGGTAGGTTTAGTGAGATTCCAGTTTACAGCTGGGGGGCCCCTTTCTTCAGTCAATGGACAGTAATAAGACACTGTCCTAGTATTTATAAAGTGCTTATTTTGACACTGAAAGTGGACCATTTATTCAAAACAAAACTAAGCATAAATGCACCTCTGAAAAAAAATTAGAGCTGAAGAGAATCACCAGTGAATGAAAATGACAGAAGGCACTCTAGCTGCTACTTTTTAAACTACCTGTTGTACTCAGCAGAGCATCACCCATTGTAAACTTGCTGTCTACAACTGCCTGTCCTAAACTATTTGGAATAAATTTCTTTTCAATCAGAGCAGTGAGGTTCACTGAGTACTATTAGCTAGAAAGGTATAAATTGGTGTTCAAAATCCCTAGTTTTAATTTCAGTACTTTACAATTACACCCAGCAATCACAAAAAAAAAAAAAGCAGTAATAAGCTTTCATGGTACAGTTGCTACATTTCTTAAACAAAATGTAAGATCAATTTGACATAGAATACAAGTCTCAAGTGAATACAAAATAACACAGCTGTTTCTTCAGTGTCAGAACAGCCTATTCACGTCACAAAGCTGAGACCTAGCGGAAAAGAAATACTTCATTACTTATAATAAACTAGTGAAGTTTCAAAGAAACTCTGGAGAAAGGAACAAATAAATGGCTTGAACATAACAGGAATTAAATGGAACAGAAATTAGAAACACCTCTACCTCAACAGTTGAGCACATACTTCTAATACCAGGCACACTCCTTCCCAGTCCATGGGTGTAACAAACTAGAAGAGATACTAAAAAAGTAAACAAAACCAATCAACAACTCCTTCATGGAAGGCTGGGGAATCTTGCGCAGGCTGGCTGCACTTCTTTCATCACAGCAGGATTTCTGGATGCTTCACCCTCTTCTCAGCCACTGCTGGGCAGAGAGGATGCAGAGTGGGAGGTTACCAAGGATCCCTGACCCTCCTGCAAAACTGCTGCCACTGTCTCATGCAGGGGAGCCCAGACACAGGATGAAGAGCAGGCTGAAGCTCAGGCACATGAGGGGAGGCTGAGGGCAGTCCCTGTGCCCAAGGAGCAGCAGGAACAGGGGAGCGATTCCTGAAACGGGGACCTCAGTCTACCTAAGCCTCCTTCTCCCTCCCACATGAGTGCATCTCTCAGGCCACAGCCTCCCCAGCTCGCAGGACAGCCACAGCTGGCCACATACACTGCTGCCACAGTGGCCTCCTGATGTCATGACAGGATTTCTTCCAGACACTATACTCATCCACAGCACATATGCTCCTCTGCTAACTACTACTATACTTTCCGAGGGTAACTACATTCTCTTGAGAGAAATACAGGAGATGCCATGTGGCAGTCTTTCCCTGACTGTGACAAAAACGTGCCAGAAAACTGGATGAAGACAGTGATCTCCTAACATGCTCTTGAACAAGGTGCCACCTCCTACTGAGGCAAGTTATTGAGCAGGGACATCCACTCCCCTATCAGACATGAGGAGGAGCCTGCTATTGTGACAGAACAGTTAAGAAGTGAAGAGAAATCACTTTTACCCTTATTTATCAATCCCAGCTGCACTCCTATCTAGATGAGAACAACAAGAACACATCTGTGGATGAGCCAGCAGTGTACCCTTGTGGCCAGGAGGGACAATGATATCCTAGGGTGCATCAGGAAGAGTGTGGCCAGCAGATGGAGGGAGGTGATCCTGCCCTTCTATTCAGCCCTAGGGAGGCCACATCTGGAGTGGAGTGCTATGGCCAATCTAGTCTCCACAGTTCAAGCAAGAAAAGGAGCTACTGGAGAGGGGTCCAGCAGAGGCCACAATGATGGACTTGAGGTCTGGAGCATCACTTATGAGGAGAGACTGTGGGAGCTGGGCCTCTTTAGTCCAGAGAAGAAAAGACTGAGAGGGCATCTCATTCCTGCATACAAATATCTAAGCTATGTGCCAAGATGATGGTGCTGGACTCTTTTCCATGGTGCCCAGCAACAGGATTAAGGACCAATGGCCATAAACTAAATGACAAGAAATTCCACTTCAACATGAGGAAGAACTTCTTTACACTGAGGGTGGCAGAGCAGTGGATCAGGCTGCTCAGGGAGGTCTGGAGACAATAAAACCCCACCTGAGTATGCTGCTGTGTCACCTGCTGTAGGTGACCCTGCCTTGGCAGGAGGGTGAACTAGATGATCTCCAGAGGTTCCTTCCAACCCTAATTATTCTGTCATCCTATGATTTTTTATATATATTATATATATACACACACACACACATCATGTGCATATACAACCATCCTTATGACTGAATGCCCCAATAATCTAGAGCTTTGACATGAAGTATACAAATTAATCCAAACTAGTTCAAGTTTACTCCAAGACACCAATCCCCCAAAATTCAAGAGGTCATAACTGTTCAACAGCAGTACAAAAATCAGGTGAAATCTACAGTCTGCAGTGAACTTAAGAGCAATTTTATACCAAGCAACAACTACAACAACTATAGCCTCATCAATTCCTAACTATCTCAAACCGCAGGTTACCAAGTGTTAATAAATAAAGATCTTAATTACCTGCAATAACTACAAATTAAGACACTAACCTCTCCTGCCCAAGTAGAGAAGACTAATCACTTTCTAGTCATTTCACATCAACTGCCAATTACAAATTTAAAATATCCACTGGTCACAGAATTCAGTTAGATTTTTCCTATTCTGAATTCTTCCAATTAGCTTCAAAATGAAAATGAAGATATTATTGCACTAAGAAATGCACATGATTCCATAATAATATGAAGTGCAAGCTCAACAACGCGTAGCTACCCAGAAGACACCTTTGCACTGAAACATGAAGTTTAGTACCAAAAAAATCAGTTACAGAAGACAGTATTACTTCAATATAATAATCTATAAGCATCAATTTTATCTACTGTATGTCAGTTCATGAACACATTTGCTTTGAAACTCTTTCAAAAAGGTTGGGCAGACGACACACTTCCTGGCACAAAAGGAAAACACAGTAAAACAAACAGAATATCCACAGCTGTTTGTCTGGAACACCCCTGATTGATTTCTCCCCCAAAGCAGGGCGGAAAAAGATAGTGCAAGAGCAGGGTAGGTTAAAAGACAAAGTTAGAATCAGCCACCTAGAAAATAGTGAGAAAAAAGCTGCAAGAAAAGGGAAGGCATGGCCACAAAGCCAGAACTAAAGAAGGAACTGCAGCTCAGAAAGTGATAAATGTGAACCTATAAAATCAGGTGACTTTAGTGGATATCAGGGAGATGAAAAGCTTAAATTTTAAGTGGTTTCTGAATGCTTTAGGATAAGGTTTTATAGATGCAGAAGCTAAATCTACTGCTTTATGTGAAGTTATAGTTTCTTACCTGTTAAAACACAAAAGTTTTTAAAAGTTAAAAAATCAGAACGTTTTGTATTCTCTCAGGCTTCTTGCCCATTACAGGGTATCCTGGCAACAGCAAAAAAATCTTTCAATCTACAGTACTAGCAGATTAGCAGGACTGAATTAGCATTGAATTAGATGAAGCAGATTTCTTCCTACAACGACAAAAAAAAATTGTATAATTTAATATTGTTAATAGGTTCTATTCAATAGCTTGACAACTGCATAAACTCTAAGGACTGTTTTGAAACAAATATAACACGTGAACAGAGGAAAGAAACAACTTGCTAGGAAGAAAAGTGTCAGTTCACCAGAACATACACTGAAAATAAAATGAAAAGCAGAATGTTCATATTCATCTGAAATACCTATTTACTTTTAAACCAATTTTAACATTTCCCTCCATTTTTGGGAGTCAAAGGAAGAAACTTCTTTGTCTCACTGAAATTGAACTGCCTTTATAATCTGCAATTCATTGAAATCTAACACAAATCCAGACTTAAAAAAAAAAAAAAAAAAAAAAAAAAAAAAAAACCAAACTATTAGCAATTTCCAATAAAATAACATCTTCAGATCTGGAAGACCTGAAATACCCATTACTAGAGCTTTTCTGCAGTAATTTTTTTCCTATCTTCATAACTATTCCCTTATCCTAATGTCATTTATCCACAAACTTGCACAGAAATAAACTAAGAAGCATTAAGAATGCCTGTAATGCTGGCACAAGTCTATAAAGAATTCAGCCAGTTTCAAACTGAAAACAGGCCAACTTCAAAAAAACCAACACAGACCACATCCAGGCTTCCAAAGTAACAAGGTGAATTAAGACAACATTCAGTCATCATTATGAAAATCTCTGCTTTTGACAGTTTAATATGACTTTTCTTTACACTGGAAGAATTAAAGAGCTCTATTAGGTATCCTTAACTGGCTTCAGAATGACACTTACCTGTCTGTGCTCTAGTCAACACCACACAGGCAAGAAAAAGCACCCTAGGAACTGTTTTTTCTTTCCAATTAACTGTTTGTAGTAGTTGCAGGAAGAATTTCTGAAACAAAAATTCACCTTCACTTTTCCAGCACTTTGAGGGGCTTTTTGATTTTGCTTTTTAACATAGGTTTCAAGCAACAGAATACTTTGGTTTCTTTTGGGAACATGGGTAATACTGTTTATAGAAAATAAAGTACTAGCAAATAAGAAGGGTAGCAAAATTAGTGGCATGTTCATTAACTCAGGTCAGTGACTACCCAGTATTTGGCATCTTCAGCTAAAAAACCCAAACTATTCACCTCAATAGCATTTCAAGTATTCTGCCAAAGAGAAGAATGACTTAATTTTACACCTTCCATGTTAAAGATAAGGAGCTGTGTCAAAAACCTTCAAAGCTGGTATTTGATCTCTGCAGGTGATTTAACAGATGCTCTGCGTCAACCTAAAGATCATAGATTCAAAGAATACCTTGGGTTGAAAAGGACCTTAAAATTATTTCTCGAGTTATCCTAGCAACCAACATACACATGAACTGAAGCTCAGTGTAATACACTGACCATAGTTCTCTTACAGATCTTTTAAATGTGTTTTTTCACCTGCAGACCTTCAAGTCTCCATGCCTGACAGACTTGCCAACACCCTGTGAGTCAAGTGATGAACTACAGCAGAAAAAGTAAACAAATTTTCTGGACTCAGTTCACTTCACTATAGTTTTCTAGGTTATTGTTTCTAGGTTATTGTTTTCTAGGTTATTGTTTTATTTTAAAAGTGTACCTATGATCCAAAGCAGAGCTCCAAAAAGGGAGAGAACATCACTTCTCCAGTATGTCACGTGGAAACAGAAGCCTGCTTAGCTTAATGCACTTTCAGAAGAGTTTACACATTCTTAGGATCCACAGATTTCAATTGCTAGTGGAACTATCCAAATTAAAACCACTATTATTACTCCCCTTACAGGGATGTCTTTGTTATTTCTCTACTCTGCTTTCTGTTTGAAGACTTCAGTGTCTAAATACCAGAACAGTCGGCTTCTGAATTCAATACAGTAGGATTACACAGTAAATTAGAGACACCAGCGTAATCCAAATTAGCAAGATACTTGGAGTGCATGTATTATAGCATACCCTGTGAAGAGTGTGCCACCAGAACCCTGCTCTGGTCAATGGGGACTTTTTCAGTCCACCTCAGAATCTGCAAGAGTACAGAGGTAGGTCTAAAGACTGACTTACACTTACTGGTACATATGTTTATTAACTCAGACTAAAACATGAAACAATGTAAAAAGAGAATCACCTGACTGGATGAGGTTCAAGTCTATTTAAATCTGACTTTCCTACATCCAGGGATGGCTTACTTTCAGCAACAGTTCAGCCAAGTTAATACAGTTCTGTCATGAAGAAGTATCCAATGATGGAAGGTTAAAACCTTAGACCTCAAGGTAACATGCAAAGGCAGGATGAAGTACTGACAGATGGATTACATTCAAACACAGAACTATGAAGACTCATCACAACCAGGACCACACCCATGTTCATGTTTTATGTGATATACCCAGAAAATAAAGCAAGGTACAACTATCCTCCAGGATCCATCTTCACATGAAATGCAATAGCATGGCAAGGTCTCTTTAAAGTATTACCTAACAAACTTTATTCACACATTTTTAGATAAGAGAAGTTAACCACTATGTGACCAGTTGCCATAAAGAGGACTAAACTAGTTTTATTAATGCTGCATGAACTGGGCCATGCCTGCTTCTAAAACCATTCCCATGCATCTCTATTGGCTCTAACACTGAAACGAAACACGTGTCTCTACTAATAGAAACCAACGTTAACATTTGTGCATCCTGGTAAAAAAGTGCAAGAACTGCAAGCTCCTGAATAGTGCTGCTCTTACAGTAATTCTCTGCATGCATTAACTTATATAACTTCATATATCTGAAATAAAATTGTTACATAAGCTTGACAAAATCACTACTAGAACACCAGCACTTCTTCTTGAACTTAAGGGCCTGGACTACAATTAATAAAGGGAAGCACAGGACACGAGATGGTTTATCACCTCTCTAGGCCACAAAACGTCCAAGAACTTTTATGCAACACATGTGAAAAACAGCTGAAGCACAAAACAGTAGAATCTTTTCTCTTCTTCCCCTGGCTTACTGGCCCAGAAAGATCCCCCAGTGAAATTACAGGCTAGCAACACAAAACCATTTAATGTAACATTTCAGCAGAGCACTGTGAAATCATAATTTAAGACTCAGCATTGTTCCCTACCACACCTCTCCAAATGTCAGGTGAGAGAAATCAAAGTAACGTGCACTCCTCCTTAGAACACTCACGTGTTACCACACGATCAGGAACATCTCTTCCCAAAAACTTTTAAGTAACCCCTTGGACAGATGGTTCTCAAAGAAACTTGACCCGAAAGTGTTGTCCACAACCATCAATTTGGTAGTGGTGAGAGCTGAAGGGCCAAGACATTGGTGCATCTGAACTAGTCTGGAATTCTCATTTGTGAACTAATTAAGTTTCTAGAAAAATCTTCATGACAACCAAGGCAATTTTTAAACACTACGAAGCATCTCACTTAGGTCAGGACTTTTAACTTTGAATGCTTTGGCTATCAGATCCCAACACCTTGCTTAGAGGATGCATTTGTATGCTGAAATGTCACCATCCACACTCAGAACAAGGATAAGGACTGAAATTCCTCACGGTCTCTCACAGGAGTGCTTTAGGATGCTAAAATAGCTAATGCAAAGCAGCTTTGTTCTACCCCTTGCTGTGCAGTCACCCTCTGTTGGCTCCCCAACAGTGAAGAAACTTATGCCAAGACATTTCCAAATGAAAAAACCTACTCCAAAAGTGGCAAATGCAGGAGGAAGAAGGGAAAAGAGTTTTTCTGCCATGTCCATGGGATGGAACAACTCAAAGGGTCTATCAATCACCAAGGCCACTGCAGCCAAGGAAGAGGGAACACACCATTAGGGACAGTGCAATCAGGATCTGACTCTTCCATCTTTGCCCCAAATCGTATCACCTCAAGTCTGCTCAAGATGACAGAGTAAAAGCTCTCCTGAATCTGATAAACAAGATGGGTGATGTTGAATTTGGACAATTCAGCATCAGTTCTACTGTTGTCTCAACCAGCTGATAACTTGCAAGTGTAAATGAGTCCTGAATTCCTGTACTGCTACTCTGGAAATGCAAAAAAACCCAGTAACACTGACTCACTGCTTTACCAGTAAACTTAACTTTTTTGTTTGAACATTTTAGAAACAACTACTGTAACTTGAAGGCACAGCCTTCAGTTGAAAGGCATGAATTTTATCAGAGGTTTCTTTTACAAGCATGCGTCTTATTCTGTTCACTGTATTAGTTCAAAGACAGCATGAGTTTGGAATTTTTTTCTCAAGTTCATCCTCCTATTCCCCTTGTGAATTAGGCCTTGAAAGTTGGACATAAATCAGATTTTGAGGCACATGAAAAATACATGGAGGTAAAAGAAAGCTACTTCAGCAACTTCTAACCAGGACACCAGTGTTCTTTCTGTACAGACAGTGCATTCATGTCTATTATTTGCTTTATTTTTTTATGCAAAATCTCAGTCTTGTTAAAAAGAATACTTAAAGACCATTTGCAGATCAGAAATGGAAATCAGCAGTTTCTAGGAGCACATCAATGTTTTGTCTCCTGAAGCTCCAGTCAGCTACAGCTGCTGCCAGAACTGGAGTGGACTCTACATGAAGACAGCAACTTCAAAATTAAATCCAAAACAGTTTATAACTTCTGGCTTAACTCTTCACTTTCATTCAAGGTTTCTGAGACCTGTTGTTCAGGTAACCTGAATTTTCATTTTAAGTTACATGAACTGCACTAGTTAAAGGCTGTGGGAAAGAGTATCTCCCTGGTTTTCCTCATACTAAGCTTTACAAAGCCATTAAAGTAAATTTTGACAGCTGCAAATTCCAAGTTCGCAAGTTCTTTTAATTAGGATATCAAGAAATGCTACCATATCCTGAAAAAGCTGACAGAACTATTCAACCTACCCTAAATACACACAGAAGATAAATATTCCCTTAATGACACTATCATAAGCATGTTTTGCTTTTCAGAATGGAAGTTAGAATCCCTAACACTCTTCAAAGAGTGTTCAAATCCAACATCATGAAGAGAAAAGTTGAAGAGATTTCTTCTTTTAATCTTTAATTTAAGCAAGTTAAAACATCTTTTATTCTGTTTTGCTCATGGGTAAATACTACTCAATTGACTCAATTTCCCAAAGAGCTTAAGCCCCATCTATACTTTTTCCTGCAATAGCAGTGTTTTCAAGTTTAACAATACAATCCCTAGGACAAAAGTAGAAAAGCTCTTCCAATGTCAAGCAAGAGAAATAAAACACAGAAGCAGCACCTAAATACAAAGGGAGTGATGCTACTTTAGCATATTCACTTCTCTAGATTTTGGTATCTGTATTTAGCAAAATTTAGTGCCACCTGGAATGTTCCCCAGCCTGGGGCCAATCTTACAGCTTTATTTGACCCTTTAACCCAACAAGAACGCTACTTTCCTTCACAGAACATACCCTATTTATCCAGGGAAAAATCAGTCAACATAACTGTTTCTCCACCTCTGCAGATATCCTGAGGATGAAGGTAAGTACTAAGAAAAGAAAAATATTCTAATACATATGAAATGTCATTTAAATACTCGATGCTGAACAGTCATATTAACTTACGACTCAAAGACTAAGAGAGCTGAAAAGTGACTCAATATCCTTCTTCTGTAATACAGAGTGTTACACAGACAACTGTCCAGTAACTGTTGTTACTTAAACAACAAACATTAAAAAAGCATGACCAGCTTGACTTTTCTGAAACTCATCTTAGAAAACTAAGAAAATAATGCTTTTAAATGGGAAGATTTCACCAATTCTCAACTACATAAGTTTAATGAATTACCGTCATTTTTATTTAGGTGCATGCAAAAATATGTTTCAGAAAAGAAATCAGAAACCCAGCAAAATCATAAAACTTCAGTGCAAAAAGTCTTCCCAGTGAAGCCTGAAGTGGCTATTAAGCAAATGCTATCTTTCTTTCCCAATCCCCACTCCCACAGGCAATTTGTATTTTGGAGACTCCAGTAACTGAGTTTTGCCATGCTGTCCTTTTACAAACCACACACACAGAGCAATTGCACATTATTTTAGGCACAGGTGCCTCTGGTGCCTCAATTGAACAGAAGGAATGCCTTCACCATGGAACTCTTCTATTTTATTGGACAATAGTACAAAGATCAAGACTGCCTAACAGAGTAAAACATCTTCTTCCAAGTGCAACACTTACTCTAGCTTAATGAAAAAAAAAGCTGAAGTTCCGTTAAAAAAATGCCAAACCTACTATTTTCTCTGTGATCCTCAAAATACTCTTTTTAAAATTCTACTTCAATGCTTCTTGAATTAACACTCAAACAAATCAGAGGAGCAGATTTGAGTGCCTTTCAGAATTCTAGTGCAGTTGCAAGTGGCAACTATGGGGCAAGTCTGTCTCAAAGATTTAGCAGCAGTTCTTAACAATACTGCTTCCAAAGGGTAATTAGTCTAAATTTTTACACTGAAGTGATCATCAGCTGTGCAATATCATAAGGACACCAGTATGTACTTGCAAACAGAGTGTAAAAAACCCATCCAAGCAATATGCCACAGTTAAGGGACACGGTGTCCTTCTGAAATGACCCTTCCTTCAACAGGCTGTTTTCTCTTTCATTTTCTTTGTGCCCTTTCAAGAGAAGGCTACCACACAGTAACTCACCACAGTACTTTCAGCATCCATTCCTTCCTACAAGTTCTTTCTCTTAACTACCAATGTATCTGCCAACTGTTTTCTCCTGCTGCAAGAAGAGCCTCAAGTCTCAGCAAGTGTTACTTTACTAAGAATTACTGAACACACACTGTTAAAACTAACACCAGTGCAAGACTGAAAACAGCACTGATAGGTTATAGTTACATGAAACTACAGTGATACTTCTCTGCCCTACGCCTACTCAAGGGATTTAAAGCATAAAGTTTCAAAGAAACCAAGCTATTTAAAATGCAAGCTCAGAATTTAAAATGGTATTTATTACAGCATTACATTATAAAGTCCTAAAGAGAAATACCCTACTGAGCCAAAGACTTAGAAAACAATTTACTTAAGACTTTAAGTCTTCTATTCTTTTCAGTAACATTTAGGGTTCCACACAGACTTTTGTCAAGACAGTCTTATTACCATTCCAGAAAGTAAAGTTACTGCTATGCCAAGTGGCACAGAAATTAGCTTAGTCTGAAATGCCTTGAAGTCTATAACAAGACTTCTTCAGTGGTTTCACTCAATGTTCACTACCTACAATATTTTTTTTTAATTACACATTTGGATAACCTATAAACTCTTCTTCTTATGAGAATGAGATCAGCACCACATTACAAATTTTTATTGTCTCTATAAATAATTCCATTCCTGGCTGCATGGGGCTACAACTTCAACATGGGAGGGAAAAAAACCCAACCCCACTGCATTCTAATCTCCAGCCTTACAGCTAGGATTACAAGCTAAACTTCAAAATTCCCAAATCCAGAACAGGGGAAGACTGGACCAGTGCATTTCAAAGAAAAAAAATCTTGTACAAGTATTAACATAATTGCTTTCTGTTTTGCCCTAAAAGGCATCCAGTTTCTCATAGTGAAAAACATCTGCAGGTGTTTCCTATAACAAATAAATATATAAATAAGTAAACACATAAACCCCATGGGTTTTTCAGACTTTGAATCTTTTTTCCACAGACATTCTCATACATAAAAGATTCAGAATTATTCTTATTAGTCTGCTTTCAATATCCTATCTCTCCAATTCCAATCCGGCAACTAAATTCCCTAGTCGATAACCAAGGCATTAGGGATTAATTTATACTTTTAACTTGCATTTTTGCAAATTATAAATTTGCTTTTTTGAAGCAGAGTATCAAAGCCAAGTGTAGCTATACTCAGTTCATGCCAAAGTAAAGCTGGTACTCAGTACTATGTTAAAGTTCTTTGGTTTTTGTTCTCAAAATAAGTCAAATATTTAAGTACAGCAGGAGAGCATACTGGATGAGGCAGACACAGGAAAAAAAAGTATGTGCCAATCTATGACTAAAGTCATATTAAGACAACTGCTCCTGGCACAACTAGTGAGTAACTAAAGCAATCAAGCATTAATGGGTTGAGAAGTTGTAAGTTCAGTCTTCAATCACATATTACTCGTATCAGATAAAAAATTATAAACTTTCATATTGTGACTCTAGAAGAGAGCATTAGCCCTCAGAGCACAAGCAAGCAGCCTGAAAAGACACATTTAGTTTTTACGTTGATCATTATGAAATGCAGATCTCTCATTAATGTTACCTTTGCCATCTCCTTTATCAAACAGATTTCACCAAATACAGTGTTCAGTGAACAATTGTTTGCTCTTTAGATGTGGATTAAAGCTGTAACAAAGAGCCCACCATCAGCATCAAGTACACACAGAGAAGGATCCGTTGATGGATGTTTGCTTGTCACAGCCAAAAAGGAACAACTGATACTTCACAGCCAGCTCACTGTACTTTCTACAGCTGTCCCGCACAGACAGGAAAAGACTCCTACATGTCATCACCCTTTGGAGCTGCCATGAGCAGTGACAAACTCCTCCTTTGTAAGAGCCAGAAAGAACAGAGAAAAACAAACATGGCCGATGGGAACAAAAACCCTGAGCTGCTGCACCTTGTAGGTGCACTTCCATCGAGACTGAACAACACTGACACGGCATGAACCTTGAGTTCCTAGAGAAAGGAGATGCTCACATCAGTAGGAACCCCCCTTACCTAAAAAGTGGGTCTGTTCCTGCCACCACCACAGCTTTGTTTTAGCTGTCTCTAAACTTTCCATCCTTTTCCAAGAAGTTTGATGACAACAGCTAAAGTTGTCAAATGTAACCTACTACTTTTTATTTCCAGAAGACTTAGCTTTCAGTTACATGGACATCCAGCAAGTCTGTCAAGACAGTAGCAGAAGTAGTAACATGAATTCAAATTCTGCAGTTCAAACCAGACCTAAAGTTTACAGCTGAACTCTTAAGATTGGTAACTGGTCCAAGTAATAGGCACATGGCAAGCAAGAACAGAATATGGAGAGCCCTATTTCTGCAAATCACAGAAAGAATGAGTTTTTTGACCAATACCTAACCTATGATTTTTGCCTTAATGAAACTTAGAGTAATTGGGAAAAAAAACCAAAAAAACAACACCACACACACACAAAAACCTCACCCCACACAAAACCCCTTTTTTCCCCCCTGCACTAAGTATATTTGAAACACAAGACGTGGTTTCCACTACACTTATAAAAAAAGCAAATAGCATTGTATTTTCACCATTTCTATCAGAATCACTAGTTGTATAAGCACTCTGCTACAAAGATGCAGAAATCCACCCTGCCAGGGCAGTGGCTTACACCCCTTTCACAATGCAAACACAACTGAAATATCAACTTGTAGCAAGGCAAGCCTTGAGAGTATCTGCTACTCCCTTGTTTCTGCTCTAACAAAGGCTCAAACCAGTTACAATACAATGGAAAATGCAATCACACCTGCACTAGCATTGCCTACAGCCACTGCATAAAGCACTACTTGAAGCTTTCAATCTATCAATTAGGTTACTCCCACAAGAGAGAAATGTGCAACACAACTGAGGATTAGTCTTGGGCTTTGCTCTTCTAAAGGAGAAGAGCATCATGTACATTTACAGAGTAGTTTAGGAAATAATGGGATTCACTTCAAAAACCCACAGCAGAAGTTAAATTTGCACAACAAAATCTTATTTTATATACTGGTATCCACTTAGAAATTCCGCCAATGGTCACCCAAGAAGGAAACTCTCCCACCGTGTAACGGGTGGGAAGCCTGGGATTGACTTCTGTAATTAATTAGAATGCTTTTAGTACTGAAATAGCTATTCTAGAACATACTTAATTACTCAGAAACTACTTTTTACTAAAAAATTTGAAGTTTTCACCCTCATCCCAACTGTGCTTTATCACCAAACTGGAAATCACATGGCCATCTCTCAAACCTCACCTAGGACAGGCCTGGGCATCCTAAAAGGGCTTTAGAGGTTTCTTCATGTTTAAAAGTATCTTTTGGCACAGGTGACAAGAGATTGCATATGATGTTCCTGTGCTCATTTTCAAGAAGGGTCAGTGGACACAGGGGAAAGACCACCAGGCCATGTGCTCCACCTCCTCACAGACACACAAACTACACAAATGTCTGGAACCATCTCGTTCAAAATGAAATTGGATGAAGTTTTAAGAACCTTTCAAGGAAGATAATCCATCCTCAAACCCCACCACTGGGCAGTTTCTGCTTGTGCACACGTACATTTTTTTATTCTTTTTTTACTCTCCTTCCCTTTGTTAATCAAATCCCCACTTTGCATTTCCCAGGCACTCTTCTCTGCCATTCTGCCTACAGGCCTAACAACATAAATCTCCCCTCCAGTGGAGTGTTACAGCTTCACTGGTCCATAAGGTTGTATGCTAAGGTGCTTCTGCTATTCTTTTCCACAGCTGGCATGCAACATATCCCACAGATTTGACACTGAGCATTTCAAGTTTAAGAGGAAAAGATACATCCATTTAATAGAATTAAGGGATGACTGTATGAACTAATAGCAAGAAGAAAAAAAAGTCAAAGGGTTAGGCAGGAACTTTTTCACCTACTCCAAATCACATATACTGTTTCAAACGTGCTTCTTGGCATGTTATGTAAGCTATTAAATAATCAAGGGTCACGAAAAGTCTTGTATTTCATACCAACAATGTTTTTGCCAATATTATGTGAAGAGCTATTCCATAAACAGGCAAGCTCAAACCACATGTCCTCCCAATCTTTTCAAGTCAGTCTATTCCACTTCCTGAGAAGTGTCCCAAACTAGCTATAAAGCTACATATAATATCCAAGAGTAGAAAAATATTTTACTTCAGTTGCTTAGTAGCATATGGTTTCTAAAACAGATGCTGGCACCCTGACATGCTAGAAACAATTAAACATGCTATGCAGAGCTTTCAACATGATGTTCATGTTCTCTGTCCATCTTCTCCTTGATCTTTCAGGCTTGCTTCCCACCCCAAAAATATCAGGATCACTAGTTTCTCAAGTTCTTTGCTCTCTTCTTCCAACTTAACAAAATAAGAAGACACAAGCAAGATATTATTTCTCATCTCAAACCCATACTTGTTTTATTATTGTGAAAAGCTTTGCCAAAAACAATGGCTCTACATCTTGCTCTTAGGACAACCCAACTAGACATCTGGTCTTCTAGAATCTGGGTGTGAGATATTAACCTGAGATCACACAGTATTCCTAAACCTGGCACATGAGATAGTGGAGTACACAGCAAGTTTAAGGACCACAGGTGAAGGTGCTACTACAAAAGAGTAATCTAGAAGGCACACCATGTGCTGAAGCCATCCTACCTCACCACAGAAAGAGATCACTATGCTCATACCAGCACCTCTTCTGCCCAAACACAAAAGCCATGGTTTCCACCATAGTTCCAAAGGCCATAAATTAACTCAGTTTCCCAAGAAAAGTGAATACAAAAGTCTCCCACCTACAAAGATGTTGTGTACTATGCTCAAACACTGCTCCTTGCAACCATATTGCAATAACCCATTTTTTAGCTTCAATCTTGAACTGTGGAGTTAAGTACAAACTTCAAGGCTTTTAAGCACTTGGACAAAACAGGACACCAATGGACAGAAAGGAGAGTGGACCAGACACTTCTTCAACACATTTCTCCCTTCTGTCTGTCCCAACCTTCTGACTGGTTGGTTTAGAGCCAGCTCTTTAGCATTTCGCAGTACATGCATGCCAAGCTTAAGCTGAGTAAATAAGCAAAGATGTTGAGCCATAACAACACAGTTCGCTCTCTCAACATCTGTCAATACTAAAGCTACATACACAAATTTCTGCCCTAATACTGCTAAATTCAGGTTCCATCTACTAATTCACTTGAATTTCACTCTTGGAACATGGTCTGATTCTCTGAGTGATGCACAAGCTATAGCATCACCTCCCTTAAGTGCAAGACAGAAACATTCCAAAAGAAAAAGTCACTTTCGCTCACTTCAGCAACTCAGCAGAAGCGAGCAGTTTGCAGGCAGTATTGTGAAGAGACACAAACTACTCAGGATCTTTAATTCCATAAGGGAATAACAGCTAGTTGAACTGTATTTTTAAAAAATCCAACGCTGTGATGCTTACAGCAGTTTACATACAAATCTAACTGGCTTGTAAAGAAGCTGTAATGCACTACCCTACTTAAAGACATTCCTGTTAAACAGGTTGTTTTTCTGGAATTTCTAAACTACACCTTTCAATTCATCCAATGTTTTCCTCGGTCACTGTAAACAGACCTCATCAACAGTTCTTCTGACCAAAACAGTATTTCCAAGTAGTTTTAGAAAATAAATTCCTTTAGTAACTCCAGACAGTGCAGGATTCAATGCCTATACATTCTGCTTTTCCAACAGAAAGCAAGTAAGAAGAATCCCTTATGTTCAAATGATATCATAGATGGACAAAACAAGTAAGGTAAGTGAACCTTATCAAGTACTTAAAAATACAAACTGTCAAGAAAAACATGCAAACTGGCTATCACTTTTGCATGGCGTCTCATTAACAATTTACACATTGAAAAGTAGTTCTGCAGTGTTATTTTCTACTTGTATAATAAAGAAACTCTTGCAAGCTTCAGTTAGTCCATGTCTTGCTACTGAAAACATAAATAACACATAGGTAAGTAATCAGAGTCTTATTTGAATGTCTGTCGCACTGGAAACAGACCATTCAGTTCAAATAACTTCAGCAATCTTTCTGGAACACTGAAACAGAGAGACTCCCCATCTTTCAGCATCCCAGAAAAAAACCCCACACAGGTATTTGTGCAATCCAAAAACACACTGCACTGTTAAGAGTACACTTACTCATTCCACTGAAGAACATTCAAAATCAAACTAATACCACCACCAGTAAGTAACACAATCTTTCATTTTTAAGTTGTCAACATCTCAAAGGATTCCTTTCAAAAGCTATCCACCTACTCCTAAGTTTTCTCCACTCAGAACGCTTTTTTAAAATAGCAACACACCCATTCAAAGTATCCCACTGTTCTGACTTAAACAACATTTATGCTGACAGAAATGATCTTTAGCCTCAATTGCACTTATGTCATACGAGATAGTCTCGTACGACACCACTAATTCCCTCTTACACTTTGGAAAGTTCTTAGCAACCAACAAAAAACAAAACCAGAAAAACTGGCAGGTTCTAAGCGAGATTTTGCCAAACCTACTTAACAGCAGTTTAAGCTTACCCAAACACTGCTACGCTCTTAAAACATTACAGTTCCAAGCAGCCGCCTTGCTAAAGCCCCGGAGCAGCCCACCCGTCCCAGCGGAGAGCCCCGAGCGGCAGCCCGGGCCCCGAGCGGCGGCGGGCAGGGAGGGCTCGG
>VZRH01007072.1:1603683-1634579 GCA_013397555.1 Urocynchramus pylzowi | reverse complement strand
AAAAAAAAAAAAAAAATTAGCCTCAAAACAATCAACATGAAATGGGACATTGTTTCTTTACTCATCATTTCAGCTGGTGTTCAGTCCAGAAAGCTCTCTGGACTGTATTTGTTCCACATTTATTTTAGCTGTCTTCTTTTTGTTTTCTTTCCTTTCACTGTATCTGGTTTTTTTTGTGGGGTGGTTTTGTTTATGTCATGCCACTTGTGTGTTCCAGCAGAGAGTACCTGCACTACCTACAACAAATGGAAATTTCACAATATAAAGTGTGTAGAGGCAGTTCTAGTTGTGTTGTCAATGACAGTGTGTAGGAAAGACGTTGGAAACTGTGAGTAGAGACTTAACAGGAAAGAATGGGTCTAAACAATGGATGGATGAGTGTACCATGTTAAATGGCATCCCCAGGACATGCAGGTGGGTTGTTAAAAGGATAATGAGATTATATAGATATGTAATATAGCAAGCACCAGAAGTGGTATCTGGAGAGGGGATTAATAACTTGAGTGTAGAACAGCTACAACAGTAAAATAGCTAGGTACCTAGTATAGTTCCTGTAAATATTAAGCATGTCCTCACAGATAACTAAGTGTTAAACTGTGCTGCTGTGGACACATCCTATATTGTGAGCAAATGTGCCCTGGCAGCAAGGGATGCATCTCAACTCAGAACAGGCAGGATAATATTTGCACTGGCACATATTTGTTTTTCAAGGGTCCTATCATCACCATCACAGTTCCAGAAAAGTTTGGGACTTCATAGGCCCTGTTCTTATCTTAGAGATTTCCTATCAATGTATTTCTAAATCTGGATTTTGTGCAATCATTTTTTAAAAGTACAACTGTCCAGGTGGAGCTACCATTACCCATATAAGTTGCTAATGCCAGGGCACTACTACCTCAAGGTAGAAACACTTCATGTCTACAAAGAGGTTCTCAAAACACTGCTGAACAGCTGGGGGAAATGGGGAGGTTATGTGGCTTGCCCAACATCACACAGCAAGCTGAACCAGGGGCAAAAGAGTGAAATCCCAGTCCTTTATCCCTAGGAGTTTTGTGCAAATCTGAAGATCTCCACAGCATTCCTGTGCCTGTGATTAGAGGCAAATCAGAAACAAAAACCTAGCCTGCTTCAGGTGACTGTAGTATTTTATTGCTGGCAGGGGAACTCTTAACTTTTAAGCAATGGACATAAAGCTTGATGGTGTTTTACTGAATCACTAGGCTAGGGTTTCAAGTGTCAGTATCTTAACTTGGTGATGGCTGCTGCCCGTGGCACTTTGAGAGACAGCACTTCTGATTAATTCCTCTACTCCCTCGAGGAAGCCACTTCCTCAGCATAAAGTGATAGGCAAATAAAGAAATTACAAATAATCAGCCTGCTCAGTCACTGCTACCCTGTCAAAGGATGCCAAGCATGTTTCCTCAGTGTGTACCTTTAAATCATCAGCCATAGCTGTGCTCCCTCCAGGAGCTGGTGGGCTCAGGTGGGCTCCCTGCAGGTGCCAGGGGAAGCATTTCTTAGGGCTTGCTGTGACTCAGAAGCTCTGCCACACCTTGGAGAACAAACTTGTCTTCCCAAGAGTGGCACAGCCTGCCAAGCCAGCTTGTCCTGTGGCTCTGCAATTGCTGGATGTGACAGCAGAGGAGGGCAGGCAGGACTGTAGCCTTTCAGCAGCATTTCACCATTAGCTGCTGCTGCTCTTACAGAACCATAATGTCAGACCATGAGCATGTGAGGTGTGCTTCTGCTTCAGCTCTGCCAAGACAACCACAGTCCTGTCCCTGCCAACATGTTGCCTTCCCTTTGTCCCCCCAGGGCATCTGAGGGACCCTATGAGGGGTTGTTTCCAGTTTACCCACCTTGCAGACTTGGGTTTCCCACAGGCACAGGGAAGCACCAGTGCCTGCAAGGCAATGGGAACACCTGCACACAGGTCTGGAGCTGAACCTCCCCAGTGGTGATATCTGGCTGTTCAGTCAACTCAGGCATAAAATGAAGTCATAGCTGAACCTCTGTTAATCTGGTTGAGGTTCACCCTTCTGAGCACTGACAAGTTACATGCAGGAAACAGACATAGAAAAGAGGGACAATTGGGTGCCTTGCACCAGAGTCCCCATCTGTTAACACTGAAAAAATATTTGTAGTGTAAGGTCAGCCAGAAACACCTCTGGTTTAAACATAGCCCTTACAAAATCCATTGTTCGTCTTATAGTTCAGGAGAGAATAAAGCCTATTAAAGAATTTTAATGATTTAACATTTAGTCCAATGTCTTATTAAAATTGCGAAAACTAAGTAGCTTTAGGAAGAGAGAAGGAGCGTTTCTGAACAATAACTTCATGGTTATGCTCCTGAGGGTGAGCATGGATGTTTGACTGCACCAGACCCACAAGTTAATCTATTTAGTTGAAACAAAATGTTCAAGTTCAGTTTTCTAATCTCATTTCAAGCATTGATCCTATTAGCATTTCTAAGGCAAAGCTGCTGGGGAGTAGGGTTTGGACCTCCATACCATGCTTGTGGCCCTGCTGGAAAGAACATAGGCATGGAGGGAAGTTTTGGCACCAACCTATTCTGTTTTCACTTGAGAGCTTTGGCCATCCCCCTTCCGTCTCCACAGGAGACCACATATCAGTATTGGTCATCCTCTTCTCCTACCTGCCCAGCACTAGCAATCAATGGCAAATCACCTGGGAGCAAAAAGCAGACAGAACCTGTTAACTTTGCTGACCTGCCAGCAAAGTGCACAGTGTGGGCCCACCATGCAGGTATGGGAGCCTGCTGGGTGGCTGCACAGGAGAGCTGTCCTGACTAATCAACCCCATCCCTCTTGGGATGGATCCTCTCTTTTTCTGAGAGGATGCTGAAGGCTGGCAAGATGTGGGCAAAGCACCAATTTCTTCCCATCCATTTTCTAAAAGAGCAGAGAAAACAGTGAGTGATGAGGGCATGGTCAAAAGGCTATTTGACATAATTTGTTGGAAACTCCATAAACCTTATTACATGGGAAAATGAGCGAAGAAATTGAAGCCTAATGATCCTAAACATTAGGTCCTGGTGCTACCACTGTCCCCATATAGATGCAGGGTAGTTTCCCTTGAGCCTTTTGGTTATTTTGTCCAGGTAAATGGGTTGGAGGTTATCTCCTATCCAAACATTACACTTAGGAATCATGGGGAACAGGGGAAGATCTGGGTACATCAGTTATGTACATCAGAAGCAAATTATGCTCTAGAAATAAAACAGAGTGTGTACTGAAAGCAGAAGAAATAATGTAAATAATGTATAGTTTCCAACAAGCATCTGAGGCTGAAACACAAGTCCAGGCATAAAGGTGAGCAGAACTTAATTTAATATCTGTTAAACAACATACACGTGCAGCACCCAGTGCAGGTACAGAGAAATTGTCTTGGGTGACTGGTGTACAGCACTGCTCATCCTTCTCTGACCTGACAGGAGCCTGGCAGCACCTTCCCACCCCAGGAGAGCTTGTAATCTGGTGATTATAGGTACATTTGGGAGGTGCAGGTTGAAATTTCCATGGCAAATGGAGCTATATCACAGTCTCATTAAGACTGTTGTATAAAAGGAACACCCGTCTCCATTTCTTTTCCCTCTGGCTGTGCTTCAAAAGAAAACATACCTAAGGACTTTTGAGCTGTAAAGAGTCCAGTATCCTGGAAGCAGGCCTAGGATTTGGCATGCTGACCAAACTGAACTCCTGGGGACTCAGGCCAAATGATACAGAGCTTCTGCACCATGATTCAGATGTCACCTGTCTGACCCTCTCAGGGCCCTCCCAGGGATTTTTTGCTACCTTAAAGCTTACAGAGCAGCTGAGCAGGAGGATTGCAGGATTGCAATTTTAGACTGCAGTGTCTTAATCCCATTTCAAGCACTTAAATGCTTTTGATAGAGGTACTAATATGACAGATGAGAAAAGAGAGAAGAAAGCTGCTAGACAAGTACTTGAATACAGATCCCAGGAGAGAGAGAGTTCATTTTTCTTTTGCTTCATTAGATGTGTACTAGGTACTGGTTTTATTATGTTAGTTACCTATTAAAAAAATGTCACACTGTTCAGCAACAGTGCTAATTACCAGCATAACCACATGACCACTCTGGTCTAATGATAGTCCTAAGCCTGTGTGTTATCTTTTAATGGCTAAGCTGATTAAACTAGCACAGAGAAAAAACAAGTTAGAGAAATTACCTTCATGGTACTTCTCCTAGGAAAATTAAGGTGCTTTTCAAGCGTGCAAAGTGCATATATTGTGTCATTTCCCAACCAGCCATGGTACAGCTGCCTAGTAACTGCTGAGTTCTGTGAAATGGTAGCAGGGGACCAAAAGAGATGATAGAAACAGGCTGGATTACCCAGGCAAACTTGTGAACACAGTTATCTAATCAGGTGCATGTCATAAGCAGCAGTTGCAGGTTATTTTTGCTTTACACTTTTCTTTTCTCTTTTCCCTCTTCCCCTTCAACTCCACCACGAAAATGGGTGTGTCATTCCTCCAAACCGGTCAAGATGAAAACTTGTACATAGTTTAAGTACTGCAACCTTGAAATACAGAGCCAAACTCTGTTTTTAACCCATTGTTCCACTGGGTAGGAAGCAACAAAGGAAGTTGTTTCCCTGTCTCAGTGCCGGGAAGGAGCACTATGACCAGCAGACCCATCTTTTGAGAGCTACAATGACTAAATGAGCAAAGAAAAAACAAGGTAGAAAAATAACCTTCACAGGATTAAGATTCGTTCTTTATCTCAGCCCCATTGTCCTAGGTTACAGTATAAAGATGTATTCTGTTCCCATCCTCAAGAGCTGTTGAAATCAGGAGGGGCANATACAGAGCCAAACTCTGTTTTTAACCCATTGTTCCACTGGGTAGGAAGCAACAAAGGAAGTTGTTTCCCTGTCTCAGTGCCGGGAAGGAGCACTATGACCAGCAGACCCATCTTTTGAGAGCTACAATGACTAAATGAGCAAAGAAAAAACAAGGTAGAAAAATAACCTTCACAGGATTAAGATTCGTTCTTTATCTCAGCCCCATTGTCCTAGGTTACAGTATAAAGATGTATTCTGTTCCCATCCTCAAGAGCTGTTGAAATCAGGAGGGGCATTGTTTTTCCTTATCTCCTGTTATGGGCCCATCAATGCCTTGCCGCCTGACTCAGAGATAACTCCCGGGAGGACTGCAGCCACTGTTCTAACTGGACTGCTACCAACACCCTGACCAACAGGGTGTCAGGTTTTATTCTGACTCTGTCAGGGATTTTTCTTTTGTAGTATTGCATGTATTTAGGGTTTCTTTTTTTTTTCCCTTTTTATAATAAATTGTATTTCTGACTTGGAGTTTCTCACTGGTTTTGCTTTCAAACCAGAACACCCATTCTCTTCCTATCTGTTCTGACCTGCTGCCCTCATGGTGTTGAACATGTATGCAAAGATGATGAGTGCCTGTCAAAGGGATTAGGCTCCTAAAAAGTCTGAGTGCAATTACCTTTGCAGGTAGTTCCCATCTCTAAGATAGGAAATGCCTTGCAGAGACCTCATGACCCACTTGACAATGCTCTTTAAGCCTTCTTAAATTAAGGACGTGGCACAGGCACACTAAGGATGCCATATCCAGGCTGAACAGAGCTTGAACTAACCTTCAGATGGGTCAAGACAGATGCCAGAATGCAGGGGTAGTTCTTCAGCTCCTGCTTGACGACAAATATCTTCAAACTCAATTGATCTCACCAGGGACTTGACTGTTGCAAATGTGTAACACTCCCTGAGTCCCCCTCCAAGTCTGGGTTTTAGATAGCTGATTTCATTCCTCGTGTTTGAGGATTTTGTCTGACAGCTTCTTTCCAAAAAGTCATTTCACTGTTGATGTGAAAGAAATAGGACATCAATGAATGATGCTTGGAACATCCTGCACCAGAGAGCTCTGAAAAGTATCTGGTAACTGCTCTGTGATACACCCAAACAGATAAACCCCCCACCCATATGTTTTCTGCAGCATTTAAAGTGTTTCAGAAGTTTCTCGTTAAGGCTTAATTTTAAAATCTATAAAAGTTCAGAAATATTCTGTTTTCTGAACAAATTATACAAAATAATAAGAGTTCATTGTTTTTTCGTAGCTGAAAGATCTTCTGTGTTATAGTGAGTCCAATAGCTTTTATCCTTTGGGGATAATGTGGTGTCAGGAATGATCATTATGTGCTAGGGCTAATTTTATGACTATCAGAATTTATCTTTTTTCTTTTTCTTTTTTTTTAAAATAAATTAGAGAATATAAATATTGAATGACTCTACCCTGACCTGACTGGAGAAACCCACCTAATTTCCTGTATCTCATCATCTCCTTCTCATCCCATCTGTCCTGACCTTCTTGCCCTCACAGCATGGTATTTCAGATTCCTGAAAAGTGGAGGTGATTGCAATTAGCTGTTCATGTAATTTCAACATCTGAGGAAGGGAGTGCCTTGCAGAGACCACCTGACCTGCTTCAGTCATGCTATGGAAACTTTTCATGTCGAGAGACACAGGCACGCTGAGGACCACAAGCTCAAAAGTATTTGCAAGTGTCTGTCTTACAAGGACTCACAAAGGCATCAATCGGAATTAGTACTCAGCCTTGAGAGTCTAGGCTTAAATAATGTGCATAAGGCTGCTAAGAAAAACCTGGAACATCTGTCCAAGCCTTGCACATGGATAATAAAAGAAATTCTGATTTTATTGGGTGTTTTTCATTCCATAATTTTCTTTTTCATTAGCTCCATCTCTTATGTGATTGTATATACATTTATGTGGGTAAAAATTTATTTTTTTAATTAGTCTCAATTAATAGCTCTGTATGGTGTGTTAGAAGAGCTGTGTTTGTACTTGGAGGATCTCTGTCAGGCTTCTAAGGTTCATTCCTTGCTGTATTACTCGGCTTTGTTTGTGCATTGATGTAGTGTCGATTTTCAATCACCCCCCGAGGCAGAAATAGGTGACCTACTTTTCAGCCCTGGACATCTGCTAATGTAGCGGTCTCTCCCTCTGTCCTTTAACCCCTTCTTCCCTCCTTCCCTCTCTGCAGAGCATATGGTGTCTCCCAGCCCTTCCAGGGACCTGTGGCTGTCCTGCAGACTCCTTTAGGACCGTGGGGACCGCTCTGCAGGAACAGGCAGGCAGTGTAGGAGGCAGTGCTGGAGCAGGACTGCACACACAACATCAAAGAGGGTGGCAGTTCTGCCTCCGTGCTACAGAATGTCATCTCAACAGCATCCCAAAAGCCATCCAGGCCCAGGTACCAGCTGAAAAGTCCCAGGACACCTCAGCTCCTTCTCACAGCCACCCAACCACTTCAGGGCTGACCAAAGGTTAAAGCATGTTGTGGTGTCTGCATTGGGAGTTTTCCCTTTCACAGAGGCAGTGGTTCCTCCCAGGGGCCTCCTCTGTTATCAGGGCTCTTATGAAGCAGATATCGGGCGTTGCCTTGTAATCTGCTTCACCAGCGGTTTCGCTCTCCCGGCTAGACCCTTCCTTGCCCTGAGTTAGGAGCTTTCAGCTGGAGGCAGCAGGGGTGTTTGCTTGCACTGTGGCTTTTTTAGTGCCAATTGCATGCTTTGGCTCTGGATGGAAGGCAGTAATCTGCAAGGTTGTCCAGGCTCTGGCCTTGCTGGCCCACAGCATTTGCAGATTTGCAGATCAGTTGTGACAGAGGATGTGGAAAAGACTGTTCTACTTAGTGCCTTCTTTGCCTCAGTCTTTAATAACAAGATCAGTTGTTCTCCAGGTACCCAGCGCTCTGAGCTGGAAGGCAGAGATGGGGAGCAGAATGAAGCCCTCATAATTCAGGAAAACAGGTCAGTGACCTGCAACACATCTAAACATACACAAGCCTGTAGGCCCTGATAGGATCCACCCAAGGGCACTGAGGGAGCTGCTGGAAGAGTTTGCCAAGCCACTTCCAACCATTTGTCAGCTGTCCTGGTGAGCTGGGAGGGGGTCCCAGCTGACTGAAGTCAGCAACTGGAATGCCCATCTACAAAAGGGTTGGAAGGAGGATTTGGGGAAGGACAGACCTGGCAGCCTGACCTTGGTGCCAGGGAAGGTCATGGAGCAGATTGTCTTGAGTGCCAGCATGTGGCACATACTGGACAACCAGGGGATGAGGCCCAGCCAGGATAGGTTTGTGAAACCCATCTGCTGCTCGACCAACCTGATCTGCTTCTATGACCAGGTGACCCACTTAATGGATGAGGGAAGAGCTGTGGATGTTGTCTGCCTGGACTTTAATAAAGCCTTTGACAGCATTTTCCACAGCACTGCTTGAACAAACTGGCTGCTCGTGGCTTGGATGTGTGCGCTCTTTGCTCAGTAGAAAATGTGCTGCATGGCTGGGCCCAGAGATGGTGGTGACTGAAGTTAAATCCAGATGGTGGCTATACACTACTATTCTAGAATGTGGTCATTGACACTTCTGGTCACATCAGATGGATCCAGGGAGCAGTTATGGGTATGTCTACACAGGGAGTTTGGTGTCCAGTGTGGACTAGTTTTCAGGTGCATCCTGTCAATGCATTTACATTAGAACTGATAGGACAATTCTTAGGAATCTGGTGTTAAGAATGCTCTTATAAATTATAAATGCTCTTTGTTTCTTATATGAAGCCAGGGGTTTTTGATGAATTAAGGAACTATTTAAAGAACTATTGCTGCAATAGACAGCATGTCTGAAAGAACAAAAGACAAGGTTTGCAAAGTGTCAGAAGTCCACTCCAGAATATATCTGCCTCAAAGTGGTGCCTGTATATGAAGACTCAAGTGTGCTGGGAAAAACAGTTCTTCTTCACAGTGCTGTAAAATAATAAGTAGTGAACCTGATAAACAGTATATGCAGACTTGTACAAACCTACATAAATCAAATAAAAATATTTTGGTAAAATGCATAAGAGATTTTCATAATGGACAAAATCCCTAAATAGATTTGCATTTCAATTACATGTCAACATTTCATACAACTATTGAGAAAGAAAGTTTAATGTTTCATCTCATCTTTGGGTTAAGTGCTCCTGATATGTACCACACTTTCCAGGATTTGAAGACTGTTCTTGTCTGGAAGAATGCCTCCTAAAGCATTCTTTAGAGGGGATGTTCCCTAAGGCTCAGTGTTGGGACCAATGCTGTTTAATATCTTTATCAATGATCTGGATGAGGGGATCGAGTACCCTCAGTCAGTCCACAGGTGACACCAGGCTGGGTGGGAGCATTGACCTCCTAGAGGGCAGGAAGGCTCTGCAGAGGAACCTGGACAGGCTGGATCGATGGGACAAAGCCAATTGCATGAGGTTCAAGGTGAAGTGCCAGGCCCATCTCTTGGGTGACAAAAAACCCATGTAGTGCTACAGGCTGAGGGGAAAGTGGCTGAAAAGCTGTCAGAGGTGCTAGAAAAGCACCTGGGAGTGCTGGTTGACAGTGCCTGAACATGAGCCAGAAGTGCCCAGGTGGTCAAGAAGGCCAATGGCATCCTGGCCATCAGAAATAGAGCAGCTAGCAGGACTAGGGAAAGGAGCTGTACTCGGCACTGATGAGGTCACACTATGGATCCTGAGTTCAGTTTTGGGCCCCTCACTCCAAGAAAGACATTGAGGTGCTGCAGTGAGTCCAGAGAAGGGCAACAAAGCTGGAGAAGGGTCTGAAACACGTCTTCTGAGGAGCAGCTGAGGGGGATGGGGATGATCAGCCTGGAGAAAAGGAGGCTCAGGGGGATCTTATCAGTCTAGAGAGGTTGTCACAAGGTGGGAGTTGATGTCTTCTCCCAAGTAACAAGTGACAGGACAAGAGGAAACTGCTTCAAGTTGCAACAGTTTAGACTAAATGTTGGGAAAAATGTCTTCACTGAAAGAGTTGTCAGGCATTGGAGCAAGCTGCCTAGGCAAGTGCTGGAATCACCATCCCTGGAAGTGGTCAGAAGGCATGTGGATGGATGCAGCAATTTGGGATAAGGTTTAGTGGTGAACACAGTAGTTCTATGCTAATGGTTAAAGTCTATTACTTGTAGGTCATTTCCAACCTTAATGACTCTGTGATTCTAAGAGTGCAGTGTTGCCAGGTGATTTTTGTACGGTGGCCAAGATCAGACTCTAACCTGTGGCACCCAGGACTTTTGACCGGTTTTGCAATGCAAATACATTTCCAGTTTGGTTAGTTTATGCACTGGCTTTATTGACTATACATGTCACCCTTCTGACAAACAGCAGGTGGCATGTTTTGATCAAGAATATAATTGCTGTCAGACTCTGGCAGGGCAGGGGAAGATGCACAGTGATTGGGAAAAAAAATAATGCAATGGAGATGCCCTTTCACTAATTTTTCATCTTAACTTCAAGCTGCCACAAAAAAAGATCCATTCTCCTGGGGCATTCCTACCTCTTCTTGCTAGTAATGGTCCTACAGGAGGGGAAGTGTAGTGTTTCCCCTTGCAGCAGCCCAGATGAAGGTGCTCAGGCACCCCAGCCTGTGGGAGGGACTGAGAATTTAATATGCCCCTGCTGACACACTGCTGCTGCATTTTAGACATTTGGTGAAGTTCAGTGGTGAAAGCCCACACAACATACAGAAGGCATTAACAGCAGGGGCCAGGAGTAGACACTGAGTTCTAACTACTTACATGTTCTCATTTAGGGCATCAGTTGCTGCACTCCCATATGCCTCACACATACAGGGTGTGAGTTCAGACATTTCAAACTTCTGATTCCCAAGGGAGGAGGAGGAGGTCTTCAGGCATTTCATCAACTATAAAGAAAAAGGCCACCCAAAGTAAATCTCTGCCCTGTTGACAGGAAAAGCAAAGCAGTTCTAGAAGTTTGATCTCATTCTTGTTGAATTAAACTCTGGACTTCTGCAACTGATAAACAGCACATTTTGGAGCAGGCTTTGCTTGGACACATTATTTGCTAGCACCCAGCCCTGAGTCTGGCTCTTTCCAGCTCTGCCAGCTCCTGCAGCAGCCTTGGGACCCTAGAGAATCATACATATCCCTGAGGTTTGTTCTGCCCCATGAACGAAGCCTTCACAAAGGACAGGAGGCTCAGCACAGCCATTTAAGCCTCTGGCATGGAGCAAAGCTCAAAGGGACAGTACAGAAGTGATGAACAGGAGAATAAATGTACATTTTCTGCATGGGAATCTGGCTTGACTTGGGATATATACAGGGGTTGATTTCAATTCAACAAAGTCAAGGATAGTTAGTTAATTCCTCAGGATTCCCAAGCACTCATATCTAAACATATGTAGAAATGATAAATATATATCACACATAGCAATTTTATATACATAACCTCCAAAAAGGGACAGAACAGAAGTGAGGGACAGGGAAGAAAAAGTGTGTATATATGTGTATATATGTGTATAGACAAATAACTATTTTCAACACCACCAAAAGGATCAGTTGTCAGAACTTTTTAACACCAAGCAGAGATACATCATTGCTGGGTGTCTTTCCTTTCAGAAGTAAACAGAACACTGGCTCTTCCAGCCCAAAGGACCAGGATGTCTGTGCACAGGTTGGGCACTGGCATATTTCTTGTTAGAGACAAACAAAACAGTCTACATGAGAGAAATCATTTCCACCTATTGTCAAACAACATTCAGTCAGCAAACAGAAGTAGCTCCAAGTGTCTGCACTTACTCCATGGTAGGCAGAGAAGAAGATAGATATGGTGATGATTCCCTTTACTGCTCTTCTTTTTCCTGGTGATGCTAAATCCTCCCTATGCCCTTGACAAATGCACGTGTCTCTGCAAACAAGTGCTATAAGGACATTATTTTCTTTTTTTTTTTATCCCCCAAAAGATCATTTGTTCCCTCTGGGCATTTGCCTTTCCCAGATTCTCATCTCACGATTTCCACACCTTCCACGTTTCCCTCCAAAGAAGAAAATGAGGGGATAGATAAATAGATTCACTTGTTCTGAAAACCTGCATAAGCCTCATGATATTAATGCTGAAATCAGGCACCAAACAAACTGTTGCCTAGTAGAGATGCTACTTCCACCAGCAAGAAAGGGGGTTTACTGTTACAGATTTTCTTGGGCTGAGAAAAATTAGTAGCAGCAGCAAAATATTGCCATTTAAATATTTCCATAGTAGTAGGGTTTTATGATACAACAAAAATCTCACTCTCAGGAAAGCTACATCCACCATCAGTGTTTACTCCGTGAAATCGAATGCAGGAGTGGAGAGAGGCTGGGTGACTCCCCCTTGAAAAGGGAAACTGGGGCTGTGTTTACTTTGGGAAATGAGGTTTGGTGAGCAGCTCTTCAGAGCAGATGACTGTGCCACCTTGTGGCTTTGCTTAGTACTAAGCTCTGAAGTATTTGTGTGTATTTTAACATGGATGTCTCCCCATAAATGTCAGATGTGGCCAGGAGGACTAGGGCAGTGATTGCCCCCCCTGTATTGGGCACTGGGGAAGCTGCATCTAATTTGACAGGTTCCAAAAACTAGAAGTGGTTGACATAAAAATGTGAGGGTAGAATATGCCACTCCAATTAAAATAAATAAATAAATAAATAAATTTGAAAACACTAGTCCACCTTAAAAATATACTGTAATTTAAAGTGTTTTAAACAACCTCAAATAACACAGAACGTATGAAGGAAGTGAAAATTCCTTTTAAAATGACTGTCATTTATTTTTCTCTAGCCAGAGAAAAATATAACCTTTTAGCAAAATTGGAAGAAAATATTGTGTTCCTTTGACATATGCCCTCTCCTTTTTTTCTTTTTTTTTTTTTTTTTCTTTTTTTTTTTTTTTTTCTTTTTTTTTTTTTTTTTCTTTTTTTTTTTTTTTTTCTTTTTTTTTTTTTTTTTCTTTTTTTTTTTTTTTTTCTTTTTTTTTTTTTTTTTCTTTTTTTTTTTTTTTTTCTTTTTTTTTTTTTTTTTCTTTTTTTTTTTTTTTTTCTTTTTTTTTTGTGAGCAAGCTGAAAAGCCATCCTGTTCTTCTTCAGGTCTTTCTTCCCCAACCTTAAATGCATTCATGCATTCATGGCAATGAAATCCAATCTTCTGTTGTAAGACTGAGAAGATTTTGTCATTTTGTCCCTACACCTGCTACTGCCTTTATAAGGCCTAACCTTTGAGAAGCACTTCTGGAACAAGACTGAAGATGGGATTCTAAGTGTTTCCTTGTTGGCTGCATCTCTAGAAATCCAGCAGGATCTGGAAATAAACTGGTCTCTTCAAGTGCTCAATTCACAAATCCTACCCTCAGTTCCAGGTGGAAACAAGATACCAATTTATAAAATGAGACAAAATACAGTATCTCTCACAAGGCCCAGTTTAGGACAGGATGCACATATTCCTCAATCTCATTCATCACCAATTCCTGAGTTTTCATCCAAGCAAGTTTAAAAGTAAAGACAAGTGGGTTCCCATTCAGCTTTCAATTGAAGTGTGCTGCTTCATCCTGTACAGATACAGCAGTCAGCTTTCTACAGTTTAGATTCTCAAACTTGGAACTTCCCTGAACCCTGTTTAATTCTTCCTGAGTTTGTTCACACACAGCATTCATCCCCCAGGTAACATTGTTCCCCAGGAACTGGGTGTAACAAACAGGTCCTCTGACCACTTGCTTACCTTGCCTCTAACTTTAGACTTCAGTGTTTCTTGGATACAGCAGCCAAAACTGCAGAGGGAAGGGGTAAGAATGAGGACTAAAATCCATGAAATACTCACACACCTGCTAGGATTCCTTATTAACCTTTCTGTAATGGCTAAGCTTAATATTCAGGTTGAGAAATGTAAAACACCAGGGCTTGAGTTTATTGCTAACTCTTGTAGCATATCAGGCATTAAAAAGAAGGAATGGGAAGGGAAACTTTTTCCCTTTTTCCCTCACTTCTGAGAAGAAAGGGTTTCTTTTCCAGTTGGGGAAAAGTATGGCAGGCAGAGGGAAGCCTTCCACCATCACTGGCAAGTATTGTGCATGTAAATCTTTGTCCCCTTTTTTTACACTTTTGTTACTGTATTGATGCTGTATCAGTGGGGGTGCTGAATTGGAGAGTACCATTCCTAAACCACAACAGCACCTCAGCTCGTGAGCTCCCACCTACCTGAGCATTTCTGTCTAGTCTGGATCCAGGGAATCCAACCACTGAACACTTGCCACTCTGTTGTTCCCAGCACCTGGGCATTTGGTACAACCACCTACAACAGGAAAGAGTAACTATGGATATCAACCCTTCCAAATACTGCAGGCTATGTATAGCATTGGAATTGACAAACCTTTGAAGCCTGATGCCCAAATTTTATTCTCATTTTTAGTGACTGCCTATGTACAATGACTACAGTGAAATGAGCATAAGCACTAAATCTGTATCCTTATAACCTAGAAGGAATTCAGACAGGTATGAGAGAAATTGTCTAAGAATTAAGTCCTAATTAAACCTGTAACAATAGCCTGGTATGCCCAGTTAAAAAACAATGGAAAGCATTGTCCCTGTTCTCATGAGTCTTTCTTATACCCTTCTAGGCCATGCAAAGTTCAGTAACAAACATCGCTCCCCAAGTAATAGATTGTCAAAGCTGTTGCTAGCCCTGAAATCAGATTTATTGCCAAAGTAGCTTTGCCTTTGGGAAACTGTAACAGAAAGC
Organism: Urocynchramus pylzowi; assembly: GCA_013397555.1. NCBI lineage: Eukaryota > Metazoa > Chordata > Aves > Passeriformes > Fringillidae > Urocynchramus > Urocynchramus pylzowi. Next base: position 1,619,945 of record VZRH01007072.1, on the reverse strand, counting down.
ATTAACCCCAATTAGGGCAAGCCCAGATCCTGTCTTTGCAGGCTGTCCAGAATATATGTAAACTGTTGACATTTTTCTATTCCAAAAGCCACTCCAGCTTCAAGCCTATTTACTATTCAAGTTAATTACAGACAAGAGACTAGTTTCTAATTGCAAGAGGAAATTCAAGACCTTATCCTGCCCTTGCCATGCCTCTTCCAGCTGTTGTGTTCTGTGAAGAATCCATCAAAACCCAAACTGGGCAGACCCATGTAAATTGCTTGTCCTAATCTTCACTGTAGCTGTGATCTTAGCCAGCTGATCTGGCAATACCCCTTGCAGTTACAATCCTTGCTTCATTTCTTCAATATACTCAGAGTCCAGCAATTAGCCTGGCTCATCAAGCCTCCATTTCTCAGATGCTACCTTTGTCTCCAGTCTTAATTATAAACAGGCGTCTTTCTGTGATGCCTAAAACCACATCAGCATTGGCTCCTGTGCACACCAACCCTCTTTCTATCTGTGCTTTCTGAGCAGATCCCAGCAACCAACCACCTCCCCTCCTCAGTGGCAGGTTGTGTGCAGCTCTGTGCTGTCAGCAGAGGTGTGGGCAGCCTGCTGCAGTGCTGCTCCTGCAGAAACCACAGAGCATGCACTGCCTTCCCTCCACCCTGCTCTCCACAGCACCATGGCCTCAAAGGCTGCCCCACCATTCCCTAGTTGTTCACTCAAAGGACAACCTGCATTAAACCCCTCAGAGCACAGGTGGCTGAAAAACCACCATATCTGTCCTAAAAAGCATTAGTTTCACATGAACTCCTCCCCATAACTCTACACAGGCTTTTTGGCAGCATGTGGGCACAGTTAGCTCACTGTATTGGGTCTGCCTGACACGGAGCTCATGTTCCACAGCATCAGTGCTGTCTCTCCAGCATTAACCCCCTCACCAGTAGGTTGGGGGGTGGGCAGGATCTTGGGAGGGGACACCCCCCACACTGACCAAAGGGATATATTCCATGTGACACCATGTCTGCTCAGCAATAAAAGCTAGGAGAAAGGAAGGGCATTAGTTATTTATGATATTTGTCTTTTGGAGCAACCACCATGTGTAAGGAAGCTTTGAGGCTGGCATGAAGCATGGAAAGAGATCCATGGAGCTGAGTTGTTTAGGACCAGGCTGTTCTTGAGCGCAGCTGTGAGCCACCCATGCTGTGACTGAATGCATTTCAACCACTTTAGCCACTTCCTAGCACATCCAGACACAGTTATTCAGTTCAATCCTCAGTGATGCTGCACAAAATCAGCCAAACACTTTGCTCTGCCCCGCCACAGACAGTAACAGCTGGGGCAGTTTTGTAAAAGATCAGGACCGGTGGATTTGGAATTAGGCACCTTCCCTGTGACCACAGGTTCAGCCCTGGGAACGTATTCAGATTCTGTTCAGACAAATGATGTATCAGAGCTTAAGAAATCTGTAAGCTTTGGGGGTGTAAGGCTACAAAGATCCATCCAGACAGGTGAGCAAGCTTTTCTGGACAAAAAGAAAATACTGTGTCCTCTGGTTTCAAGAAACATCTGGGATTAAGGCACTGGAGGAGTCGGAATGATAGGTATGCTGTGCAGAAATCTGTATTATTGTGTGTACCAGACACCTCCCTGCAACCAGCCAGTGTCAGACAGAGTCCACTCCAAGAGGACCTTGTGCATCTCACAGGAGAGAAAGCCTAGCTACAGCCAGGAGTTCCAGAAAGAAGAGTGGGGCTGTTCTGCTTCATGCCATATGAAATCCTAAAAATCTTTCTGTATTTCTGGGTAATTTGGTCCAACTTTTCTAACACAGTAGGATGATGGAAGGCCTGTTCCAGGCTGAGCAGAGCACCAGAAGTTCAGATTTGTCATTTTCCTTCAAGCTAAAAATCCATCCTAATCAGTGATGGTATAAATCACTAGGTGTAGGCAGTTATCATATGGCTGCTCCAGGGTCCATTTATATTAAGCATTATTAGCAAGGATAATGTGACTAAGAGGAAAAAAAAATATTTGACATTTTCTGGTTCAGTATAATGCAAAACCTTTGTAGGAAACAAGCAGGTCCCTGAATGTGTATGCTCTATGTTTTCACTAGCCTGGAAAAATCAGAAGAAACAGAAGTGGACTTCACCATGACTGCTGATGACTGCCCAGGAACACTTCACTCTGAGTCCCATCTAACCAGCATGCAGAAAGAGTATCTCCACAAAAAATCATTTTGACTTCTAGGTTAAATCTCACAAATCTGACACCACCAATATTGACTGCACAAATCAAGACAAAACTAGACTCAATGGAACTAGTTTTTAAGTTTGTTCACCATAAAAGAAAAGAAATCATTATTTTAAAAGTTTACTTTGACATCCTGTAGCACCCATTTAAAAGATATAATTCAACTAAAAAAGAAATACAGATCAGATTTGGCCTAATCAGAGAAATTGAGATTGTTCCTATATAGTGTAACAATTTTTGTAAGGTCATGATGCTGACAAACTTGTGCTAAGTTCTGTAACTAACAACTCTAATTCTAAAGGTGATTTGCTTTCCAGCTCTCACTGTTGTTGTACATTTTAAAATTAAAACCAAGGAGACAGCACTATCTTTAAATAGTCTCTAAAACAGTTGTGATACTGGCTGGTTGTCTCTACTGTAGGTGATGAAACAGCTTTGCTCATAAAATAGCTGCTAAGCATTTCTTTTTAAAGCATTTATTATAAAACAAAATCCACATAATCTATAGTACAAAAGCAGAGTCTGTTATCTGTACAAATATTTATACAAAATACCAGTTACTTCAAACAACCCTTTGGTTTTGTTAACATAAAGAAACATTGCAGTTTCACGACCAGAAAATTGTTAACGTACAATGGTCTGAAGTGATGACAGCCTCAAAGGTTTTTTCACAACAGTATTACCAAGTCATTTGTGTGTTAGAAGGCCATGCTTGGAAAAATTGATAGACTTTCTGTTACATAAAGATTTTATTATGCTAATGAAAATTGTGACATGCTGAAAACAGCATTTATTTAATCCCCAAACATGTAAATATCAGTTACTGGCTTTTTTTTTTTTTAATGCTAGTATTTTTGACAGATATCGGGATGTCTGTTGAAATAGATATGAATATATAAATCAGAGTTAACTTGAAAGAATGCATTTGAGAGAAACTCCAATACATTACAAATTCAAAACATGCATGCTCTACAAAAACCTCCAAAATGGTAAGCTTTCAGTTAGTTCCACAACTTGTGGCTGTATGTATTTTAACTGAAGAGAACCCTAACAATAGTACAAAGCTTTGTTAAAACCAGCGGAGTACAATCTACATTTTTTTCCCCCCAGTTTATATGTTAATCTGTTTAAAATACACAAGGCACTGAAGTATTGGGTTTGGTTGTCTTTTGAGGTAACAAATGCTACAAAATGATACACATATAAAGCTGTAATTATTAGGCTGTTTGCAGAATACACAATTTAATATAAATATAAAAAGATTACGTGTGGGTTATATAAAAATTCTTGGTACTCTTTGTATATTCCTGTACATTTACAATAGCAGCAATTGCGATACAAGTAGGTGAGTAGGAGAGCGGCCTGGGTTAGACTTGTGTTTATGATACCCCCCAAATTTCACACAGCCGTCCTCTGGCTTTCAACACTTTGTTGTACCTCCACAGGCCGATGAATTCCGTGTACAGCTATTTACAGGCTGCAGGATCCCTGTACAAATCCTATGGGAAGGTGGCTCCCTGTGTCAAGCAGCCAGCCCAGGAATGCTGCCACCAGAGCGGCCTCATTCTTATTTACAGAAAGGTGCATCAGTGGGAGCACTCGCTTTTCAGAGTGTCAGTGGTGCTGAATTAGTCTGTCACTGGAGCTGTCAAACTTGCTTTTCTCTCTAACAAATCCTTCTAAGCACATTCTCTGCATGTATTTTGTCAATATAAACCGAGCCGCTTAGGAATTGTCATTGTGATCTTCTATCCACCAGGATTCTGTGTTGGCTGGAGAGGACCTAGCCCTGACTCCAGAGGTGGGCTGCAACAAGGGCTGTGCTTCATGCTGGGAACAGCCAGGATGTTGCAGCTTGTCACAGGTGGTTGGGAGCACTGTCAGCATGTCAGGACATGGCATTTTGAAGGATTTTGTTGTGGAATGCAGAAGACATATCAGACTGGTTTCCATCATTCCTAACATCAGGCTTAACATTGATTTAAAGTCAATTTTTCCTTTTGTTTTTTTTCCTTACGGGGAGTAGGATTCTATGTAAAAAAGCCCACAGTATAGCTGGCCAACCTCAAAATAAACAAATGAAAGAAAATCACCCTTTAGAAAATCTAGAGTAAGTTCTCAGAAAGGAGAGGTAGAAGACCTAACAGGATTGAAAATATCTATGCCTATTAAATATTTCTTTTAATGTGTAGTAAATACCTTAAGCTGTTTAGCTAAACTTACAACTTCTGTAGAAAGGCAGTTTTATATACAACAATGAATAGAAAGTGTTGCAGTACCTAAGGGAACAGCAGCAGAAACAGCAGACACCTCTCAGAGTGTAGGATTCAGCCTTCCATGAATCTCTTGTAGACAAGGCAAACTTACAAGGAGGACGCTACTTATAATTCATAATTGAGTCACAACACACAACAACCACCAAATGACTGAGCTGTAAAGTTATTTTTGACTGTGGCTTGTCTAAGGCTCTGTCCAAGCATGGACCTTTATAAAATATCCTTCAGCACTGTAACAGCAAATATACTGCTTCCAATTCAGGGCTCTGTGCCAGGCATGGAGTGCCTGTTATTAATTATTGGGAACATGCTTGCCTTCTGTTTTCATTTCCTGACATTAATGGATATAATTTGTAGCTGTACAATTGTAAGCACAGTTACTCATGTGGACTGACTCAACATAAACCCCAACAAACTTACAGAAGAGATCTGCTTCCAAAAATTCTTGACATCAACAGGACACACAACTTTTGTGATGTTTAACTGAGCACACTTGTGAAGTAGCACCAGATGTTGGAGAGGCTCTGAGGAAGGGCAGCACAAGAGCCCTCCCCAGCAAAGGGATCTGACCCTGCAGGCCACAGAGGAGTGACATCAGCTCAGGGTGACCAGTTCTTACTTGAGTGCTCCTGCTTCCAAATCCTTTTCCACTGCTGTGCACAGAGTATCAGAATGTCAAAAGCCCCAGAATCCAAAGGCACCAGTTGGCATAAAAATGGTGAGAACATCATGAGCCCTGGACCTTGCACATGACGTTCTAGATACCAGGCGGAAAAGAGATGCAGGGTAAACAAGCCTGGAGATTTCCAGAAAGCCCATCCTAGGTCTGTAAAACAGGTATTGAGGAAACAGACCACTTTTTTTGTTACTTTGAAAAGAATCAAAACTTTTAGGGAAGTGCCTGTACCTTTGCAAACCACAGAAATTAAGGCTTATTACTGAAAATCAATACCAGTATTCCAAAAGAATTTTGTTTCCCACTCATTTCTGCCTTCCTCTTTAGAATGTTGATAAAACCATAATCACATTTTTAGACACAGAGCATTTTGTACTATAACACTATCCTGAAGAAATTATTATTTGTCACTCATACAGTGCTCTCAAGTGATCTGCCCAGACAGAAGAAATCTGAGTAAGAAAGCTAAGTAAGGCAGCTGGGATAGTGCTCATAAAGCTTCCTCAGACTCACCCAGAACAAATTCACTACCCCTACTTATTACAATTTAAAGGTGCAGTAGCTATAGTCTAGTCTAGCTCAAGTCAAGCTATAATTTGCACAAACTGTTCCTTGAAGTGAAGGAATCCTTGACTGTCAAAGATGATTACTTGTCCATTTACCTTACAGCCTCACATTGCTGCTACACCTGCCCTGCAGATGGGACAAATTCTACAGGAGAGAAGACCCAAGTGGCTGCTTTCATGACAGCACTGCAGGACAGGTAAGCTGCTCTCTGCTGGGCCATCTGTCCTTCAAATCTAGCACAGAATCAGCCATATCATTTGCCCATTACTGGCTGCTCTCCAGACACCACTCCTTGTTACACCCTGAGTTGTTTCAAGTGCTAATACGCAGTCACAATGGGCTTGGAAAATAGTGGTTGAAAACACTGGTTCAAGTACTCACAAGCTCACACAGGTAGCTGAATCACATGTACCCCTCTGCAGGTTATTAATGTAGAACTCTTAAAATGTTTCAGTCAGCTTTCTCACAGAAAACTTCTGAGTTATTAAAACCATGCTTAAGCCTCACCAAAATGCAACTTTCCCCCACACATTCCCTATTCATCCCTGAACTGCCAGAATTTCTCATATGCACTCTCTAATTCCCTGCAAGTCCTTCTCTTATCCTTATCTAGAAGAAAATAGTACCTGTTTTCTATGTTTTGGCCTGAAAGTTCACAGGATTGAAACCACTAAGAACACAGTGGGGATATTCTGGAAAGAAGTAGTTCCTGTTGCTCAGATTTATTTCCTGGTCTTTTCTAACACCAGGAGTGCAGTAATCCTTTTAAAGTATATAGTCTACAGCAATCAAAAATAATATTTAGTACTTAAATGTTAAGATGCTATATTTGTATATAAATCTTTTTTTTTGGAAAAGGCTTTTAATGTCAGTAATATGGAGCAGTGTGGGGCTTTGATTTTCATCACCAAACTTCCAGTGCCTCAGACAAGGCAATTCCTCAGCAAACATCAACAGCAAGAGGCTATGAATGTTCAACTGAAATAATAAAAATGTACACTTAATTCACCCAATCCAGCAAATGCTTCCTTCCTTCTTAAGACCTAACCTCCAAAAGAATGTGACTCTTAAGATAGCTCTCAGTAAAAATGCTAATTTTCTTTGACTCGATTCCGATGTTTCTAATGGGATACTAATCTTCAGATGGAGTGGTTAGGATTCCTATAGTTATGGCTCTTTAAAAAGATCAGTGGTTTAATGAAAAAAAAATTAATTCTGCATCCAGTGTCATCACAGGAATACAGGAAAATTAATGTGGTATATCTCTAAGCTAGAACTATGACATGAAGTAACTAATGAATTCATTATAAATAGTGAATAGTTATCAAGCAGAAAATTATGTATGATATGAAATTGGACTGCCAACTGCTGTAATGCAGAACAAATACTCTTTTATACAACTCATGTGGCACATAAAATATCCTGTGGATGTATATTCCTAATTTAGTTAATTGAAACATGATCACAAGAGAATTGCTTTCTTTCACCAAACCATCAGTTCAGATATTGGCTAAGTCACTCCAAGAGTAACAAACTATGACCTTGCCCATCACAGCATAGTACAAAATTGCTAATGATGATAGGGGATGAGGAAAGAACCCATTCTTCACCTCCATTTCTGTACTCTTCTCTATGAAAAATCATCCTCTTTGTGCTTAATTTCTCAAGTAAAAATTTAGACATCAAGGTAGCAAAAGCTACTTTAGGAGTTTTAGTAACACACCAGTGACAGCATAAGTCCTATCCTTGAACTATGCAGACAGGAAGAACAGATCTGGACTAATAAATCTGAAAACACAAAGTGAATCAGAACACTGTGGTCCCAGCCCTTCCACCACCACAACAAAGACCTCTCTCCTGGAGCTGTAGGGTTCCTCTGATGTGCTCTCAAATAATTTGCTAAAAAGACCCAAAGCCAAGTACGATTTTAGTTCAAACAAGAAAAAATGTTCATTGTTGCCATCAATATTAAAGCTTTTGAAGGCCCAACACATCTGTTACTGAGCAGCTGCAGAAACAGGTGCAAGTTTGCATATTCAGAACCTCCCTCAGATGTCCCAAGCAGGCACTCACATTATCATTACCAGTGCTTAGTTTATAAAATGCCATACAATACCCAGTCCCTTTGCTACAGAGGAAGAGCAATTAAAGCAAAAATTTGTCTTCTGAATTTGAAAGGGACTGATTCTAGCTCCCCCATTCAATAATTTTTTTTTTTTTTTGGTAGGAATGGGAACAAGCACTTTGTTATCTTGATGTCCTAAGGTTACAGCAGTTTGTATGAGTTAATATTTTTTATGTCAACATGAAAAGAAAATAAGTATTTGTCCTTTCTCCCTCTTCTGTTCTTTTTTCTACCTATTTCTAAATCTGAATCATGTGGCAAATTTTTGAGATATGAGTAAACTGATTTTTGATTTGAGCTATGCAGACACCATTTTTCTACAAACACCAACAACTTTCGAAAACCCAAACAACTTTCATCATTTGAATACAAGTGACCATTTTGTTCCACTTTGGAAAATGAATATTAAGAGATGAAGCAATTCTCTGATCAAGTCAACATGGGTGAACACCTCAGAAACCTGGCACAGTCATTACAGGACTTTTGCACTCCTTTTGTGTTTTAAGAAGCAGCTGACCATCACAGCTTCTTCCCAGAGAGTCACCAAAGCTTCACAAGGAAGGATAAAGGAGCTTGGTTGCTTCACTATTAAAATGGTGAGTCTGACCAAATCTGCAGTTTGTTGGGCATTTCTCTTAGCTTAAATACCACTTCAAACTTGACCTTTACTGTCACCCACAGATCAGTACAACTGCTTCTGCTACCATTCACCCAGTCAGGTGGGGAATTGGTAGGGCCTAAGCCAAGTTTTTTAGGACTGATCTTATTTAGCCTGAATCAGTTACAGAAGGCCATGTGCAGAGTGCCACTGCCATGAGGTAGGACGTGATGCCTGTGGGTTTAGTTAACCTGAAAGGTTTGGCCAAGAGAAGTGTTCTTTCAGTTCAGTGCTAAGCAGATGGAGAAGGAGGTTTGAAATTCAGGTCTTGGCACTCAAGTTCTGCTGGGAAGCATTCAGCTGACTTGCAAACAGGAGCAGCTAAAGGGTTGTGATGCTGCATGGTTTCTTCCAGTGGTCAGGCAGGGATGATACTGACAATTGTATTTAAATGGGATTTTTTCTCTAGGAATAAGCCTACATATTTCTTTAGATGATCCCCCTCCCACAAGCCACTTAGTTTTCTTGTCTCACATTAATAAAAAGAACTACATACACTTTTTGCATGTGAAAAGGTGACTTAAAAATGCAGAAAGTTTCAACATTCCCTCCCCAAATCCTTTGGAGACTGAGTCAGTTACATGACTTTAAAAAGGCAAATATGGCACAAAAGAATGGAAATTAAGTTAAAAAAATCAATTTTATAAATATTCTTCCTCTGTACAATTTTTCACAGCCCCACCCCTCCCACCCATTTTTATTCACATTTAGTTTTGTTTAATTCCCACCCAGATTTATTTTTAAATCATAAAATATATATTTTAAATCTGTTCATATTTTAAAATATTTACAGGAAAAGTTCCTTCTGTTGAGGTCATGAAGAGTCTGTACAAGGAGAGGGTGGAGGGGGGTAGAGGTGAAAATAGCTTCGTTCCGTGGCAGGAGACGGAGGGCAACTTTCTTCTGCCGACATGTACTGACTGCGAGGTGTGGGTGGAGGGGGATAAGGGTCTGAGTCTGAATTTAAATCTATATAGTATTTGTTGGCCTTCCATCGACTCGTGGTATAGTCACTGTCACAGACATCTGTGCTGCACGGGGTTGTGGGGGGAGCAATCCCTCTTATAAGGTACGGCCTGCACAAAAACAAAAAAAGAAAAAAGCACAAGCATTAGTTGCAGTCTGGGGAGAAAAGAAGGAAAAAGTAAAGAGATTGAACAGCTCTGTGTGTTCAGTCAAGATGCCTGCTCATTAATACTATGTGAGCCTTAATTCAGACTCTCAGAGAAATCCAACGAGAAGTACTTGAACTGTGTCAACTCTGAATGGCACAACTACCCTCAGCCAGCAGCACATTCTTCCAGCCCCTAACCTACCAGAGGAGACCACTATGACCATTTAACCCAGTCACTAACAAATAGGTTTACTTGTGAAAGAATTTTAAGATAAGCTTGAAAAAATGAGCAGAAAACACCATCCTCTATACAGGATGATCAGGGACTGTTACATAGCAATATATGTACATAATTTGAATGGTCATTTATTAAGAGAGGAAAAGATTTTTAAATTAAGTCTGAACAAGATCCAGAACTAAAGGCAGATAAATAGAAGATTCAGCAACCCTTTTTATCTGAACTGTACCTGTAAGATCTTGTGTTTGAAGGAATGTTTGAGGAATAAAACATCTCTGCATTGTATAAGGAGCGATCAGTAGCTGGGGAAGGAGGAGGGTTCAAAATCTAGAAACAACAGGAAAAAGAAGTGTGAAATTTTGGGTTAATTATACAATTTTACTTGGATTGAAAATAGTATTTATGCCTTCACCCTGTCATTCATCCTTACTCTAGTTTGCTCTCCTAGCTGCTTAGATATGTTAATGCATTTTTAAAGATCACAGATGTTCATTACAAGACTTTACTTTGGACTTAGGTATTGTGCAGGCTTTCAAAGTTCTCAGTACAGGGAATTTTCTTCCTTGCCACATCTGTTATTATGCTTGAAGGCTGGAATAAAGCTGGAAATGAGACCCAGTTTGGCTGAATCTGAGTGCACTTCCTTGGACACAAGGACTGATAGCACCCTCAGCAGATGCTATTGGAAATATAGTATGTTCCACTCCCAGACCCTAAACATGTCCCCAGTCAATAGTAGGGTCAGGAAGCCAAGTTCTTTTACTATAACTAATAAAACCCCATCCTTCCCTAACACTTCATTTTTTATTCTTGTTCTGTAAACATATCATTTTGGCAGAGTTCACAATGCCTGTCTGTGTGTGCATATAGACAGCATACACACATATTGCTCAGCTATGAGTGCTTACACACTCACAGCTGAGCCATGTGAAGGTTACTGGTAGCCTTCACACAGGAAAAAGTTTAGCAGGCTTCAAAATTATTTAGGATTCTTCTACCTATCTATCAGGAAGTTGAACCTCTGACACAGCCATTAGGGCATTGGCCTAAACCTAAAGAGAGTATTTAATCTCTTCCAGCGTGGAAAATGACACCATTGCTGTTGATTGAGCTTTGCTACTGATGTGTGCATCTTGTACACTGCCTGCCCTGGGCATTCGGCCAACTCATGGCCTGCCCCATTGATCATCCATCCTCTGCCTCTGCTCTTCTCCCACAAAAACACTCTAAAATCACTGAGTGGAGACCATTGTTTGGGTCTTCACTGTGCAGTGTTCAACAAAGTGATTCCTGGCCTTTGAGATGAGCTCACTGTTACTTATACTGACAAGCCCTGCACCCAGATTCATGTGAAGGAAGACAACCTTTGCCAGCTGTGGGGAGTGATGAGTAACTACTCCAAGGCAATCTTTCAGAAATCTTTTTCCTTGGAGGAGCACTGCATGCTACTTGTGGATTCACTCCTATTGACACCCTGAGCTGCATCAGTACTACTTCATGTTGAGACTTAATACAGCAAACAGTGTCAGCCAGGATGCCTGTAGCCAGATTCTCAGGTATATAAACTGACATAACTTCATTGACACTGATTCTTTCCCAGTCTCTATTTCCCAAAAAAGCCAAGAAAATGAAGATGCTCAGATCTGTCCTTTTGATTATTATCATAAAGCTGGGTAATTAGCTACCAGGCAGAACTCACGAAAACATTTGGATTAAGCAGTACCTTAAAGTAACAAAGCCCTTGCAATAGCTTCCTTCTAAGAACCCAGCATGCCTTTCATGAAGGAAATACTGCTATCATCCCTGCAGGCCCTGGCTGACAGAGCAAAGTATGGAAAAAGAATTCCCAGTAACAGTCAGATTAACTTAGGCCAGAAGTCAAACAGAAGAGTTGATCTTTTGGCTGACACAGATCCCATAGAATCACACAGGCAGATCAGCTCTTGGGCTTCTTTTTTCTTTCAAGCTTTATTGAAGTAAGTGGTTTTTTTGTTCATTTCATCCTTTTTAGTGTGGTACTGACACATCAATCAAGTCTAGCATGAAATTGTTCAGAACATTACAGAGACACTGGTGATGTATGAGACAAGCTAAATTAGGAGGGCTGCTGAGTTCCTGAACATCTGCTTCTTGATGGCTTCACAATGCAAGAGGTAAGTACATATTTTACCTTACCAACAGATAAGCTCACAAGCCTCTCTTTTCCATTCCTGCCCTTCTTAAAGGGAGAGAAAGTACCTTTGTAACTGGCCAAAATGCCCACACAGAGTATAACAGCTTATGTGTAAACACAAATGCATGTATAACCAACCACACAATGTGTGGGCTCCTGATTCAATACTACACAAAAATCCCCTCCATAGCTGGCAGATCAACTCTGGCAGCTTGTTGTGTGTGCCTAAAAGCCAATGGATGTATTGCTCAGAAGCACAATGGAAAAAAAGTGTCGTGACAAAATATGCTGGCAAACACAAACCTTTGTATGTCTCTCCTACATATTCAGAGAGGACTCTTCCCATTCAGAATATACATGTTGGAATTTGTGGAACTGTGATATGGGGATGAGAATTCTGCCACTTCCAACACTCAAAAGTCAGAAATGGATCTAAATCATAGCAGAAAAATGCAAGCAAAGTAACCTCTGCCTCACCCTGCTGTACCAGTGTTTTCCCACAGTGCATGCACTCAGGGTTTTCTGAATCAACAATCAACACTTGATCTAAACAGCAAGTCAAGCTTATTTCATACACATTTGTGTTCCAGTGCCCTTTCATTTTGGTTGCCTTATTATTCCATGTGTGCCTGCAGCATTAGGCAGTGCAAAATGTCATTGGGCCACGGCCATCAGAGTAAAGGAAGAACAAAGAAGGTGGCATCTCCAAGGGAAGAACAGAAGTATCCAGAACAAACAAGTTGAGTATCACTCTGATAATAAAACATTTTGGACATCACAGAGCACTGTATAATCCTGATGGACTACAACAAAGCCCTTTTGTGAAGTTCAGGAGTGTCAAAATGGGCCTGCATATCATAAACAGCAACACCCAAGAGTTGTTAACAGTTGTTAACATCTACTTAGTAAGCACAAAGTTTCACCTTTCCTTTCTTCAGGAGCAGGAGATACCTAAGTCACAGGTGTGTTTCCCTGACATACCTGTGGATAGAAAGTGGCTTTAGTGCTGGATGAGCTACTTGAAGATGCTCCAGTAACGTGGTTTCTGTCATACAATGGGGCACCACTGCTTCCTCCCATGAGACTCATGGAGCTAATCATGGACTTTCCACAAGAGATGCCTGCATTGAAACAGAGAGGAAAACAAGGTTAGACAAACCACAGTGTTATCTATCACTGCCAAACAGAAACCAAATCCCTAGCTCTGCAAACCCATGCAATGATAATGGTTCTCACACTTGGGGAAGAGTGCTTTATGTAAAAACTTCAGGTTTACTAGGAATGACACTTTTTTGTAAAGAAAACATTTCACCCTCAGACCACCTGTTGTCTCACTGCAGCACTGAACTCACAACCTACTATCACACTGCTGAGAAAGGAATCTTCAGAACAGCAGATCCAAACTGTTCACTCAAATTAACAAAGAAATTTTCCAATTAAACAAACTTAGGCAGTTACAAAAAAAAAAAAAAAACCAAAAAAAAAAAAAAAACAAGGCCCAAAAGAAACAAGCTTGAGACCTCCAAAGTTTCAGTTTCCATTGCAAGAAATTCAATTGCAAGTAAATTAATAAGTGCAAAACCCAAATATTTTTATTAAAAATAATCACAGCTGAAATTGAAAATCAGCAGAGACAAAAAGAAGGAAACCTGAGTTAGAGGAAAACGGAAGACATCATTCTCTAATCTGTTTTAATACAATATACTCTTAACTCAGACAATTAATTTTCAGCTTCTTCCTGTCAGACTATCCAGTGCTAATGTAAGAGTTAAGTCTGGGAAGTTTTCAGAACTTCTTTTTTCAAATGCAGGAAATATTTCTTACAAAGCAAGTAAGTATTTGTAATCATCATTCATGAGTATAAATACTTCTCGGAAATGCCATGGTATCAGAAACCTGTCTTTTCTTTAGAATTAAGATAAATAATAAGATTTTCAGCTGTTGTAACTTGTCACAACAATATGGATTAGAAAAAGCTAACAAATATGGATGAGAATCAGAATGACAGCTTGGTTTAGCACCTACAGAAGTACAGATGAAAACCACTGATATTTGCTTTAATTAAAAAAGCTTTAGTGCGAAGTCCAATTTAAAACACCACTGTGAAGATTTCTCCTGCAATTACTTCATCCTCCAATTTTATTTCCTACTACAAAAACCTCTTGATAACCACAGTAACATAATCTAAGCAGGAATAGCTGACCATAGCCATTAAAGTGCAAGAAAAGCTAATAGATTTTACATATTTGATTCAAATGACAGATTCATCCCAAAACCACCGAGCAGACCAATGTCTAATTTCTGCTCTTTGGAAACTCCACATCCAGCAGCCTTAATCACGTGTAAAACTCGAAATCCAGACAATGCAATGGTACTGATGAGATGCAAGCTCCCTTACCAGTAAAAGTGCCATGCTGAGAACTTCCTGGAGCGATAAAATTGAGAGGGACGTGGGGGGTGCCACTGACATACTCGTGTGGAAAGGGACTATTGGGCCCGGCGTAGCGCTGGCACACCACCCGCTGGCACACAAAGTACATGCCTCCCATGACAAAAAGGGACAGTATTATCCCAATGACAGGACCAATGGCACTGCTGTGTGGCTGGGACTCGTCTGAGGCTGGCTTCGACTTTTCTGCAAAGAGAGGAGAAAATTAAGCATGGCCATTAAACATCATGCTGCTGTCCTGGAGCTCTTTCAGCAAATCAGTCAGCACACAGCCATTCACACAATGCCTTTAACAACATCTGCATCACACTCAGGCATCTGTAACTGCAAATATTCTGACTCAGTACACAAGACTTCATGCTTCCTCTTCCCCTCCATAAAGCAAAGTACTCTCCTTTTTGTCTAGCAATTTATCTTGTAACAGGATTACTTATCTTGATAGAACAACAGTCTAGAAAATTTCCTTTTCTTCCCTGCCCTCCAAAATCAATGGGTCAAAGATAGAGAATACTTATAAATATTAAGTCCTTAATCAGAGAGGCCTTCTCTCTCAAAAGCCATTTGGGCTAGCAATAACATGAAAAATCAAGAAAATTTACCATTAGGGAAGCTACCATATATACTAAGCAGTGGATGTCTTCCTAGCTAATACAGGTTTTAAAACAGAATACTTTTCCTTCACAAAATATGACTGGCTTTCAAAGAAATCCCACCTTACAAATTGGAAGGAAAACACAATCCAAAATATCTCAAATCCTTTCTACTCTTTGTTTTTCCCCCCTATGCAGCTGAATGTTAAATAATAAAAAGTGATGAGCTACACCTCACATCTCTCCCTGATTAAGGGTAACACATTCAAAATTCTTGCCCAATAAACCTGACATCTCTGTTTTTCACATATGCAATGGTCTTCAGGGAAAGCAATTTTTTCCATGTGATTCACACATTTATAATTTTACTCTTTAAAGTACACTAATAGATATATTCAAAAAGTGAAAAATCAAAATAAACTTGTCCAAATTTTACATGCTCAGTTCTAACTATAGACCCCATCCCCCTTGATAAGGTTGTAAGAAGTGAAAGGGTTCATATAAGATTCAGGCCTTCACTTCATAGAATTTTCTCCAGTGGTTCTGGTTTCCACTTCAGTGGAAGGGAATGGAAAACAACTGAAAATGGAGAAGGAAGATAAAGGAAATACAAAGATCTAGGAATAGACTCTTAACAGCTCAGAACTTATGTCTTAAAGTCTTTATGTTTTTTTCACACTTACTAGTGTGTGACAACTTTTATGTCAGCTAAGGTCCTAATTTTCAAATAGTCAGATTAGTTCAGCCATGAGACCAGAAAAAAAAGCAAAGACAAAATTAAAACATGTTCTCAAAATAGCTATTTTAAAACACACAATTCTCATTTTGGTTGAACCTAGCTTCTTTTGAATGCAAGATTTTTATCATTTTTATTCCCTACTTCATTTCTTTCCCTCAGTTAAGTGGGAAACCACAGAATGCTCTGTTCAACAAAGAGGTCCAGAGGAGACCTATGTCTACATAAAGACACATTTAAATCAGTTAAGACCTAATTGCAGGACTGGACCCAAAGTCCTACACACAGGAAACAGCTGCATTAACTTGGCAGCAAGAAAGTTTGCCAAGTGCATAAAGAAACTGAGGGGAAAAAAAAAAAAAAAAAGGGGCCTTATATTGTCCAGCAAACAGGGGGAACTGGATGAAAGCTAAAAAGAA